>ML681973.1:2772359-3099255 GCA_007922195.1 Podocnemis expansa | reverse complement strand
CACACACACACACACACACACACACACACACACACACACACACACACTAAAGACTTATGGAGATAGAGCTATGTACTAGATCTATATAGCCTACATACGCAAGACTAGATGACTGTCCAGTTCATGTGCGGCAATACGCATGTGAAACTTGCTGCTCCTATCTCCTCTCTGCTCTCTCCAGGGCGGCCAGTCTGCAGCCCTGTGGAGTCTTTCTGTCTGACATCTCTGAGATATGGAATTTCTTATGCATCTGCAAAAACTTTCATCCAGGTTGCTCTTCTTGCATCTCAATTACTGCAACATTCTTTTCTCTGGCTTTGAAAAACGTGATCTTGCTTCAGTCGTACCCATTCACCATACTGATGCAGAGATAATTTTCCTAGCCTGTTATTTGACCACGGCACACTTCTCTTAGCATTCCTTCACTGACTTCTGCTTCTCCATTGCAACAAACATAGACTACTTGTCTTTATTTTCACGTCCCTTTGTGATCTACAAAAACCTAATGGCCATACAGGGTCAGACTATTGGTCAGTCTAGACTAGTATCCTGTCTTCTGACAGTGGCCAGTACCATGTGCTTTAGGGGGAAAGAACAGAACAGGGCAAATATCAAGTGATTGATTCCTCATTGTACAGTCCTAGTTTTTGACAGTCAGAAATCTAGGGACACTCAAAGCATGTGATTACATCCTTGAGCATCTATCTAGAACTATAAACAATGAATCCAAAATCTCTTTCATGAGTGGTAACAGCTAATTTAAACCACATCATTTTGTATGTTTAGTTGGTATTATGTTTTCCAATGCGCATTACTTTGCATTTATTAACACTGAATTTCATCTGCCATTTTGTTCCCCAGTTTACCCAATTTTATGAGGTTTCTTTGTAACTCTTCATAGTCAGCTTTTGACCGAATTACTTTGAGTAATTTCATAGAGCATGAAAACTTTGCTACCTCTATTGTTTACTCTTTTTCCAGATCGTTTATGAATATGTTGAACAGTGTTGGGCCCAGTACAGGTCCTTGGGGGCCCTGCTATTGTCCTCTCTCCAGTGTAAAAACTGACCATTTATTTCTACTCTTTGTTTCCTGTCTTTTAACCAGTTACTGAGCCAGAAGAGGACCTTCCGTCTTATCCCATGACTGCGTAACTTGTATGAAAAGCCTTTATATAAAAAGGGATTTGCTGAAAGTCCAGATGTATACCTTTGTCCACATGTTTGTTGATCCCCTCAAAGAATTCTAGTGGCTTGGTGAAACATGACTTTCATTTACAAAAGCCATGTTGACTCTTCTTTAACAAATCATGTTTATTTTTGTGCCTGATAATTCTGTTCTTTGTTTCAACCAATTTACCTGGTACTGAAGTTAGGTGTACCAGCCTGCAATAGCCAGGATTGCCTCTGGAACCTTTTTTAAATTAGTATTACATTGGCTATCCTCCAGTCATCTCGTACACAGACTGTTGCTGAGCAATAGGTTACATACCACAGTTAATAGTTCTGCAGTTTCATGTATGAATTCCTTCACAAAGGTCTTTTTGTCTCTGTCTCTTTTACTCTCTTTAGCCATGGTGGCTTTTTTTTTTTTAATTTGACGTGCTCTTACTTTGGGGGAGGGGGGGGAATGCACATAGTTTGAGGCTCTATTATGGTATTTTTAAAAGGTTCCATGAAGCTCAAAGGCATTTCACTTTTGTGATGGTTCCTTTTAATTTTTATTTAGCTAGTCACCCTATTTTTTTGTGTAGTTTTCCTTTTTGAAGTCAAATGGTGGTGTAAGAGATTTCTTTAGTGTTTTCTCCCCTGAAAAGATGTCAGTTTTAATTACATTATGGCTGCTAACACCAAGTAGTTTAGCTATGTTTACCTCTTGGACCAGATCCTAAAGAAAGAATTACCTTTCCACTTGTGGGCTCCAGGACTAGTCGCTCCAAGAAGCAGTCATTAATGGTGTCTATCAATTTTATCTCTGCATTCCCTCCTGTGGTGACATGTTTTCCATCAATATGGGGATAGTTGAAATTCCCCATTATTATTGGATTTTCTGTTTTTAATGTCATTGCACCAAATTTCTGTGATGAGTATCATATCAATATTCTCATTTACTATCAGACATTCAAGTTCACTCATCTTTGTATTGAAACTTCTTGCGGTTGTGTACAATCTATCCCACCTGAGCTATTATTTTTCGTTCAGTATTGAAAAGTTGAGTCCCTCTTCCAACTGACCCACAGTGCCAATCTTCACCAACCACTTGTTAAATTTTAAAGCAATCACCTTTGTACTTCTCTCAGGCTGCCTTCCCTGCTTGGGAGAAGCTTCCCAAGTTGTGGCTCTTTTTAAACCTATGGTTCTGTGACAAATGTCTGTGAAACTAATTCCTTATCCTTCTTCAAATGCCGCTTTAAAACTCCTTTGGCAAGCTATTGACCACAAAAAAGTTGATGGTGGCTCGACTGCTGGTGTGTTGAGACCATTACCTGTGTTTACTTTTTACCTACAAAGATTGAGATAAAGAGTAGACCTTTAAATAATGATAGTGCAAAGTTCAGGGGATGAGACTGATCTGTTTTCTGCTCTGCTAGGTAAGTTTGGTTTTAATGTAAAACAAAACAAAAGAACCTTGCAAAGATTCTGAAAAATCTTCTTTAAATGCAATGTTCTGCTTTAAAGATTAAGATTAAATGCTGCTTTTATCTCTAAGTATGTTTTGTGAACATGGAGTAATTTATCTCTACTTTGGAATATTCTGGTATTGAAGTTGTTTGATTTCTAGATAACACTGCTGTTTATAAACTCCTCGACTTTGTTTTGGCTTTCCCTGCATCACTGCCGTATTCAAATGAAAATGAAGAGTTAAGAGCTTGTTCCAATATCCGGTTTTGTTACCTTGAAGACCCATTTTCTTCCTTTCCTTGTGTTTAAATGAGGCTGGGGCATCCAAAAGATTTCGGCACAGGTGGAGGTTGTGCGGTGGGACTGGACAAGGGAACATCTTAGCGTAGCAGGATTCACCATAGGTGATTAATGCTGAGCATTGAATTAAAAAAAAAAAAAGCCACTGTAGTATTTGGATAAGGGCTAGAGGGAACAAATCAATATTCATCAATCAAAAAAATGAAAAAAAAAAAAACCAAATCCCTCCCCTTCGTGTAGTGTGTAGGGATCCATAGTGTGTACATTATTAGTTAACAGGTTAGCCTGAGGCGCTGAAGTGATTAATCAGTAATTTTCTGTAATTAATTCACAAAGGATGATCATACTCAGTCCACTGACTTCAGTGAAGTTGCATGACTATATTTGGCCTGCATGAACAGAAAAAGCTTCAAATGAAAAAAGAATGTAAAGAGAGAAAAAAAAAAGAGAAATGCTTACAGTATCAGAATTCTGCTCTCTTAGAATCTATATTGTCCTATGCAGATTTCATTTTATTTTATACATCTAAGTTTACACTTAACTCCGATGTACACTTAATGCAGCTGAAAAATATTAAGGGAGGACAAATGTAGGGCTTAGGAAATCAAACACTTTTAAACTTGTCCTTGTATATTTGGCCAATTGTGACTTATTGCACATCTTTATTTATTGTTTCCCTGCTACGTATATTGTCAAGAAAGTGACATTGTACTTGGAAAGCTCCCATCCGGCGAAGTCAACCCCTAAAATAACTGTTATAATAAATATGCAGAAATGTCACTCTTTACATTAGCCCAAAGGTTTTGTATAGCTTTAGGATATGTGCAGTAAGCTAACGATAAAAATAGAAGCTTGACAGTAGGGATGAATGTGTGTGTCAAAATAATATTACTCTTTCTGGGAGGATGGCAGAAAAAATGACACTACATCCACCAGCATGATTTTTATAGATCTGCCTCTTTGCCAGATGTCACCTTTTATAAACTACTTTATAAAAACATGACAGCACAGTGCACTAGTGTGTTTATAGCCTGGTAAACTTTTGTAATAAAGTTAGGATTGGTAGAAAATTAAAGCTTTAGAACCTTCTCATTAAGCATTTGGAAAGTTTGTGCTGGCTTAAAAATGTATTAAATCCTCAATATGCAGAACAAGTCAGTGGTAGTAAATGGCCTTTTGAAGTACATACATCTTCTGGGAATATTTCCCAGTTTGCCATATAATAACCTATTCGAATATATTACTGGTGGTTTAGAGAATAAAGTTTGCACTCCTTCGAATTTAAACCCAGACACAAACAAAATATATAATGCATATTAACTTATATGTTTCTAGAGAGGACTAGAAGAATTCACAGGATTATGTTATAAATATCTCCCAAGCACATCATTGTTTTATTATATAATAAAAGGCTATATTTTACCCTTAGCTGCAGAATGCAACACATAATTCAAACTCTTATGACATGCCTACTTTACACAAGTCGTTTGCCATAGAAATTATACAGGAATGGTAGCCTACCCTTTCCGAAATGTTACAAATCTTGATGACTTTAAGAAGGTAGGAATAGCCAGACCTTCTAGAATCATGGGCTGTCAAGTCCAGGATCCTGAGTGCTATCAGCAGCCTGATGCCATGAAGGAAGGCGAAATTCTCCCTCTTCCCCCCAAGCCAACTCTGCAGTGCAGTATATAAGGGAGAAACATGCCAGAGCCTCACAATAACTTGGCAAAATCCTTTAGGGAAAGAGCTTTGGTTACCACATCCCCATGTTGTGTGGACTGCAGAAAATTCCTGCCACCTCTCAGAGAATGCCCAGTGAAGTCTTCTTTCCTCTTGCTCTACTTGGCAAAACATTTATCTGTATGGTAGTAAACTATGCATAAGGATGGTGAAGTGGGACCAATGGCAAATGGTTGCCGTTCTGCTCTGTGGTCCAGATGGAGAGCTGTGGTGGTTTGGCATTTCTAAGGGAAGAAAATGGGGTGAAATTGTGGATGGGCATACTTAAGCTCCTGTTTGACTTTACCATGATGTATGAGGGCATGAGGAATGGAAAAATGCCTGGCGGATGGACCCTGCAATCACTTAGCTTTGAGTTTCTGTTTCTGCCCATTTCCTAAGAAGCAGATATTTCCACTGCTTGACAAGCCACACTTGAATGAAGTGCAAGTGTGTTGCCTGTTGCTTAGGTATTTCCAAAACTGAAAATAGCCAGTGGAGAAATTCAGGATAGCAAAATTACTGCAAATAGAACCTTATGCTCATACTAGTTTTAAGACATCCCTATCCTGAGAGCTATATTTATAATGCCTAGCCTTTCTCTCTTCTCCCACCTCCTCACCCTCACACCACGGTACAGCCATATGCAGTTTTCTGTATGGAAATCAGAGTGCCATCCTTTATTTTGAACACAGTAGATCTGCTTTACATGGAAGCAAACAGACATACAAATCAGAATGATCCAAGTAAAGTCCAAAAGGTTGTCTCTGTAGTCCTTCTAAGTTAACTGAATTAAAGGCAAGGAAATTAGTATAAAGCTTTGTTATGCGTGGTGGGCACCTGTTTTTTCCGAGACCTAGCAATGCCAGAATGATGGTGAATTAACTGAACTTTCAGCAAACCTTTACTCTGGGAATATGGTATTAAGAAAAATCATATGAACCCATCATTAATTTTGTGAGGAGCAGCCATCACAACTTGCTTTTATGCCACCTAAAATATACCCCTACAATCATGAGGCGCTTACATTACATGCCAGGAAAAGTGTTCTGTTAGCTTGGTCTTGAGACCAGATTATATGGCAGTGCTTGTTTAGGTGGGAAGACTGGCACAGCCTGGTGTGGTTTCTTGTGGCATTTTGGGTGTGCTGATGCATGCACATACCCGTGTTCTGATTTGGGTCTGCAAGACTAGCAGGGGAGGTACCTGCCCTCTTGCCTGGCTCACTGGAACAACTCTCCTTGGAACTGATAAAGCTTTGCAGTTATTGGATTTTCCTCCATAGCTCTGAAGGCCCGATAGTATTAGTGTCTCTTCTCCTATTTCATCTCATAGAAATCAAGTGACACTGCAAGTCAGGGCAGGCATTTGTTTCAAAAGGAGTGCAGACCTAGGAGGGGCCCTCGTCTGTGAATAACAGAGTCATGGGGTTGGTCTGTACTGAAAATGCTGTGTCAGTCCCCAAGGATCAACACAGCAGGCTCGACTGAGCAGCCAGTGTAGACCCGCTCAATTGTTCCTGTAATCATTCGTCCACCGACGCAGTATCTCCATCCCTCCAAGTGGAGTAACGCTGTGTTGGAGAGAGAGAGCACCGCTGGTGGATGCAGCCGAGTGCAGACAGCGCGGTAAGTCAAAGTAACTAAGTCAATGGGAGATACGGATTCTGCTGCATGCAGATTGCCTGTCTCCTGTTGACTTAGCCCCGTGGTGTAGACTAAGCCATGGACTTACCTCCAGTAAAGTGGAGACCTCTATGGCCCATCACTGAGAAGGCTGAAGTCATGAGACTCTGGAAGGCTGCAAGATGCAGCGCGGGATGTGATCAGTGGCCAGGACAACAAGGAGAAGTTTTCAGGTTATATTTTATTGGACCCGGGTGTAATTCTCTGTCTTTAAAACTTTCAGCAACACTAAGTACTTGCTACTGGAAAATGTTTATTGTTAACTGTTGATTACTGAGAGCTCCAGAAACGCTTTAGACAAGAGGCACTTAAGAATTTACTGGCAGTGATACCAGAATTGTAACTGGCCTTGGTCTTGTTCTGTTCTTGATGTTGAGATTCAAGTAGCATAAAAGAGATGAGACAATCCAGTGGCCTTCTAGAAGTACCCTATTTCCCACTCCAAGACTAGAATATGTTCATGTACACACCAAACACTGTGCATTGTGTGACTTGGGAGACTGACGCCTTGCTTTAAAAGACATCACAGTTAACTTACCTGTGTGGTTGAACACTGAGAGAATTAATAGGTTATCAGCTGAACTGGAAGCTAAGTGTTCCGGTCACAGAGGATATGAAGAATTAATGATTTAGGGTGGCAAAAGAAAGGAAGAAGCAGGAAAAAATGTTTCTGTTCCCAGACTTACTGCACTGCTGCAAACTGCAGTGATGGCAAGAGATTGTTATGGGAAATGGTCAGCCAGAGTCTCAGAAATCTACATGGAATTTAATTCATTGCAAATAATATTTCTGAATAACTTTTCATATTAAATCTTTCATTGGAATGGTGATTGTTTAGATAAGTAAAGATGATGTAACCTGCACAATTGTGGAGTGCTACATCATTGTGCTTTTTTCACTGGGATTGAAGTATAACAAGAAATAAAAGCTACTCTATGCATTCCAAGCGTGGGACTCCTTACTAACACAGAACTCTTGATTGTTTTAACACTAGATTTAAAATATTGACTCATTTTATTTTTCATTAGGTTATTAATGTTTTGATCTCTTGATTGGTGTGTTGCATTCATTGTTACATAAGTGGTTTTGTTTTGGCACGAGTGTAATTTCTTCTTTTATAGAGCAGAAAGCTGTATATTCAACAACAGTGATTTGGACCTTTTCTGCAATTGGCCCACAATAATGTATTTTAGTATGTGAGAACACCTCAGGATTGAGAAGGCTAATTTTTATTTTCTGCCCTGTTTGGTGTTGTGTTCTTTTGTGTTTGCCCTTTATTCTGTGGTTGGGGAATAAGTTGTAGAGTTTTTGAGTGTCTGTGAGCATTTTTTCCATATTTGTAATTTATATTTTGATACATTTTGTTAGGCTTTCTGGATGCCTTTGGGCAGAAGAGTCCAAAACATTAGAATGGTTGTTAAACCTCTTAAACTTCAATTTTGTGCATTAGTGTGCCACCAGAAAGCTTCATGAACATGTAGTTTCTAGGCAAATGGACATAGTTCAGAAATATTTCTGTGAAACAGCATTCCTATGGCTGTTACAGAAACATGTATTCCAAACATGTTTTCCACTAGTGAAAATAACAATTCCTATAATTGATAGGAGATTTGAGCAGAACTGCCCTATTTTCTTCTAGTTTTTCTACCTCTTCCCCTGTTCTGTTGGTGGTTGTTGCTTTGAACACAAAAGCCGAGTCGCAGTACGATAAAAATTCTTTGTGCAAAATGTCACATTCTTTATGCATGACTCCAAAGGGGCAGAGCTTCCCAAAATCACTCTTTTGTTTGTTTAGTTCTAACACATTTTTAAAGGTAAAATAATGTAATATTTATGAAAAGGATTGAAACTAAATCACTGCCGCATCAAGCATACGATGAGCTTGGAGGTTTCTGGGTTACATAGCTACTTCCTCGGCTGAATATCTGGGTCCGGTTCTGCTGTTTAGTATTCAGATTTACTCAAGCTCACTCGACTGTTCCATTGCACAATAATTAGGTTAATTCACTACAAACCTGCTCTTCAGTGAAACTCACACCCAGTGCATAGAGAAAAGGATGTCTGTTCCCAGGTACAACACTTCCTTTTGATGTGAAATGTAGGATGGTTGTATAGGTCTGTTGGGCCCCAAAAATTCTTCTTTCTCCCCTCTTGTTTCAGAAAGCTCCTGTTGCTTTCTCCAGGAAGATGAGGTCTCCAGTGGTTAAAGTACGTGGGAACACCTAGCAACATCATTCTGGGACCCCACAAATCTGACATGCCAGAGTTCCAGGGCCCAGATTCCAGAATCTAGAAAAATTGGGGAGAATGCCCCACAGTCACATGCATGAAGGAGGCCTGGACAATACAGGAAGGGGACCCAGAGATTAGGAAGTTTCCAGAGCCCGTCAAATTGTACTTTAACCACTGGAAGTCTCCAACACAGAGTGGAAGGTCTCTGGGGTGCAAAGGTGGGCTGGAGCTGTTCAGTTTGCATCACAATAGGGAGCCAAAGCTGATCTCCCTAAATCATCTGGGGGCTCATTCACACAGTTTGGTTTTGCCGCTTATGTCAGTCACTCCTTCCATCCCAGGGGCTGAATATGCTGTACAAGCAATGCTTCCTGGTCCTGCTGCAACAGATTGTTTTGTTCTCCTCAGATCATTTAATAATTTTCCCTTTGTTGTCTGTTGAACTCCTTTGCCCTCAACAGTTCCTGTGAAAGCACAAAGTGAAGCTCTGTAGTCAAGCTGGGAAATGGAATTGTAAGAAATCCACTCAGACATGTGATACGGCTATTATCTGCTTTCATAATGATACTTACTTCATTGCTCTTTTCTTTTAGAGGCGTTTAAATGGAATTGCTATTTCTCAGCTATACTGCAAGTCTGGACTGTTTCTCAGATCATATTGTTTTTTAATTTCATTCTTTTGGCAAAAAAATATCTGATGTACATTAAAAAAATAAATCCTTCATGATCAATTCTAAAATATGAGTTAAATCACTAGATGTTAATATGTGCTCTCTAGCATCCTTAACAATCAGACGTACACTGTTTCAACTGAATGTCAGATGCATATGTCAGGATTCCCTTTTAATTACTGCTGCACTCTGTCTTAGGAGGGTATCATCACATTTTGGGCTGCCATCCAGGCCAGTGCAGGGCACCTGTGGTACCACACAATGCTTTGCTCTTGTAGGTCTCAAGCGGGGCTGCTCAGCCTAGGAGCATCCAGGTCACACCCAGGGGTGAGGAACCATGCTGCATTTAGACACTTGCAGCTGACTCTGGCTTGTGGGACTCAGGGTGAGGACCTGTTTAATTGCTGCACGAGCTCTGGATTCCTTCTTTCCACCACCCTGCAGGGTCAGAGAGTCTGGATTTCAGCCCAAGCCCAAACATCTATGCTGAAATTAAACAGCCCTTAGCCCAAGGCAGCTGGCATGGGCCTGCCCCAGGTTTTTAATTATACCTTGAGTGGATGCATGTACCAGCAGCTCTGACCTCTGCAGCTGTCCACAACACACCAGTGCACCAGCCTTGCGTCCAGCTGGAACAGTCTCCCAGGCCTGAATCTGCCTTCAAAGGCGTATTCTGCATTGGCGGCTCAGAGAGTCAGAGCCGTTGAGCTGAGGGGGCGCGTATTCCATGGTTCACTACCGTAACTGGAGCCATCACACAGTTCAGCTGAAGCACAGCACCTGATTCATGTAGAGTACAAAATGAACACAGGATCCAGAGTGACCAGAAGTAGAGAGATAATTAGATGGGGTTACAAGCAGATAAAAATGAAAATATGAATCTAAAACTTAATCTAGCAAGTTTTGATTCAAGACTGTGTTTGACGGCCTTTCTGACCCGCAGTTCTTCTGGGGCTGGCCACTGTCCATTAAAAAGGAAGCAAGTTTATTGCTGTCCGTAATTGAAAGAAAAGATCTGAAAAATCTCCGCCTCACTCACCCAGTAACAAGGAGAGGAGAGGACAGGAGCGAAGCAGAGCCAGAGCCGGCAGTGAGCTGAGCAGTTGGTGGCTGCCTGCTGGGTCCTAGCGCTGGAAGGCGTCCACATCTATGTATGCTAGGCTGAAGTGCGAGTCTTTCAGCACTAGGACCCTGGGGTCAGACACACTCTGGCCTTCCCCTTGGCTCACAAGTGCTCAGCAATTGCTTTAACTGCTCTCCATGGGGCCGGGGGTGGAAGAGGGAGTCGGGGGGCCCTTTGTGCAGCTGGATTCCTGCTCCCATGCATCACACTGAGCCTGTCTTCTCAGCAGGACTCCTGGAGCAACCACCAAGGAGCAGGCAGGAAGGAAGTGCAGAGGACCCCTCGGTGCTCCCTGGAGGGATGGGTGTGACATTGCGCCATAGCCCCCAATTCCTGTTTGTGGTGGGATCCCTGCCGCTCCTCTCCAGTGCCTTTCCCATCACTCACCACCATCCCCTGGCCCAGCATTCCTGCCTGTATCCACCGCTTGCCCCACATCCCATTTCCCCTCGACCCTTCCCATGTCTCCAGCCCAGCAGCCCTACCTTTCCTCTGCTGCTGACATTGATATGATTGTAAGGTGGTAACATTCTGGTATTGTTTATGGTATTTTTTGTTTATTTTGTCAGTAAAAAAAAACCAAACCACAACAACAACAAAAAAACCACAAAGCAAACTTCAGACCTTCATGTCAGTAAAAGCTAAAATGCAAGGTTGTCTGCCCTAAATCTGCCTCCCAGATGGTGACTGATCCTTTTGCTGGTCAGGGAGTCCCAGGGGCACCAAGGTGGTGATGCTTTTCTTTTTCCAGCTGAAAGAGAGTGAACTTGTTCTCTGTCCCTTTCTGTTGTAATGTCGTGTACTGAAGTTTTAAAGTGGATTACTTGGAAGAGTAGGCCTCAGAAGAAAGTTTATTCAAGCACTAAAGTGGTGGCATGGAGGCTAGTGGTGAAGGAGGTCCCATGCCCTTTCTTCCCCCATGTGTGTTTGATGGCATCCAAATAGTTCTGTTTTCTGCCATTTTTCCCCCCTGCGGTCTCAAGGACCTACCTCGGGTAAACAAAGGTAAAGTGCTGTTCCTTTGCATTATGATAGGCCTTTTCCTTAGGCAGGGCTGTCTAGTTTTGAAGATGTGATGATAACATCATACCAGGGAATTCAAAACTTAGTACACATTTCACTGTCATATTATTGACAAGTGAGTTATCAGTTTTCAAATGATACCTCATAGGACATATTTTGCACAAAGAGTATCACAAAAGCATGTAGAGTGTGAGGATGCGTGTTTAAGCCCCAGCTGTGTCCTGGTATCTGCCAGATTTGAAGAGTAAGATTTGATAGCAGAGAAAGGGGAAAAGGAGGTATGAAAAGAATCCAGACTTTGTGGTATCAAATTAATTCTAGAAATAAAACTGTCTAAAGGTCTTGTTACTTTTCAAACGTTTCTATTGCCAAAGCACACTAGCAGTCTAGATGTTGTAGGATTGCTCTACCTGCTCATGGCAAGGCTCATAAACAAAGTAATTTCTGTCTTCAGTTTGCTATAACCAAAACGCTGGGAAAGCGAGCTGTTCTCTTTAGCCAACAGAAGTGGATGCTTGAGATTTAGGCATTGACTTTTTTCAGTACACTTTTGAGAGTTGCATGCCAGACAGCTAATAAGAGCACTCTTTTGGAGGAACGTTCCTGATTGAAGAGACAATATTCCAGTTTGGATAGTCTACCTACTTGATTTCCCTTGTGTTTCAAAAACCTGCCTTAGGATCACTGGAAATTTTTTTTACCAGCATTTAATTTAGAATTTGAGTTCAAGCCTGTGTGGTCACCACGTGACATTGAAACACTCACTTTTATGTTGTTTTCCTTTTTCTGATTTTGCAAATATTTAGCATGTCAATGGAGATAGAGTGGATGTGTGAATGAACACACAAAAGGCAGAACAGCTCATCCTTCTTACTCTGCTACAGTAGCATAGGTCTATAGCTCAGTGGTCGTCAAACTTTTCTCCTCGGGACCCAGCTCCGGATCCCTCTGATATGTGGTGACTCCTCCACTGCAGGGGGATGCCCCCCCCCCCCCAGGAGCAGGGCTGGCCAACAGGGGAACGATGGGCAGCCCCCCCTCCCCTGGGAACAGCCCCAGCCAGCCGGGGAGTGAGGGGCAGCCACCCCCCTCGTGGGATGAGAGCACGATGCAGCAGCCCCCATTCCGGAGTAGCGCTGGTGCCATGACCCTGGACCTGTTATTCTGCAACCCAGTACTGGGTTGCAACCCGAACTTAGACAACCACTGCTCTAGGTGATAGAGGTAAGGCCACTTTGTGTGCTATGAAAATTTACCTGTCCTCTTTTTTTTTTCTGAATTTTTGGCAGCAGCACACTGGTCATCTCATTACATTTCCCTTTAAAAAATAAATCTGTTGTCCTTAAAGTAAAGCAGTCCTATAAATCGTTATTATTTAAAGTTGGAAAATTTGAGGGTCTTGGCAGGTTTGTTTTCTCTCCAGTAGCTTTTTCATTTATGAATGTGATTGTTTCTCCTTAACAACTTCTAAGCAAAAGATAGTGTACTGAGGTGAACTTGTTTGTAGCAACTCTCCAATCACTGTAGAAGAATATATTGTAAGTGTTGTAAAAGAAATGTCCATTTACTCAGCGATATCTGTCTTTTAGCATGTCATGTTTACTCGCAGCATATCTTTCTAGAAGAGACCAGCTATTTTAAATTTTGATGGCTCCAAACCAGTGGGTGTGTCAACAGTGGACATGTCAAAACTATCCACCATAACCTTGAAAAGAAATGACTTTCACTCCTCCTTATTCCATGTTTTTTAAATATAAGTTTGGTATTGGCCTGCAAATTTTTTGTGCAGATACCTCGTATACCATTTTTGTGGATTGCTGACTCCATTGCACAAGGCTATAATTGTTTTCTAGTAATGTGAGCCAGAGTCCACTGATCTCAGTGAGAGCTAGTCCACTGACTTCACTGGGTGTTGAATAAAGCCCTGTTTGTCAGCAACTTCCTAAATTAAGATCATCTCTTTTGCATCAGCATTATAGATATGAACAGTATCTTCAATCATGACATCTCTTCTAGCTAGTTGATTCAGATCATTTGTGGACTCCAAAGAGCAATTGGAGAAGCTGTTATTTTGCTGGAGTGCCAGAAAGGTAATTTTTAAAATTTACCTTTGGCTGGATATGAAAAGGAATGTGTTAGGGGAACTTTGTGGCTGTCTGACTGAAGGCGCATGAGTTGGTAGCTACAGGTAGCACACTAAAAGGGTAACATAGTCACAGTAACCCAGGCAGTGACAAGCAAAGGCCCAGGCTAGCTGCACTGAGCACAGATCCACCTGGACCACATGGGCCTCTGCTCTTCTAGCTAGTCTACTCTTTGTAGTGCTCTCTCGTGATGAGAACTAGCGTGGCTTTGGCTGTGCCGGCTGGGCATCACACCCATGTCTCCAAGTGTTGACATAACTTCCCTTAGGGCATCTTCCTAATGAGCATGAACTTCACAGCCTCAGTGCTGCCTCGGGTGAGAGCGCGCTAGGTCTCTCAATCCAACCTCCTTGCTTTTCATCTGTGCTACTGCAACATGTCAAGCTTCCAATTCATCTTGGTGCCAGTGAGCTGCGAGAGAGTGGATTGCCCTCCATCCATTTAAATGGAGCTCTTGGTAATTACTCTGACAGAAAAATCAAACGTTTTGGCTTTCCTAATAGACTGTTAATCAGAGTTCCTTTGAAAAAAGATGATAGAACTGAAATACCAGGCAATTTGAGTTTGGTCTGCTGTGATAATACGCAATCTTTTATAGAGGTAGGGTGGGTGAGGTAATATCTTTTACTGGACCATCTGCTGTTGGTGAGAGAGAGAAGCTCAAATTGACCTAACACGGGGCTCTTCTTGAGGTCAGTCTTTTTATATTGCTGGAGGACCCTTGACTCTCCTCCATCCATTTGACACCAGGAAGGGTTTTGTCTGCTAAGCAAGGGCAGCACGTGGCCTATTGTACGTAAGTGGTCAGTTCCTGAGGTACAATATAGAAAAAGCCACATTACTTTGAAGTCTTGTGTTTGATAAACTCACTTGAGAGAGAAATCCAGGTGCAGAGACATTTCCCTGGAAACTCTGGAAAACAACACAGCTGTAGGGGTGGGAGGCTTCCTTTCCTGAAGCTAAAAGACTTTGAAACTTCCTATTGTTAGCAAAGTTAATTCTTTGTTTGTTTGTTTGTAATTAATTGTGTGCTGTTGCCTGACAGACCATAATAGAACTACAAAATAATCACTTGGAACAGGAAACAACCGTCAATTCATACACTAATGAATCAAGTTTACCAAAGGTGAAACAGCGAAGCCTTTGAGCAGGGAAGTTATTAAATGCAGAGCCCCTCTGCACATCAGATTCAATCTCTTAAACTGCAGCTCTATTTATTTTAATTTTCAGAGCTGGTTCCTGATTGGCAAATGCTGCTGCAATACTGACATGTTTTAATGAGGAAATCGTACCCCTCTGGCTAAGAAAATCTGTCGTTAATGGTAACATCAGGACTATCTAAGACTATATTAGGGCTTGATTCTGCAAATGTAACCAATATGCCAAAGGGAGCGGTCTCTGTAAGAAAAACAAGAAGTCCTGGGGCATTTAAAGACTAACAGATTTATTTATCACTTAAGCTTTCATGGGAGAAAATCCTACTTTGTCAGATGCTTTGAAGATGTGGGAACTTACAGAATGGGAAGAAAATAAATGCCAGGGAGTGTAAGACATGGGATCAGGTCACACTGTAACAGCAAATCAGAGCGGTTGTTAAGATTCAAACGCCGGGAAACAGCACATAGAGGAGCGTGAAGTCAAATTGCCTATTGTAATGGGAAAAGAAGCCATAGTCATGATTCAGTCCTGCATTCACACAGTCTAAGCAGCATATCAATTCTAGTTCAGCTGTTTCTCTTTGAAGTCTTGATGTCCCATTGACTTTCTTGAGCATGGCCTCTTTAAGGGATTTCTTGGGCCTAGGTTGCTGTTGCTGGGCCAGCTTAGCTGCCCAGATCCAGAAGTTTCTGAAACAAGGAATGGTAGCTTTGAGCATGCTGCGCAAGGTTTCTTCTTGCTTCTGTGGTGGTCAGATCATCAGAGCAGCAGCCAAGGCAGTGGCATGAGAAGAGTCCACGTTCTCAGCATGTAACTGGGAGATGCTGAGCCGGGAGTGGGTGGCAAGGTGTTTTCTCCCTACTCTGGTGCCTTTTGCAGCAGCGTTTCTGCACACGTACACGTGAGCGAGTGCTGATTAATCAGGGAGCTGACTGGATGCTGGTTCTAGCAGAGGAAGAGGTGTCTACATGGATTTCTACCAAAGATTCCTGCAACCGAAGGAGGAGGAGCTGCATTTGCAGCTCAAGCCTTTTGACTTGGTGAACAGAGGCTATAGCAGAGATTGGGGTGAACTCCACATGAACTTTGGGAACTCTTGGGTTTCTTTCTCAGTGTTTCTGTGGGGACTGTTCTGTTTTATTGCATTTCATTTTTGTTGTTTGTGTGTGTTGTGGAGAGAAAGCTATGGAGTGATAAAGGTGAGATTACAAGATAACCACATTGTTATAAATAGTGGTTATTTTGGTCTTTTTTATCATAGGATTTATAACATTAATACTTAATAAAGTTGACTGCTGTTGTTTTCATGGACTCTGAGCAATCTTAGCTGAAATTCTCTTGATGACTGAATCCTGACCCTCCAGCTGCTTCTCCAGAGGAGTTGGGGTTTATTTCTTTTAGGCACTCGAGAAGGGCAGTTGAGGTGAACTCTTGCCCATCTGAAGGTTACACAAACACTGATATGAGACGCTCTGCTCATGGAAATAGTCCCTTTTATGATTGGTTTGATGACTGACAGACGTAAACTTCGTCACGTGTGTAACTGGCTGATGATGCAGGCCCCCAAAGAATAAATCACTTGCTACCTTTGAGGTGTTGGTGACATAGGTGTAATACGTATGGAAGAAGGACTGAGGCTCGGACACTGTTCTTTTTTTGTATTATGGTTGCAGCTAGGTATTATGTATTGTACAAACACATAATGAGAGCTCCTGCCCCGAAGAGCTTCTGACCTACATAGACAAGGCAGACAGAGGAGGGAGGGAAAGATAAGCGCAGAGAGGTAAAATCACTTGCTCAGAGCCACAGAGCCAGTCAGTGGCAGAGCTGGCAGTGAAATCCTGGGTCTGCATCCAGTACTTGACTCACTGGACTATGCTGGGCTGAGGAGTCACAGTAGGCAAACAGGCAATCAGAGCTTTCCTGCAAGAGTTAATCTTTGTGTTCCTTGCCCTCACAAATCCCAACCAAATCCATCTGTGCTTCTGAGGACACTAGTGCCTATTCGGTATACTGTACCAAGGTTTCTGGGGGATCTAGTTCAATTTGTGATGCTTTGTTCAGTGGTATTTGCACCCTGTTACTTTTGGTTACTTGTTCAGAATAGCATGATGTAGGGGGAAATGAGAGCATTTCAAATTATATAGGTTTTAATCTTTTTCTTAATTTTTTGCATGTTGAGTGTGGAACAAATGGTAATGCTAGGTTGGTGCCTGGGTGCTGGAAGGTGGAGATGTGAGCTATGGGGGGGGGGGCAAATAGGCAAGGAGGAAAGGGTGCAAAGGGGGAACGTTTGGAGATTTGGGTTGAGAGGAATGGGGAATGAGGACAGGTAAAGCTAAATGATGCCATTAAAAAAAGGCATAAAAAACAAGTAGTAGGGCAGCAGTTAGCTGCAGCTCGAGAGACTGGGTTTCCTGACTGCCCTGTTGGGGAGTGGTTGTGAAAGGAAGAAATGTAGGGTGTGATACAGGAGGACTAGGACACATGTTTGAGGACATGCTAGCTTGCAAAAGTGACGACAGCCCATTGGTGTTAACGAAGATCAGCTCCCAGATGCCAGCCCTGCTTCCCTGTGGAAAAAGCACAGCAGGGGATGTGCCCAGCACCTGTGATTAGACCTTAGTTAACTCTCTGGTTTGGGTTCTTTCAGGTTCGGGAAGGTTTTCTGCTCTGTTTATCGGTACTCTTAGGGGGTTTCAAATAGTTTGTGCTTAGAAAAAGAAAGAGACAAAGCACAGTGTTGTGATCTAGACAAAGTTGTCCATTTGAACATATTTCAAAGGAAATAAATTATGTTTCGGTCTAGTGCCGAAGCACCAGTAGGAACAACTGCAAGTGGAAACAGCATGTGTTTTATAGGCAAATGATTCCAGTGTTTTCAGTCTGTGGAGAAGTAGGAAGGCACATAAGAATTGTCTGGGCATTTACTGGCTGAGGAGATACCAGCTGCCAATGAAGGGGAGGTGCAATCCATTATAATCAAGTTTTATTATAATTTAATTTATTTAATGTAACAGGGCCACCCTATGTACTTGGACGTTTGGGTGCTTAAGCACCTAGCTGAGATTTTTTTGAATATATTAAAGGGTTGCAGTATTCAGCTTTATATTGCTTAACTAATTTAGGAGTCTAAATATCCTTTTCAGGGATTTAGGAACTTTGGAGTCTAAATTCCATCAAAACACATATGACTTTGAAATTTTGGCCTTAGAGGAACAACTGTATATAAAAATATATTTCCTCATCTTCAGGCATCTGACAAAGCAGGAGTTTCTCCTGCAAGAGCTCCTGCGACAAATAAATTGGTTAGTCTTTGAAAGTGCCACAGGACTGCTTGTTAGTTTAACATTATTTTAGGATTTATAATTGAATTAGGGACACCGGTTGCAGCTGCTAGCTGCAGACCTCATTTAGAAATAGTGTGTTGCTTCAGAACTGAATTCTTATCATAACATCATTGTCTTTGAAATGGACTTTTACAGAATTCCTCCCTACTACCTGCTAGGAACGTTTTAAATCCATCTTTAATGTAAGAAAACTGGTGAGAGACTTTTTATTACAAATTGAAAATATTTTTTAAAAACAGTGTGGTGTCATTTAAATATGTAATTGCTTATCTGGTTAAAGCATTGTAAAAACAACTAAACATTTTAGTATTTTAGTTTGGTTTATTATCTATGTGGTACTGAACAAATTGACAGTCAATTGTAATGGCCTTTATAATATAAAAAAATGCTGCTTTTACACTTTAAAACTATATAAGTATTAATGGAACTTACATAACTGCTTTCTCTGCCCAAAGCATTTGGCAGTTTATTTCTTCTAGAATATTTGGGGATGTGAATTTATTAACATTCACAACAAGCAAGCAGATAAAACACATTGTTTTGAAACTCCATGATAAATGGTTGATTGAAGACATCGTTCTTTGAAAGCACCAGCTGAGAGAATCCATTAGCTATGTGGCAATAATATAATACATGGACCCACACGGAGCAGAACCAAGAAGGAAAGAGCTATAGTTTGAAATGTCATTATTGGCAGGTTTCTGAATAATTTCAGAAAGGCATTTCAGGCTTGGAATCTTCTTAACGGAAGTCAAACCCACTTCAGTCCTTACATTGCTGCATGTAAAACTCAATGTATCCTCCTCCGACTTTAAGTATTATTTTTGATTCAATTCACTAGCCAGGATTGACAAGGACCTTTTAATGAATATATTAAGAGAGAAAGGGTTCCTGTATATTATGTTCCTTCATATCTATCCTAACTAGAATATTCATGATGCTGTTTTAAGAGGCCTCCTCTTGTAACACAAATGCCAGGAAAACAAGCTCTCATTTGTATAAAGTTTCAGGAAAAATGCATACCTTTGGGGTTGATAGGTAAGTTTTTCAGCAGTTTACAAATAGTGTGACAGCTAGCAAACTACTTCTCAAAAAGCAGAAAACTCCTAAATACCAGAGTCGCTGTCCTCTAATTGATAGGGAGAGGGGGTTTTATTTATTTTTTGTTTTAGTTTGTGGTGTCCCTGATTTTAGAATACATATTCTGTTTAAAAAACTGTGAAATCAAATTTTCTTCATCAGTTTTTTCAGATATTCTAGAACTCTTTCCGGCCCCAGTCCTGCAAGGACGTATGCACATGGTCAGCTAAATACAAGTGCTTTGGAAGCTTAGGATGTAGAAACTGAAATAGCATTATAGAGTTTACATAAAAGGTTGGTAATTCTAGGACCGCAGTAAAGTTGATTCTAAAACTATGCCGTAACTTTTCCTATTTTTTTAAAAATAGGGCACTAGTGTAAAATGGAATAGTGAAAAACAACCCTTCTTCAAATGTATGAAGCCAAAAGAAAATTATATTGAATATTTTTGTGTAGAAAGTTGTTCTGTCAAAAAGAATTTCTGTCAAAAGTTATTTTTTTCATAGGAAAATGTCAGTTCTGATTAAAATTTTCAATTTCCCCCATAGGAAATTTTGAAACAAGCATATTATGTTTTAATATAGTTTATTCAGACTTAGCATTATTTCATTTATTGAGTTTTGTTTCCTTTATTGAGAAGATCTCTTATAACCAAGCTCAATCACTTTGTTAATCAAATATGGAAAGTTTAATGCAGTACATAGCTGAAGAACAGCCTTGCAGCAGTTACATTTACTCTGTCCCAAATTTATGAGCTTAATTTTGTTCATATTTATATTCTCCTTGTTTATGGCAGATAATTACATGCCTTTTCTTGTCTAGATTTTGTACATAACTTTCCAAATGGCACTATATTGTTGTGACATCTACACAAACTATCTAACACACAATTCATATTTGGTATTCCTGATAAGAACACACATCTGTTTTCTGACAAATTCCATATGCACAAATAATAGGGGTTACAACAGTTTTAACCACTAGTACACTTCCACAATAAAAGTTAATATGAGTACAAGGCATTCTGGGAATATATGATATTGATGCCCACATTTTGGCTTTTCTGTTTAAACAGCGAAATAAGTAAATGACATTTTTGTCAAAATGTTAAGCAAAATGAAAACTGTCATTTGGAATCGTGCTTAGATGCCATGTCGTTTCATTTTGACATGACATTTTAAATGAAAACCAAACAAAAACATTCACTCCTTTAGATACATTCGTTCAAATATTTCTATAGAAAAACTGAAGGTTTTCATGTGAAATTTCTCAGCAGAAGAGTTTTGTTTACCTATCTCCAGTTATTTCCATGTTGACAGGTGTCAACTATAGTTGGACTATTTCACTTGAGCTACATCATTTTTTTTACTTCCCTTTTATTCTGGGGTAAATGATTGCAATGGATTTCTTTGTTGGTAATATAACGTTTCATGATCGTGCCTACATCCTCCCTTAATTGCACCTTATCCTTTGTTTCTTAAGCTCTAAGGGCAAGATCCATCTACACAATGTGTTCTTTGAAGTGCTAGGTGCGTCTCTGTTAATATGTAGGTAAGGATGCTAGTGCTAACAGCCGTGAAGAGAGTCCCTTTCTGATAACTGGTGCCAGGGTTTTGCACAGTAATTAATTGTTAATTAATTAACATTCATTTTAAAGTAAAAGGAGTATTTATAAAAGATACATGATACAATGCCCCAAAGTGCATCATTCTTCACAGTGAAGGCATGAAATGCTGCTTTGCATAAGAGCAAAACTATTGCTTTGGTTGGCTAACAAGCGTGTTGAGCAGTAAGGTCCTCCCCATCTGTCTTGAGTGGCGACTGTTGCTGTTGATTGTCCCTGATAGCCTGAAGATGTCTCTTGCCTGATGAAGCAACAAGCACAAAGAATCACAGTAACTGGAAGGGCCCATGAGAGGCCATTGAGTCCAGTCCCTTGCACTCATGGCAGGACCAAGTACCCTCTTAAACCGTCCCTGACAGGTGCTTGTCTGACCTGCTCTTAAACACTTCCAGTGATGGAGTTTCCACAGCATGCCTACGCAACTTATTCCAGTGGTTAATCTCCCTGACAGTTAGGAATAGTTTCCTAATGTCCAGCCTAAACCTCCATAATTTAAGTCCATTGCTTCTTGGCAGTTAAGGAGAACAGTTTTTCTCCCTCCTCCTCTTGACAACCTCTTCCCTCATAAGTCAGATTTTCCAGACCTCTGATCATTTGTGTAGCTGTTCTCTGGACTTTCTCCAATTTGTCCAGATCTTTCCTGAAATGAGGCACCCAGAACTGGAGACAGTACTCCAGTTGAGATCTAATTAGGGTGGAGTAGAGCGGAAGAATTACTTCTCATGACTTACTGTACTCCTGCTAATACATCCCAGAATGGTGTTTGCTTTTTTTTAGCAGCAGTGTTACACTGTTGACTCATATTTAGCTTGTGATCCATTATGACATCCAGATCCCTTTCCGCAGTACTCCTTCCTAGAAAGTCATTGCCCATTTTGCAATAGATTGTACTTTCCTAAGTGGAGCACTTTGGAGCACATGTTCTGTCTGCTTTTCTGGATTGGTTTCAATGGCTATCCCAGAGCTACAACTTTCATGAGTAAAGTTGACTAGTCAAAGAAGAGGTGGATCAGATTCTGGGAATAATCTGTAGCTGCTAAGAAGCAGTCAGACCCAGTTGGCAATGCAAGGTGCTAGAAGCCAGTGAGGGCTGCATGCCAATCTTTGCCTCCAACAGTTTTGTGCCAGACTCATTCTAAGTCCACTTGCTGATTCAGTGCATCCCATGGTGTCTTGATTCGGGTTCCCTCCTAGACCTGGTGGTTTGTAGATGAGTTGGCAGAAGAGAAGTTACACATGTCTTTTGTGACTATAGTCCCCACTCTGGGCTGACTTTCTTGTTTGCTGGATGAAGCTGACCCAAAGTTTGTAATGCACTGAATGTGCCTCAAGGATATTAGTGATAGATGAACGCAGCATTAGTATATTATTTTCCAGCACATGGTGTACTCTTGTAGAATATTTTAATATCAAAATCTTTGTGCACTTCTTTGCCTCAGAAGCCTGCTACCTGTGATTCGTTGAGAACAGCATTGTTTCAGGTCTCATGGAGCTGGATCTCAAATAACCTTCTCCTTGCTTTTCATATCCCCGTCTCTAAGAGAAAATGAAAAAGAGGGACTAAAATGAGTTAATTGTGGAGGCTGTATGGTTAAAATGCAATTAGGTAGAAAAAGAAATGCAATTGAAGTGTTGTTTTGATACCAATATTGGTGATGAAGGAATGCTACTGGCTTCTGTCTTAATCCATGGGAAACCCCACAGTCAGAATGTATATAGAATAGTCTTTAGGGAAAGATGCACAGAAGGGGAAAGAAACCCCATTAAGGTGTGTTTTAAGTTGATGTTTATCAGTTGAGAAATCAGGGTAGGGGCTGCATTTGGCATTATTCATGTCGCTTAAAATATTATATGTGCACATCTTTTGTTCCTGTTTCTTAATTAGCACAGCAAAAGCCAGATAAAGAAATATAAGTGGGCTACTATGTACCGGTGCTTGCAATATGAGGATAATTAAAAGCATTCTATTGCTTTTGGAGAACCATTTATAAGTTAAGTTAGTGGAGAAGTGGACTGAGATAGAAACATGAGAAATAAGGGGAAATAGTAAATTTTTCTATTTTTGTGCGGAATGCATCATTTGGTTAGCTTTCAGAATATAACATGAGAGAGTGAATTTATTTGCCATCAGTATAATGTGTAGGTATGAGAGACTGCTTTGCGTGCAGTTTTCAAAGCAGTCTTAGAAAGTAAGGTGTTATTTTTCTAGCCTCGTGCGTCCTCCATAATGCAGACAAATGCACGTTTGTTCTCTCTCTTTAATCTACCATAATGCTTATAGTGTTGGTAAGCTATTCAGTATTTCTATCAATTTCTGTCTCAAGAACACCATTTTCTGAATCCATGGACTTAGTGATGCACTGTCCAATAACAAAGATGTGTGAGCTAAAGAGAAATTTTTTGTTTAAAACTACATTAAAGGAATATAAAAATGTCAGGGATAGGCACTCAAAAGTCAGAAAATGGCAGGGTTAAGGCTGAAGAGGGGAATAAGTGGTGGGAAGAGGGGAAGATCGAGTGGGTTGATTAGAAAGAGAAATGATGGAGATAAGGAGACTGGAGCTGTCAAGAAAAGAATGTAGAAAAGGTTTTTGGGAGGGAGCTAGGAAAACAAGAGAATGAAGGAAAAAGACAGTGAAACAACATGGGAAAAGACAAAACACAGGCTGAGAGAGAGTCTGGCCTAGAACTGGGTTGTTCTACTGAACTGCAAGAATTCAGACGATACCTTCCCAGAGCTTGTAAGGTGCTCAAGGTGATTTACTGACCAAACTTGAGTGGGACATGATGAAGTAAACGTACAGTAAGTGCTGCAAGAAGTAATGTTGGCAAGCTGAGAGGCAGCACTCTTCCCCAGGTGGGTATTGAAGCAATGATCCAGTTATCTTGTGAGGGGGGCACTTTTCTGCTCTGTAGCCATCTCTCATGTGAGGTATCAAACCAAAAGTCTTGAACAAAAATTCTTTTCCTATAAACTACAAAACTGTTGTATTCATATGGTATGATGATTGGTTCCAGGTGACATTCCTGTGTCCAGCCCCTAATCTGAAAAAAGTTTCAGGGAGTTCTTATAATGTTTCATCACAAGAGAGTTATAGGCACTTCTTTCTTTCAGCCTGTTCCTAAAAATAAATTACTCTGCTAGACAGCTGGGGACAATGTGAGCAGTCAATTAGAGTGGAATGTAGACATAAGGGGATATCTTCTCTGTCAGCTTTGAATGGAAAACACAGAAACAGCTCTCTAAAATAAAGTTCATATACTAAACAGATACAGCTCATAATCTCTAGTAACAGCCATTCTACAGTATGTTCATCCAAACCCCATGATTTCCCAGGCACCAGTTTAGATGATGTTCTGGGAAGAACATTGAGTATCTTTTGTATGGCACCTCCAACTTTGAATAATTAGAAAAAAAGACTTTCAAGTTGGCTTCAGGTTTTAGGTTGTTATATAAATAAGTTCACAGGAATCTCAAATGCTTTACATAAATCTGACAGCTACTATAAAAGGCTTTTGAACATTTCGTTGCCAAAGTCCCAGGGATTGCTGGAATTTTAAATAGCCTGTTTTAAGCTTCAATTCCAAAGCTTTTTGTCAGGTTTAATAATGTGGTGAATAATTCCTTCTCTGTTATAATCCACTAGGATCTTTGAGCCAGGGAATGGATATTTTCTAGAAGTATAAATTTAAGGGCCTTCCTTTACAAGGTGTCACTTTTGTAAGACTCTCTCCTTTTTTTGTGTGTCTGTCTAGTTTGATCTAAAGAGCTGTCATTAAAACATGCTGATTTGAAAGGATGCTGTAGGTGTGCATCATGTTTGAGAAGAACATGTTTGAAATGAGAGAGTTCTGTACAAAGTGGATAATTGCATCCTAAACCTGTAACATTAAGAAATCTGCCAAGAACTCCATGGTTCCCAGGGACAAGATCCACATTGCAGATCTAGTCCAGAGAAGTGAGTGAGTGCACAGTGGGAGGGGAGATGCAGAGTTTTTCCTCCAGTTTCATTTCTGCAGAGGGCAACTGTCTGCGCACAAAACAAGCAAGGAGTCTGGTGGCACTTTTAAACTTGAAATTTAAAGACCCAAGAGAGGGGAGTTGCTGCGTGATCACTTATGCAGCACGGTGTGACTCTGTAACACTGTTATTTAGGGCCATGTTGTTACCTGGAAACACAAGACACAGTGACTCCCAGGGCTCTTGAGACAGAGCCCAGAAACCGAACTATCTCTTAGAGTGGGTACTGCATTTGCTTCACTTCATGGTCATCTGCCTGTGTTGACTGGTGGGTTGGAAACTGATAATCCATCTGAGAGGAGAATGTGGGAGAGCCTATTGCAGGAGCATGATTAACAATTTCATGTTTGCAGTTTAATGTAGGGAAAGCATTTGTGCTGTCGTCTAATTTAGTGGTGGTATCAAGGGGTATTTGTAAGATGGTTAACCTCTGCTGTAGGGTTCCCAAAGCAAGGCCTCCACAAAGTTACTTTTTTAGAAGTGGCCTCAACAAAGCCTTTCAGTATGCTCCTTGCCTTGACAGGTCCTCAGCAGGCCACCAGATTAGGTAGTCACCAAGAGGTTTGCGTAGGCCAAGCACATGCTCTGCCCAGT
Organism: Podocnemis expansa; assembly: GCA_007922195.1. Taxonomy (NCBI): domain Eukaryota; kingdom Metazoa; phylum Chordata; order Testudines; family Podocnemididae; genus Podocnemis; species Podocnemis expansa. The sequence goes on along the minus strand of ML681973.1, from coordinate 3,073,907 downwards.
GCAAAATTTGCACATACAAAATTAGGCCTGAGTCATAAACTTGAGACCATTCATAACTTCATGCTCTGTGAATGCACCTTAGTAGGACAGGGGCCTCAAAGGCCATTTTTGAAGAATGGATCCATAATGGCTCAAAATGAAACAGCTGTTTCCAACTATTCTCTAGTAAATAACATAATCTTAATCCTCAATACACCATACAGAAAAAAATCTGACATCAGATTATTATAGAAAATATCCCACTATATAAACATTATGAAATCGTAAAAATGATGCACTTCTAGGCATGACTTTTACTGCTGTCTATACATAAATTTACTGACACCGCTCTCTCCCCATAAGACAGAATCCGCTAGCTCCACCAGCCTGCCACAGGGCAGAAGGTAGGTGGAGAACTGGGGCAGAGGGAGGGCTCTGCGAGTTGTACTTGAACTATATGAGAGCCACATGTGCTCACAAGCCACAGTTTGGATACCCCTAGTATATACCAAATGATTTGTTGTTTACTTCTGATAGATGAGGTTCAATCTGAGTCTCTCTATGCAGCCAACGCCAATAACTTCCTAGCCAACATGAATAGTCTGAATAGCATCTGTAAACCAAACCTACTGAATTTGTCACACATTTTTACTTTCTAATCACAGCTTTTTCAAAGTGTTAAATTACATGTGTGCCACAGAAGGTTCTTAAAAATCCATCTGAAATGAAGCTTTTTTAATAAGAAAATATATACAAGGAATTTTCATCTTGTGATTGAGTAAAAGGTTTTTTAGCCTATTTTGAAGCCTGTTACTGAATCTGTCTGTGATATTAATGCCCGGTATTGTTGAGCTCTCATCAAAAGACACAGTGAAATTGTTTGCTTTTCACAAATACCTCTACTGTTTGCCAATCAATGCTTTCTTTGCAATTTGTCGTTGTATTCACCATTTTCAAATGTCAGTCTTTAATTAGGTTTCTTTTATTTGCAGTGTTCATGTTCACTTTTTGGGAAGACTTTTTCCATTTTAGGGAGAGGTCCTTCTGGTTTATTGCAGTTTTTCTGATTTCCTTGTTCTGGTTTTCAGACTCATGCAGTGTAGTCACCACTTCCTTCCCATTTTATTATGCAGCCCTTCTTCATTACACAGTTCCCCTTATTTTATGACACATTTCTCCTACTTCACTTTGCAATTGCTTCAATGGATTTAATGTATAGTTGTTCACATTCACTTTATGGCTATGCAGAATGTGTGGACAGCACTGCCGTTCCATTAATTTTTAATGAACGGACTCTTTATCCTGTAGCGTCTAGTAAAGATAATATCAAAGTGCATTGTCATACTGCGGTGCTCCGGACACTTCTTCATATTCTTCCTCTCACACTCAGGGCTCCAGATTCTCCATCTTTCCTCCCAGTATGCACTTTCTCAGCCCCATTTCCATTCATTAGTCGAGAGTCTGCACATTTCACTCCTTGGTCTGTGCACATGAAGATTAAGTTACAGTTGATTGGTAGGGATGTGTGAAGACGTTCTAAAAGTGCCAGGGCACATACCGATGGACTCTGTTCTCATTTTCTCTTTCTTGGGAACTTGGCATTTGCTAAATCAGTGGAAAAATAATACCAGTCATTGCATCCTATGCCCCTTCTTTAAAGTTCTAGGATTTTCATCTCCAGGAGATTGGGTATCTTGTGGGCATCTAAGAAGATAGGGCTTGTGGTTCCACCGATGTCCACTGTGAGTCTTGTAAAATCAGACTGTGATTTGAAACAGGCAGAGTAACTTTTACTGAGGAAGTTAGCAGTTGTGAACATGTACTAGGAAGAGGAATACTGGAACCAGAGTGAACGTGAATTTATCCATAGTGCGGTTTTCGAGTTCGTCCAGAAGTTGACGTTTTCATTGGCAGTTAACAAGCTAGTCTTTTCCTTACAAAGTTCATATTAAGTAATTAAAATACTGTATCCTTAGCAATGCTTGCTTTTTTGTGCATAAAAGATTAATACAGGCAAACAATGTTTCAAATCCCCTGTATGGATGGCTATTGAGTTTTTAATGCAAATTTAGCACTTACCAAAGATGCTGCGTTGTCATCTGTGGAGAAGAAATCCTAAACTGCACCAAAACAAAGTGGCTGCACTGCTGCACTAACAAGTCTCAACCTCCTTCTGAAGGGACGTCTGGCTGGCTTGGTAGGAGGACAGTATAGTCTCTATGAACCATTAAGTTTTTGGCTTAACCCTGAGAACGCCAATATGGTTATCAATAAGTGACATTTCAGATGTGGACAATTATATAGAGGCACAACTCAGCTAGCTAAGTCATTTCACAAAGGCCACCCAGTTGCCCCTTCGATAGTAACAACTTTTCAGACAGCATTGGCCTCAGCTGGCTTTGAGCCAGTGAATGGATTTATATGCCCAGTAACCAAAAGATACACATTTTAAATCAAACAAGGAGACCAGGGGCACTTTTAAAGACTAACGAATTTATTTATTGCATGAGCTTTCATGGGAGAAAATCCCACTTCATCAGATGCTGGAAGATGGTAAGTTACCCCATGTTCAATCAACTGACAAAGTGGGATCTTTTCCCCCAAAAACTCATGTTATAAATAAACTTGTTAGTCTTTAAAACTGCCACCAGACTCCTTATTTATTTTGCTGAAATAGACTAGCATGGCTACTCCTTAGAAATTTTAAATCAACTTTCTGATAATTCAGCTATCTATAGAAAATGTGCTGTCCCCAGACATACTGTGTTACGACAGAGTTGTTGATAAGTATCTCTCACCTGTTCAAATAGTAATAAGATCTTATCATTTTTTTTAAATGCTCAAACTTGGGAAACTTCCAATTGATAATAAAGATTCTAACACCAGCCATAACCCCAACCTTCCTGCTCCGAACTCCAGTCTTCTGTTCAGGATGGGCAGTGGATCATTCCAAAGTCCAGACTATGCTTGGCATGCTGATAGGTGAACCAACCTGCCACCCACCCCTATGGGTCAGTCTGATGCTTTTCTAATTCCCCTTCATGCTCAATCCTAAAGATTACACCATTTGTCATTCTACCCAGCCTGCAGGTAACACTCTCTGAGCCTGTACTTCATCATTAAAGCCTGCAGAATCCAATCTAGCTCCTCCACCTTCCCTTCATGGGCAGCAGCTTCCACTGTGGCTGTCTTGGTCACTTTCCTAGCAGCAGGGAATACTTCCATCCTAGGGATACAATCTGCAGGTTATTTCTCAAACTGTCCTCTCTGTACATGTTGACAGCAGATCCTGGCAGGCCTCATTTTTTGTAAAGCCACCTAGGCATAGACCCTCTCTACAGTTATGCCGTGCACTCCTTCACTGTTATGGGAGAAAAGGGCCCTAATATCAATCTGTATAAATTTTGTAAATCACAACCTGCTTTGATGTGAATATGCAGTACTTAAGTAATGGAAGTTTTAGATTTCGCTTCCATCGTTCCAGAAGCTTATCATGTTCTGATAAATTTCTGCATCTATTATTAATTTTCATGTGCAGAAGATTAAAAAAAATCCTTCTTTCTTAACATGAAGATTTCAAAAACGGTAGTCTGCGACTTAAATATTTGTGAAAGGTATTTTAATGAGGTTTATTTTTTTGTAAAGACTATATAGCAATGAACATACTAAGTCCCTTCATGTTAAGCAAGTGAATCTAAAAGTTGTGAGATAGCATTATGTTGACTAAACTCATATTACTGTTGACTTAGAAAGGATTTTTTTTTCTTGTTTAAATAAAATAATTTGTATATGTATCTATTGTTTAAATTTTATATTATAGAATTTATAAAGAACATAGGAATCAGCCCACAGTAGCTCCAAAGAAAATAAACATCCTTTTTTTAGGTCATAGAGCTACATCTCTCTCTATAGCTTTACTCTCCCATCTCCTTAGTATCTGAACTTTTCAGCCCTTATCAGTACTCCTCTGTTTTTGTTTCAAGTCTTTATTCCCATCTTTCTATCGTTTTGCTATGGAATGGTAGAAAGTTTTGGCAGTGATGCCCTGTCACATCTGTTTCTGAACACAGAAGTCTCTTATGTCATAAATCTTCAGTCCGCCTTGCCGTTTGTGTTAGAAGTTTTAACATAAATTAAAACAAGTACAACTATGGATGTGAATGCAGATTATAGAAAACATTTACTGATACGTGACTGCATCCTCTAAGCAGCTAAAGCGAACTACTAGCACACAACTAAAATACTTTTGTTTTGCTTTTTCTCTAGGCTGGTCTATGCTGCAGGGAGGATTTTGGCAGCAGTTGAAGGTTGATCTGCAAAGTTCTTAAAATGCCTTGAATATTTCCCTTCAGTTTCCCAATGTCTGCTCACCACAGGGTCCCCACAGTGCTGATTCGAAGTGAAGTGTCTTCCCTTTGAATCAGCATTACGCTAATTACCAGTTAGGTCTTAACAAATCGATGTCTAGCTAATTGTTGGTTCAAATGAGCGTGTCTTTACAGATGCTCAATCAAACTTGCTTAATTGATGCTATGTTGTCAGAAATGCCGCTGACAGTACACCCTCACCCTCTAAGTCCTACTCTTGAGCGGGTCACTCTTTCTTCCTTTTTTGCCCAGTAAAGTTTTTCATTCTCTTCTGTGGCCCAAAAGATATATGCCTTACCATGCTGACAGATCTGAAGTTGTCTGGATCTAAAAGTGCTCTCTCTACATTCTGGTCTGTAAAGGATATTTTCAGAGGAAGAATTCTTCCTTCAACCTTACAGCACTGACCCAAGGTCTGATGATAAGGGGTGAAATCCTAGCCCTGTTCAACTCAGTGAAAAAACTGCAGTTGTCTTCAAAGGCACCAGGACTTTGGCCAGTGATATGAAAGTTGGGTGTCTGTGAGAAAATGGCATTCCCTCCTTAGCCCAAATAAAGAACATGTGTGCGATATCTGTTTTTCTAAAGGAGTAGCCGTGTCAGTCTAGTTCAGCAAACAAACAAGTCTAGTGGCAATTATCAGGACTAACAAATGTGTTTATCACATGAGCTTCAATAAATAAATTTGGTTAGTCTTGAAAAGTGCCACTAGACTCCTTGTTTGTGTATCTCTCTTTGGGTTTTATGCTGCCACCCATGTCGGTACCGTCTGAGTGCCTTTTGTGTAAAATCAGTAGTGTCTGCCAAATCCCTACTGGACTTCATGGAGTTTCTGCTATTTCTCCATTTTTGGATCAAATTTCTGCTTTTTTCTGGGGTCGGATCGCAGGAATTTGGGAGTAGCCCGGGATATTATGTGTTTCATTTATGGTGAAAAAACACTTTCTCAGAAAGGAAGGTTTTGCAGTATTCCTAAGGATGGTCAGACTCTGGCTTGGCTTGATCTCTGCTTGAAGATTGCTCCACAGCAAGATATCGTTGACAAAGAATGCTCGGTCCCCGTGTCTCACATGTGGAGTCCTGGGCTTTGTGATCTGCCTTGCCCTAGAGGAGCACACGTTTTGTGGGTGTTCATAGATTGAAAGTTAGCCTTTGATGTGGCTTGGGTTTAATCCACTAACTGAAATTTGAAAATTAGGTCCATTGCCTTAATCTGACATTGGCAGCTAGCTGAAGGAGGTGGTGGAGGGACGTGAGCAGGGTGGAATATCCATCCTTAGGGGTTTTTAAGGGCAGACTTGAGAAAGCCCTGGCTGGAGTTATTTAGTTGAGGCTGGTTCTGCTTTGAGGACTTGGTGATCTCCTGAGGTCTCTTCCAGCCTTGATCTTCTATGATAAAGTCCTGATAGGCCGCCAGGAGCATGTATCATGGTAAAAGCAGGCAACTGTGCTCTGTGCTAGCATCATCTTCATCTGCAATGAGTAATCCAGCCTGGAAGTAACAAGTGCATGGGTCACTGGAGCCAGGTGCTTTTGTAGAAGGAAGGAGTGAAGTTTTCTGATAAGCCAAAGGTGAAAAGGCATTTTTGGAAACTGATGCCACCCGTTTATGCACTCTTAGCAAGGAGTCAAAGAATACCTTAAGGCTTTGCACCACATTGAGGAATGGAGTCTGTGAGCCTTCGATGGAATATGGACATGATGTTTTGGATAATTCTCAAAACATTTCCCTTATCTGATCAGCATCACTTCCACCTTGCCTGCGTTCACCTTAAGCCAGTTGCTTGTCATTGGAGAGCTACTCTCCTGTAAGCATTCTGACACTTTACTGAGATTGGGCTATACAACTGTGTGTCATTAGCAATCTCTTAGAGAGACAAGGTGAGCAAGGTAATATTTTTTATAAGACCAACTTCAGTTGGTGAGGCAGACAAGTTTCCAAATTTACATAGAAGTCTTCTGGCCTTTAGCATCCAGTTGACAGCTGAGCTTAGGGGGTCTCTTTCCCTCTTAGTGGTCTCATATAGATATTGAAGGGAGATGGGTCCTCGTATGTTCAGGCCTTAGGGAGGAGGAAATTTACCCATCACTACTTTGAGTTTTGCTGGAGAAGAATGGCTGGAGCTTCTGCAGTGCTGGGTCACCTGCCTCTACTATGTCATGTAGGTGGGTTAGCAAGACCTTGCTGTCCACTTTGTCAAAGGCTGCAGAGAGGTCTAGCAAAGTAAGCATGGAGATCTTATCTGTGCCCATAGTCTTTTTGTGGCCCTAAAGCTGTCTCTGTGCTACACTCTGTTCAAAACCCTGATAAGAAGGCATCTAAGATGTTGACTGATGTCATTGGTTTTCTGATATCATCTGGTTTCTCAGTTGTTTTGCCCAGAATGGGAAGTTGAAGACGAGAAAGTAGTTGGAGAGATTGTCAGAGTAGAGCGGTGGCAGTTTGAGGAGCGGGCAAACCATTGTATTCTTCAAAGGTTTGATAGATGTGCTTCTCTGAAGCAGGCATTGCCTATGCATTGGGCATCACTGTCCCTTTCATCAGCCAGCGTGGACAGGGAGTCATTTTGCAGCTAATATTTGTCAGACCTTCTTGAGTTTCACTGCGTGATAGGCAGCACTGACGTGGCAGATAATATGATATGGTTGGAATGGAGGTTTCTTTCCCTGTTAGCTCTGTAGCATATTGTTTGTCTTATTAGTGACTTATGATGAGAGCTCTTCAGAGCAGTCAGTGCTTGGCTGTGGCATCTGGGTTGATTAGCAGTTCGCAATGAAGAATGACTCTGTAGGTTGTAATTCTGCCACATTGATCAGGGAGGAATAGAAGGCTTATTTTCCTTCCTTTGTCGCAGTGGCATTATTCTGTAAGTGGTGGTTGTACTGCTGGTAGGCGGAGAGATTCGGAGAGGTTTTTTTGTGTCATTGGCATCCTAACTTACTGCCTGTTTCCTTTATTTGGTGCAATTAATTTGTGAGTTAGGGTAAGCTTCCTGGTCAGTGCCCCCAAAGGAAGTGCATACGACTTCATTTGAAGAGCGAGGTGGAGAATTCTCCTTTATTATCTTTATCTTCTACCCCATTGTGAATTTCTGCATCTGAAGGTGTTTAATTGAATAGGGATTTGTATCCCATGAAGGAAAAAAATGGGAGTACAGTCGGGGTAAGAAGCCTGGATTATACCGCTGCTTTGCCTCCATTCCTGCCCAGAGAGGAGTCCCACTCTGTTGAGCGTGTCTTGTAAAAGGAGGGAGGAGAGAAACTCCCAGAGTATGTGGAAGCCACGTCCTTATTGTATGCTGTTCCCATGAGCAGAAAGCTTTATCAATTTGAAGACCTTTTAACTGTCCCCTCTGATTCCTTTTTAGTCATCTTAAAAAGATCATAATTAGGCATATCTGGAGCTTGACAAAATTCAAAAATGAGAGCAGTTGTTTTCCTGGAGTTATGAGCCTTTTCCAACTTATTCCCCAGCTACTTGTGCTCGCTATTTTCTCTGCTGCCTTTGCTCTCCTCCTTCTCCTCCTCCTCCTCCTCCTTTCCCAGCTCTCTAATACCAAAGTCCCAGGCAGCACTAGTTTCTGGTGTTATTTGCATAATCTTGCTCTAAGAAACAACCTATTCTGAGCTGGTTTCCTAAAGCTCTTTCTAAAATGCCCCCCTAGGGTTCCCTTTTTGAAAGTGTTGTTATGCTGCTACATAAGTTAGTGCTTTAAAAAAGGGGAGGAGGGTGTCTTGAAAATAAGAACACATTTCAAACCTGGCTTCTTATTTTGTATGCGCAGTCTGCATTCCCAGATGCTGTCCATTGATGAATTCTCATGCATCACACACTGTGCACAAAGTTACGAGCTCCTTTCAGAATTGCTGCCCACACTGTTCCTGTAGAAGTCAACAGCAAATCTTTCACTGGCCCTTTGAGGGCAGGAGCCAGGTCTTGAGCTCATTTAAACTGAAACAGAAGTCCTCACCCTGAAGGTTCATATGTGGGCAGATCCCTCTATGAACATTGGTGTCTGCGTGAAGTGATCAGCTTGCATTATGGGGACTAAAATGGTCTAGATTGAACTGGGATAGCTCATGAACAGAGATTGCAATACTACTTGATCATATCAGCTATAATCTTTTAGAACTCATATGGAGATTTATCTCTGCCCTGAAACTGCTGCTCAGCCCCAATGCTCACAAGGCAAGCAAAGCCGGAAATATCCAAAATGAGGAAAGGCATAACCAGAAAAGGGCTCTGAGGGGCATGGAGCTAAGGGGGAGATAGGGGTTAAAAAACCCTGTCTCCTGATAAAAGTTGAAACCCTGTGCATACACAGATATATCTAAAGACTGCAGTAAATATCAGTGAACAAAATGTGTCATAAAAAAGCCATCAAGGATTTGTCCCAGTAGGAGAGTTCAAGATGCTGATTAAAGGAAAGAAGGAAAGAAGCAAAATGCAGACCCTGGACTTCAGAAAAGCAGATTTTGGCTCCCTCAGGGAACTGATGGTCAGGATCCTGTGGGAGGCTGATCTGAAGGGGAAATGTGTCCAAGAGAGTTGGCTGCATTTTAAAGAAACCCTGCTAAGGGCACAGGAATATACCATTCTGATAAAGTACAGCAAATGTGGAAGGCACCCAGAGTGGCTTAACAGAGAGCTCTGCACTGAGCTGAAGCACAAAAAGGAAGCTTACAGGAAGTGGAAGCTAGGACAGATGACTAAGGAGGCATATAAAAGACATTGCTTGGGACTGCAGGGACAAAATCAGAAAGGCCAAAGGACAAATGGAGTTGCGACTAGCAAGGGATGTGAAGGATAACAGGAAGGGGTTCTACAAGTATATCAATAACAAGAAAAGGATCATGGATTGTGTAGGTTCCTTACTGAATGGGGCAGGTATCCTCGTGACAGAGGATGAGGAAAAAGCTGAAGTGCTCAATGCTTTTTTGACTTCAGTTTTCACAGGCAGGGTCAGCTCCCAGCCCACTACACGAGGTACGGTAGATTGGAGAGAAGAAGAGAGGCCCTTGGTGACGGAAGGTCAGGTTAGGGACTGCTTAAAGAAGCTGGATGTGCACAAGTCCATGGGGCCAGATGAACTGCATCCGAGGGTGCTGAGGGACCTGGCTGATGAGATAGCAGTACCGTTGGTAATTATCTTTGAAAACTCATGGTGAATGGGGGAGATGCCAGAGGACTGGAAAAAAGCAAATATAGTGCCGATCTTCAAGAAAGGCAAAAAGGAGGATCCGGGGAATTACAGACCTGTCAGCCTCATCTCAATCCCTGGAAAAATCATGGAGCAGCTTCTCAAAGAATCCATCCTGAAACACTTGGAGGAAAGTAGAGTAATCAGGAACAGTCAGCATGGATTTACCAAGGGTAAATCATGCCTGACCAACCTCATCGCCTTCTATGATGAGATGACTGGATTTGTGGATGCGGGAAGAGCCGTTGATGTGATATACCTTGACTTTAGCAAGGCTTTTGATACGGTTTCCCACAGCATTCTCATTGGCAAATTAAGGAAGTATGGATTGCATGTGTGGACTGTAAGGTGGATAGAAAACTGGCTAGATCAACGGTTTCAGCGTGTAGGAATCAATGGCTCCATGTCAAGTTGCCAACCAGTAATGAGTGGTGTGCCCCAGGGGTCGATCCTAGGGCCAGTTCTGTTCAACATCTTCATTAATGATCTGGATGATGGGATAGATTGCACACTTAGTAAGTTTGCAGATGATACCAAACTGGGGGGAACAGTAGACACGTTGGAGGGCAAGGACAGGATTCAGGGAGACCTAGACAAATTGGAGCAGTGGGCCAGTAGAAATCTCATGAGGTTCAACAAGGACAAGTGCAAAATCCTGCACTTGGGACGAAAAAACCCCATGTACTGCTACAGGCTGGGGAGGGATCAGCTAAATAGCAGCACTGGAGAAAAGGACCTCGGAGTCATGGTGGATGGGAAGCTGGATATGAGTCAGCAGTGTGCGCTTGCTGCCAAAAGGCCAATGGCATACTGGGCTGCATCAGAAGAAGTGTTGCCAGCAGATCCAGGGATGTGATCATTCCCCTCTATTCTGCACTGGTGAGGCCGCATCTGAAATACTGTGTTCAGTTTTGGGCTCCCCACTACAAAAAGGACGTGGACAAATTAGAGAGAGTCCAGCGGAGGGCAACAAAAATGATCAAGGGGCTGGAGCACAAGCCTTATGAAGAAAGACTGAAGGAACTAGGCTTATTTAGCTTGCCGAAGAGAAGACTGAGGGGGGATTTGATAGTAACCTTTAATTACCTGAAGGGATGCTCCAAGGAGAATGGAGCTCGACTGTTCTCAGTAGCAACAGAGGACAGAACGAGGAGCAATGGTTTCATGTTACAGCTTGGGAGGTCCAAACTGGATATTAGGAAAAACCCACGGCGGGTTTGGGGGCAGCCCAGGCTTTAAGCTGGTGGGGATCAGCGCTGGGCTGCGCTGAACCCCACCGGTGCCTGCAGCCCCGCTCTGCTGGCCAAGGGACACCCCTCAGCACCCTGGCGAGGGTGCTGAGGGTTCCCTGGCCAGGTTGATGAGGGGGCAGCCCTTCAAATGTTGTTCCTTGTTCCAAAACAACATGTTCATACGCATTGTTTCGAAACAATGATTTTGAAACAAGGTTGTTTCGCCCCCAGATGGGGTTTAACTTGTTTTGAAACAACACAACTGTGCGTCATGTGAACATGCTTTTTTTTTGTTTCGAAACAACCTCGTTGTTTTGAAAAAAAAATGCTGTGTGAACACAGCCTATGATTCTATGATTCCTTGGTCAAAGCATGGGGAAGGGAGATTTTTTTGTGGCTCTGTTTTGACAGGTAGAAGGCAGGTATATATGTATCTTTTGATGTCACTGGGAATACTCAAAGGTGCGTGCATCAGTAAGTGCGTTTCTCAATGAGTAAGACTACTCGCAGGTCCTGGACTTGCTTCTGGATCAGGACCATGCAGGGGAAGGGCCAGAAAAGGTCATCAGTTTCTACTTGAAAACTATCAGATGATTATGTGCAAAGTAGTTTCTCAGACTAAATAATCAGGCTGTATGTGGGTGTGGATGCAAGAGTTCAGCCCCTGTCTACCAAAGTGCGGGATGGCCACTGAGACCCTTACAGTTACATCAGCTGGAGACCTAGCTGTCCTGCCTTTAAAACTTGCCCAGTACACCAAGGCTACTTGGTCTTAATGAGCACAGGATCTGGGGCCCTTCCGTCTGTCTGTCCTACTTACTGTTCTCCGAGCTGGCTAACACAGCCACCTCTACATGTTAGCTGTGGGCCTGCCTCACTCCACACTTTCCTAGCACAGGGTTCAAGTATCACAGAGCTCCTTATGCAGTTTTCCACACCAAGGTGAACTTCACACTCCAGGGGGAAAAAGCTGTTGCTGAGTTTTGGGATTAATGATGCATCGTTAACTAGCCAGTTTCTTCTTTAAGTTGGATGGGTAATGGACGATATGAATAGAAGTTATACTTACTTGAAATCATATTTGCTAGTGGCAGGGAACGAACCCTCTTCCGGGTATTGAAAGGAGTCTCCTTCATGTGTAGATCCTGGGTTTTGTTTAGAAGATTTCTTCAGTCAGTCATTGCAAGTGATGACTCTTGTTTTATGTATGTATTGTCCACTTCTGAAAAGCATGCTGCTGTATATTTGCATGTTATTTTACATGTGTCAGTTATTTACACCAGGGATAGCTAAACATGAACTGAGTTCAGAGAGGTCTTCATGGTGAAGTCACGAATCTGACGTTATTCACCTTCAATGGATGTTAAACCTATTTGCATGCCCTTCCAGAACTGTATGCAATCCAGAAGCTTTCCTTCTTGAAATCTGCTTAAGTTGTTGTGTAGCTCTAGCTTTACAACAGAAGCTTGGCCTATTCCTTATTTAAGTGCTTTCTATTCAGGTTATATTTAATCCTCTGTGGTGCTTCACTGATAGAAGAGTACCATAAAGGATAAATACAGCCTGGCTCAGTGTTTTGGGTTTGTTTGTTTTTTTTGTCATTGTAACCCCAGATTCAACTAATTACATGTTGCTATCAGCTGTTCAATCAAAAACCTTGTCCAAATCAATAAAGCGAGTCCCATAATAATATCCTTTGTCCAAGCCCTTTAGTACATCATCTACCACTTTAATTGCTGCTGATATAATGTCACCTGATGTTTTAAATCTGGACTGATTTGTTTTCTCAGTGACATTTACTCACATAATGCAGGATCATTAACATCTCCTTTCATCATTTTCCCAGTTAGTGACCTTGGAGCAGCTGGTCCTAGTTTGTTTCTAAAAATGTTGATTACCCTTTTGTCATTTTATTCTCCCTCTTCTTTCCAGGTTAATATTGATGACAAGAATTGAATTTGTTACAGAACCAAATCCTGTTTGATTGGAGGGTTTATATTTGTAGTTGTACCTGGATTGTTTTTGCAGTAATACAGTTCTTATGGTAACTGACCAAAATTAAATTGCTCGAGTCCACTATGCTGCCCATCATAGTGCTCATGGCTCAACAGGAAGAGTCAAAGGGAAATCTTATGCATAACTCGCCCCCAGCGGTGATTCCCAGTAATACTTAGGAATACATAGTCTGAAAGCAGTTGCACTCTCAAAACTATGGCTGAGAAATTCTTATAGATGTCTTTTTGAACAAAATTTAAAGATATTTGGGTGAATGAGTTCACAACCACCCAGTGATCCAGGTGGCTGTAGATGCTGAAGGAATGGCATTTGTTGAGCCTCTGCTGTGTTTCAGAAATGAGCCATCTCTGCTGTGTTTAAGAAGTCTCTCTGTAAAAAGTCTTTCTTTGATGCACCTCCCTGGCTGGGGTGGGGCCTCTTGCCATGCCCTGTTTCTAGCCAGGCCACAGCCTCTTAGCCTTGGTAGCAACCCCAACTTTGCTTTACTTCTAGGTGGGGGAATAGGCAAAATTTCACCTCCATATCCAAAAACAAAGCTTCACTGGGGTCGATTAGAAGGCAAAAATATGTCTGAGGCATCCCTGAAGTAAGGTACTGCTGGCAAACCAGCTTTGTTTGGAGCCTTACAGGTTATTGCTGGGTCAGCCCCTTCCTTCTTGTTCCAGGAGCTTCTTAGTCATGCTCGTCACCTTTGAGGGCTTCTCCACTCGTGTGCTGTAGAGTGTAGATTACTCCTTTTAAAGTCCCTCTCCCCGCCATGTATGACTGACAGGCAGGAAGGGCAGGGCTAGGCTACATTAGCACATAGTCAGCCATGCCCTTCCTGTCTGTGTGAAGTTTATACACCCCTTTTACACTCTCAGGCTGCAACAGAGACACCACTAAAGGGATTTACAAAGTTGAAAAAAATACAGAGCAAGGAAACGTTAGATTCAACAGACCAAATCCTAGTCCTATTCCAGCCAATAGGAGGCATGCCAGGGATTTAAATGGACCAGATTTTAGTCCTACATATTTATATCGTTGCAGGCGGATGACATCTGAACACCAGTTGATGACATTGACGAGTGAAGGTGGACTTACCTCCAATTCATGGAGGGAAGGAAAGATCATGCAATATTTGTCACATGTTAGAATCTTGCTTAGAATGATAAATATCTACTGTAAGCTAAATACATCTGACTTCACACATACTAGCTGAAAACTACTTTTGCACCCCAAAGAGCTTTAGCTAATTGACCGCTCCTTGCCAAGCTAGTTTTGCAGTATGATAGCACATTAGAAGAAAATGTTTGAGGTATTGCTCGCTGGGTTCATTGGTTTCCATTGAGGAATGCTGTGCCATAGATGGAATTGTTCATCCCTTTAGTATGTTCGGGGCTTTTATGGCATGTCAAGTTTTTAAAATACATTTTAGCCTTACTCTTTTACTATAGATGACAAATAGTGCTTTGCACAGTCTGATAGGTGTCAAGGCTTTTTCCCCACTCTGGCACTCTGAGTGCAGAAGATGGGGGCCTGCAACAGGCCTTAAAAGCTACTGGCTTTAACGCCTGCTCTTAAAAGTCTCCAAGGCCTCCAATTCCTGGCCTTGGAGTGGTATCGCTGCCACCACCCAAATGCAAAAAAACCTCTTGAGACCCAGGAAGGAGCACTTGGGAATTCCTCCCTGTGAGGTACCTCGATCACTTTTATTCCTCCCTCAGGAAAGTGACTGAACTCCAGCTGCAATATGAGCTGGAACTGGAACAAAGTCCTCTTTAGTAGCTGCCTGTGCAGTCTGAGGCATGGGCACACAAACCTCTTACCCTTCCAGGGCATAGAACCAGAACTTACTTAAAAGGTAAAATCTTTAATCAAAAAGAACAGATAAAAAAAACACAGAGAGTTGCTTCTCTGGGAATTAACTTAGGTAGTTACAGGGTAGTGGGAGGGGGTACATGTGCTCAGCACAGAGAAATCCAAAAACAAGCCAAAAGCAAAGAAAATACCCTGACCGCGTCTAAGTAAACATTCACTGTTCTACTCACGCCTGGTCAGTACCAAACTTAACTTATCTCTGGTAAGGATGTTGCTGGATTCTTCCCCAGGCCCCTCTGGCCTCCTCCTGATCCTTCCAGGAGCTCTGCTGCATCCCAACAGGAACAGGCCAGGCTGCTGTTCCAATTCAAAAATCTGCACTTTGTTCCTATTGGCTGTCCTGGGACTCACTGACCAGAGTGTTAACCCCTTCCTCCCCAAGGGTTATTACAATAGGGACAAGTGTATTGCACCATCTGTTATCTAGAACAGGGGCTTATATATGACACTTTGTGGGCATTGTCAATAGGCAAAGGGTTTGCCAAATAAGTGGTTTCATTGTTGGTCTGAGTGGCCAAGTTCCTTGAAGTTGTTAAAAGTTCTGCATTTCTTCAGGATACTAAAGCCTGTAGTGTATTTACAGTCCTTTAAAGATTCAAGTACACTTTAAAAATTTTTCATGGGTGTATAAAGATTAGTTGTGGGAGGCAATTGTAGGGATAGTGATTTTGTGATAGTTATTTTGAACTATAAGATCATAAAAAGATTTATGTATGTGGTCAGACCTAACCACAACTAATCAGAGTACTTAACTTAAAATGGTAAATCTTCTCTTTCTCATCATTATACTCTACTTACTTATGGTAAAAAGACTAGAAAAAACAGACCTGGTATATAGTAGACCATTTATGATAATGTTACACACACTCACAGTTACAGATGATCCATATTTTAGAATAATAACCATATACTATATTTAACTTTAAACTGATTTACCCTTCAGTTTATTTTGGGCCCAATTATATGAGGTGCTGAGGTCCTTCAGTGCTGTCTGTGGGAAGCATACAGGCACTCATTTCTTCACAGCATTGGATTCTTTGCACATCAATGATTTACTACACACCATTAGATAGAGTATTAGATAGACCAAGCATATTTCATCATATTTATCTGTAAAGCTCCGTGTGCACCTGCATACCATATTATTAGCAATGCAAACATGTCACCCTTATGTTAACATTCCTAGACATCAATCCACAGACTTAAGACGGTGCAGAACATAGTGGCTCATCTAGCAGCTGACACTTCCCACATGATGCTAGCAGCCTTCCATGGTATGTGCTGGCTGTGTGTTTGTTTCCAGACTGAACTGAAGGTGGTGATTTTGATTTATGAAGCCCTAAATGCCTTCAGATCTCCCCACCTGAGGGAACCACCATGCCTTCATGGATGTGATCATCCAGAGATACTCAGCCTACATCACCAGGAACTTAAAAAAAAATGAGCGAGGGGAAAGCTGGTGGTTGAGCCTCTGCAGGTGGTGCTGTAGTCTCTGGAACAAGTTCCCCCACCTTGTGTTGAATCGTTCTGGTTTGAAGATTCAGTGGGAAATCACAGGGCCATCTGTTTATGAGGGCTGCTGTGGAAAGAGCTGAGAATGGCTCTGATGGCTAGGGTTCGGTTGCATGGGAGTGTGTTTTGTTGGACGAGAAGGTGGTAAGCTGCTATTTAATTTTGTTCTTTTAATTGATAGAAGGGGCACCTACAGGGGTGCACAAATGTCTTTTTTTTTTATTTGTATGCCAGTCCAAATAAACAGGAGACAAACAAGTGCAAGGGCGAGAAATCAAGTGCAGCCCTGGCATTCCTGAAGATGTTCATTTTTTAAAATTAGGATTAAAAAGCAAAAAAACAGAGATATATAAAATATAAATGTTCCTGTTAGTACCCAGAGCAGGGCTGGTCCCTCGTGAGTGCATCAACAAGTAGCACTGATAATCACATCAGTCCACAACCTGGCCTGCCACAGGGGAAAGTGCTGGAAAGAAATCTGAACAGGAGGGGGCAGCTGGTAGAGTGGGAGCAAGGAGGGAAGTGAGAGCAGGAATCTGACATACCCATAGGAAAGTGAGGGGAGTGGAAGTTCATTGGGAGGAAAAGAGGCAGGAAGAAGGGTGTGTGACTTGGAGGGGGAGCCTGGGAGATAGGCGTAGAGAATTGGACCTAGCTTCCTGCCCTAGCAGTGCAACTGGCCGTGAAAGACAGTGCCTCCCATGGGGATGCTGGTAACAAATATGCTGCACCTTGAGTCTGTTGCTTCTGTGACATACCTGCTGCTGGCTCATGTTTTATGTACAATGAGGGGTTCCCAGCAGGGTATGGGACTTCTCTTCCTCCAAAATGATCTTCAGGAGCTCCAAATTATTGTCAGAAAGGCCAAAACACGTACAAAGGTGTTCAGTCTCGAAGTGCTCCATAGCAGTAGATTTGGAGCTCTGCTCCATCTTTTATACCAATGGAAAATCACAGCATAGACCATCATCATATTTTACTTTTTTAGACTCTTCAAATTGAAGGTTTTCTAAGGATATCCAGGGGCACCAGCATACACACTTGCCACCCAGTAACATAGTAGCAACCCTGCCTTCCAGGGGTGGTGTCCGTATTGCTTGCCGTGTCCCATGTGCCCGGCTGTCACGATTTGGGTAGGAACACCCTTCACCAGGAAGCCTCTTGCCCTTTGCCGATCTGGAAGGAGATATTAGACACTTTGGTGCTGCTGTTTTGGATGTAGAGCACATCCCAAAGAAGGGTCTGACTACTACATTTGAGGGACAGGTCATCGCTTTCAGCTCTGCTTGGAGGAAAAACATGGGAGAATTTGGCCTTTTATAAGTTTCAAATCATATCTAAAATGGCTCCATGAGAAGAAATTGAACTAAATCCACAGCCAAGGAAACATAACTATCCATTAATGTCTGTGGTGCGTTTTTTTCCCTGTGCAGTCTGAAAGCTTTAAAATGAGTATACTGGGTATCAGTTTAGCATGTTTTGGCTGTCGAAAAACATCAAAATAATTTTCTATTAAATCTGAGGAGACTTGTCTGCCATATTTATCTCTCATATTTACACAGGATAGAAGAAAACCCTGAAGCAGAATACTGATTCAGTATCTTTTCATGTCACTCTGTGTCTCATTCACTGGTCACACACCCCCTTATTAAACTGGCAAAGTCCATTGTTGGGAGACCTCAACAAATACTTAAGTATCTCTGTCATGCAGTGAGTGTTCAGTCCCTTGTTCCCTCCATTGAGCATGATGAATATTTATGTTCTGCCAGTATTCTCTGAATGATTGAGACCTGCTCTGCCGTAGCTGTGTCCGTCAGACCTTTTCCTTTCTCTTTCCTCATTTCAGGCCTTAAATACTTTCAGTGACTGTGAAAATGTCTCACAGCAGTTGCTTCTGGTACTGCCAGACCCTCAGTCCTGAACTAGTGCTGAGCTGTCCTTTCTGGGGGAAGAACATCCTTTTGGAGAGTAACACAAGGCAGTTGCTCTGCTTGTTAACATTGAGGGAATACTGGCAGATGAGCAGTGACAATAGCAAGGAACTTCTGTCTGCACCACAGTGAAAGAAGAGTAGTCTTCTGCTAAGGAATTATGTCCACCTCTGTTACAAGTAGACCTTAGTAGATAACAATTGGAAATAGAATAGCATGTATTCACACCCTATCTTCCTATTTGTCAGCAGTGATCATATTGCAACAGTACATCCAAATCTCAGGTGAACTGAATGATGGTATCTGGGATCTTGTGTGTTTTCACTGTATAAATAGCTGGAAATAGCTGTAATGTACTGGTGTCTTTTGACAAATACAAAGATGGTAATAGTAAGCATTGTGGTTTCTTATGGCAGGTGTGACCCCCACTTATAGGAAAGTTGGCTGTAGGCCTGCAGTGGGTATTTTCAAATCAAACACTACAAGAATAGGCTTCTCACACATCTTTATGCTCAGGGGACTTTTTCTCATTAAGGATGAAAACATTGAAAACATAACTACTCTCAACCAGCCAACCTTCCCATAAAGCTAGGAATACTGGTGATTTTCATTACTAATCCAAATTGTGCAGAAAAGTTATAACTCAACCATCTGTTCTAGTTTGTAAAGCCACTTTGGTAAACCTACCACTAATGTAAAAAAACACGTTAGCACTAATTAACCTAAAATCTGTTTAATTCTCCTTTGCTAATGGGAAAAAAAGTCAAGTACATGATTTCATAAAGAAAATATTCACAAGAGTCAATTAAATCTTTAAAGAACCTCAGCTGTGTGCTTGGGAATATAAGATTAAGAATAACTCAAAAGTCATGTTAAATACTGAACACGCAGTAGGACACTCCCATAGCTGCTAGTTACAGACAATTCCAATTTTATTTAAATTCCTATTTTCACTTAGATATCATTGTCCTTTGCAAGTGATACAAGGTTTTACTATTGATTTTTTTAAGGGAATGTCAAGAGCGTCTCTAAAGCTACAATCGATTTAATGTCAAAGACGAAATACCACATTACCTCTCAGGAAATCTAATTAATTGAAATGTATGCCATTTTAATATATTTGTATCAAATGTTGTTAACTAGCAGGTATAACAAACCTTTTAGTTGTATTTCCTTCAGTAATGGAAATTGTTAGGTTGGTACTATATTGACCGCATCATCTCTCATGTGGGCCTTGGATTTCTGATAGATTTGAATGTCTAGGCTGGGAACAATGAAACATGGGTTATGTCGGGATCCTATGTACAATAACTCTTCCCATGTTGATCTTGCAGTAGTCTTTGCCTACGGTAAACCCTTTCACCATTTAGCTAAGTGAAAACAGGAGGACACTAGTAATTTGTGAGTAGATTTGAGAAGACCAGTTTGGGTGGAAAACAGTCACAATCAAGGAGAAAAATTTTATGGAAGAATAGTTATATGAACAATGGCTGATGCTCCATATGTCCCCTCCAGTCCTAAATATATTGCTGTGAATTAGTTTAAAGAATTGTAGCTAGAGTGAAAATATTGAGTTGTTTCTTTCATGTGATATCTAATGTCTCTGTTAAAAGAACATAACCTGAACAAGATCTCCTTAGAGAAGTGCACAGACAGGAAAACAGACCCCAAACTTCTCTTTTCTTGCCAAAGGTTAAAGAACAGTTTATCACCGCTTCAGTCCTTTGAAATAACATCTTACTCCATAGCAGCCCCATTCCCTTTGACTTACGGAGTGAGTTGAACATGAACACTGATATTGGAATCTGCTGCTACAATGGTAGTTAGTCACCTTCAAGAATGACCACAACTTACATCCTGCAAGCTTATAGGAGAATTTTCCCACTGACATCAAAGGACATAGGATTGGATCCCAAATTCAAATGGCAGACAATTGCTTCCAGATAGTTTTGTTGTTTCATTTTAAAGCATGATCTGTTGAAGGGTTTTTGGTTTCTCAGGGTCTTTTCAGACAGAGTTTAGACAAGACTAAACTGTGGTCATAGTCCTCTGTCTGGCAAAGTCTTGTTGCCTTGAATGGAAGTCAATAGATGAGGCTTGACTACAAACTAAGAATGGAGCCCAGAAACTGACCTAATGCTAAACACCATATGTGCCCTAAACAATCAATGCCTACAACACCTGTGTTAGGCAGGGTAGTATTAATATCCCCCTTTTAAAGATGGAGATGCTGAAAGGCTAAAGGTGAAATTCTGTTGCCATTCAGATTCATGACAAAACTTCCATTGACCTAATTGGCAGCAGGATTTAGACTTCAGTGTTTTTCTGAAGGCTTAACAGAGAGTGAGGGACAGACTGGGGATTAAACTTAAAACAAACAAAGAGTCCTGTGGCACTTTTAAAGACTAACACTTTGTTGCATGAGATTTCATGGGAGAAAATCTCACTTTTTCAGAAAGCTTCTGACAAAGTAGGAATTTCTGCTGTGAAGCCTCAGGCAATAAATAAATTCGTTAGTCTTGAAAAGTGCCACAGGACTGCTTCTTTATTTTGCTGAATTAGACTAACACAGCTGTCCCTTTGCTATTAAATCTGTGTCCACAGCTGCTTGTCCACATCTTTCTTTTAGACCAAACTGCATTTTTCATTAAGGGCCTGATTCTGAAAACCTGTATTCACTGGAGTGTAGAATTAATGTAAACTATATATTTAGATAATACAGTGGCATTCCATTAGAAATGCCAAGAAAATGAGATTAGAGGAGTATCGCTGAGCTAAAGGATAAGTATGCTGTCTTTCATCAAATTTAGCTTTATTTTACTCAAATTACATATTTTTGAAGTATAGCATATACTCAAAGTCTTGAGACAATTCCTATACGATCTGAGGCTGGCCTTTTAATTTATGCTAAATTAATATCCAATACGACTCCCTCCTTCTTACTTTGGAAGAAGTAAATATACTTACATTGCAATAGAGCATCTAAAGAGAAGAGAACAAGGAGTTTAACAGATGATGTAATATTTATTTTGGATGTTTTATGCTTTCATTATAATACATCCTTCAAATTCCCTACTGACCATTGGGAAAAAAGTTTAAATTATTTTATAATATAAACTAATACGAAAAGAATACATTCTTAGGCCATAGAGCAAGTCCTCCATGTGTGGGGCTCTTGTCCAGGTTTCTTGGAACAGTAGGTATTCAGACACCTTCATACAATTCAGATTAAGTGCTTCAAGTTGGGCCCCCAAAGCCAGTGCTCACTTTGGAAAGTTTTAACTTAAACAACTGGTTCATGCCTTCCACAGGCATTAGTGGCAGAAGAGTCTGTCCCTTAACCTGACAGTCCTCTTCTAGGTTAATCAGTAACGAGATACTGTAAAGCAAAAAAAAAAAAAAAAAAATCCTAGTGCAACTTGGTCATTATGACAATGACATTGTTTTAAAAAGATGGAGGCAGAAATGTGATTGCTGAGTTGATGGCATGCTGGGAAACACATTTACACCATAGTCTGCCTCTCCACGCACTTCCTAAAATGGTGTAGTTGGTGTAATACATTCCTTTATTATTATTATTCTTATTTTAAGGCTTCTGGATCAAATTTCCTACTTTGCTATAAACTAATGCTGTCACAGGTAGGATCTTGAATTATATTGAAAGATGCAAGGTAATGCACATTGATGCAGAGTCTAAAAATTAGAAAAAATAAATTTTGAAAAGATTTAACAGTGTCATTCTGGAGCTATTGCCTCTGCCATGCATGCATGGGTTCTATAGACGGTTGATGGTTTTGTCTGCGCGTTTCTCATCGGACATTTTGAAATTGGACACCTTAGGCATAATGATGTGCTGATACAATAGGATGCTGTCACCATCAATAATATTTATTCTTCATTCTGATTTTGATCACACATACTGACAATTTAATGATTTTCTTGGGGTTCAGACCGGTGGAAACTATGCCTACTGTTGAGTTAACTCATTTGGAGGATGGCTGCATACATCAATATTCATTACCTGGTATGAAGCATAGGTTGCAGAAGCAGATTTCTTTCCTCCCCTGACCAAAGAAAGTTAACATGTGGCAAAGAGTGTGAAATATGAAAAAGAGAAAACACTGTAATTACAATGTAGTTGCTTTGGAAATCCAGCAGAGGAATATACAGAAGTAACAGAGCTCTCCAACATCATTACGATTTAGCCCCGTGCCGCTGAAGTTCTCCTCTGTAGTTGACACTAATTACATATAAACCTACTGGTGAGAACTGAGCTATTCCGTTGTAAGCTTCATTGCCACTGAACTTGCTTAACAAGTCACTCATGGCTTCAACAGATGTTTTGACTTTTGGCCAGTGGGAGCCTTGTTGAGCCAGTTTTGCTCTTGTGCTCTTTCTGGAAGCACACAAACTAAAAATAATTGGACCTGATCTTTGCTCTTTATGGAACGGAAAGTGACTTTTTATTGATTTGACCAGATCACATGTGCTGCATCGTTTTAAAAAAATAATCTTCTGCATCTAACTTGCTGAATGACATCATCAAACCCATCACTGCTGAGCACCAAAATTCCTTTTGATTTCTCCAAATTGAAACAGTGTTGCTTTAAAAATAGTGCCCATGGAATTCCAAAAGGAGTGTAGAGCTCATTTCCATATCACTGTTTTCTTTACTCATTTTTTTGCCTTCAGAAAACAGTCTAGGAGTCATTATATTTTCCAGCAAGCTGTCTTGTATGCCCTGAAGGGAATATTATAAGATTAAATGCAGAGTACATTCCTCTAGCAAGGTGAATGTTTCTCATTACGGAGATCCCTGGTTGATCTCCTAAATATAATTCCCTGTAATAATGTGAAACCTCTGAATTATTTATTGTTTCATATTAGATCAGGAATATAATTTCTGAAAATAAATTTATTGTCATCAGCAAATCATCTTATGAAGGTTATCTGTAATCATGGAATGAAAGACCAGATGCTGTTTTCTGAGAGATTATTATAGCTACTTTTTGGCTTTTAGGAGGAAGCGTTAAATATGGATTTAAAATTTGATGAGCCACAGTTCTGTTAACATGGGGTTTTCTGTTGTAATATTCTTTATCCTTTAGCATTTTGCTCATTTGAATGAAAACTTTCCTGTCTTTGAATTCCGTGGCAAGGATTTTTTGCTTGTATCCCTCTCCAGCTGCCACTGGTTACATGATCATGTTAGCGACACTCAGCTATAGGCGTGACGATTGAGTGCAGTGAATTATCTTTTCTCCAGGGGCGCCTATATATGTGATCGTTGAACACGCCATGGAGACCGCATGCACATCCTATAGACCAGTAATGTTCTGATGAAATTGTAACAAGTGGCTCTCCCAAAAACAGTCCATCTCCATTGACGATGCGTCTACCATTCCCTGGGCAAAGTACTCCACCAGACTGCTGAAGACAGAGGCGTTCTTCCCCCAGGTCCATCAGACATTCCAGTACCTTGCAGCTCACCAAATGTCTCGCTTTCCAGGACATCAGTGAGGTTCACCTAACAGGTTTCTCTGCCTGGCAGCCTCTGTAATCAGCAGTAGGGGGCAGGCAGTCATCCTGTGGTTTGTCGGCTGTGCAGCGGCCAGTCAGTTGAGGAGGTGTGGCGGGCCTAGGTGGTCAGGTAAGGAAGGAGTCCCCTTTGACACTTGAGGTGGTGGATCTCTGACTCAGTGGTGTGATGGTTGGGAAAACTGATCTCCCCAGGTTGTGGGGACTAAAGGTGGTCCTCTCTCCACATCGGGTCAGTGCTTGATGTCTTCCAGGAGCTTGTAGTGCCAGCCCTACAGACTGCAGATTAGAGCTGGGGGGGGGTACTAGATGTGGAGTACTCCTGTTCAGTACAACGATATCTGAGCCATGTTTCCTCTTGTGCTGCTGAAGTGGACGGCAGGGCATGGGGGGAGAGAACATGGTGCATTTCCCACCCATATTTTGTGTGAGAGGGGCTAAAGAGGGGCTCTTCTTGCAGCAGTAGCTGCCAGCATCATGGCAACAGTGGATGCACTCAAACAGAGCTGGACATTTTGATAAACAGAGCTACCTTTAGCACCTTCTGATGGGGGGAGTGAACAGTTCCCACCCCTCTCTTCCCCCAAATGTTTCTGTCCACAGTTATTGCCCTCTGGGCTGGATGAAGAATTTTGGGAAGGGGTGCATGCCCATTTCACACAGAAGGTAAAAGGACTGGGAGAGATTTCTATGTCACAGCATGCCCTTGTTGCCAGAAAGGCCAACGGCATATTGGGCTGCATCAGTAGGTGCATTGCCAGTAGATCCAGGGATGTGATTATTCCCCTCTGTTTGACACTGGCGAGACCGCATCTGGAATACTGTGTCCTGTTTTGGGCTTCCCACGACAGAAAGGATGTTGACAAATTAGAGAGTCCAGTGGAGGGCAACAAAGTGATTAGGTGGCTGGGCACATGACTTAGGAGGAGAGACTGAAGGAGCTGGGTTTATTTAGTCTCCAGAAGAGAAGAGGGAGGGGGGATTTGATAGCAACCTTCTGCTCCCCAAAGGGGTGATCCAGAGAAGAGGGAGCTATGCTTTTCTCAGTACTGACAGAGGACAGAACAAGGAGCAATGGTTTCAAGCTGCAGCTGGGGAGGTCAAGGTTGGATATGAGGAAAAACATTCTCACTAGGAGAGTGATGAAGCACTGGAATGGGTTGCCAAGTGGGGTGGTGGAATCTCCAGCTTTGGAAACTTTTAAGACCTGGCTGGACAAAATATGGCCAGGATGATTTAGTGGGAGTAAGTCCTGCTTTTAGCAGGGGGTTGGATTAGATGACCTCATGAGGTCCCTTCTGGCTCTATCAGTCTGTGATTCCCCAGAGCCTCCTGCTGCAGAAATAGAGCCCACCCCTTTCAGGATCTACTCTTGTAACTGGTTTATTTGTTCGAGGCGTTCTTCACAAGAGGCTGGCTGAGTGAACAAGCTGTAAGCACTGGCAACTGCATTCTAGCTCAGCAGCTTTACGAACAGGGTGCAGCCAAAACCAAGATTTTTGAGTTAGATCGTGTGGAGCACTGAGCACCTCCCATGAGCTCCTGTAAGCATCCTCACTGGGGCTGGAGAGAGATGAATCCCTCCTAGAATGCACTTGAAGTATGACTGATAAAGCAACTTGAGTCTCTGAACTCCAGATTTAGATGCCTGCATCCCTGTGGACAGCATCACTGCAATCTGCAAACAAGGAGTCCTGTGGCACTTTTAAAGACTAGTCTTTAAGTGCCAGAGGACTCCTTGTTTGTTCTGCCAAAGTAGACTAAGACAGCTGCCCGTCTGGAACACGTAATCTAGAGAACTCCCCCTGCCTGCCGCATAGCCCTGTAGATGTCTAATTTCACACTGTGCCTGACTTTCTGCTGCAGACATTCCCTAGTATTGAACCTTTGGGTGTGTGCACTTCTGCCTCCTTCTAGGCACTTGAGGGCCTAAGCCCCAGAGCAATTCATGAACCAGGACATAACAGATCTCCAGCCTAGTAAGTTGTGTGCAGGGTCCAATCTGCTGGGCGTCCTTGTGGATAGCAGTCCAGGGAGGGAGGAGGAGGAGAAAGGGGAGATGGTGCCTCTCTGACAGCTTTTTAGCCCAGTGGCTAGAGCACTCATCTGGGATATGGGAAACCCTTTTTATGCCAGAAGGGGAGGGAGCATCTGAACAGGGGTCTCAAGAGACAGCTCTGAACACTGAGCCAGGGCTTTTCTGACATGGGGCTCCCTCAGTCTCTCCTGCTGGAGTTCTTGCTTTTGGGTAAAGAAGGAAAGTGTTTCCTGGAGCTGGGGGACTGGACTGTGGGTGTCCACTCTGGATAAATACTTAGTCCTAGAGACTGTGAGAATGGCCATCTGCCTCCCACTTCAGTTTTGGAGGGCATGAGATAGGTGCAAAACTCGTTCCCTCAGGAGTCAGCTCAGGTGCTGGATTCCCATCTCTGGCTAGTGAACACATCTAGGCACTGTGCAACCACCACCTAGGTGCCTGTCTTCAGGGGAGGGGAGGAACGTAGCATGAACCTGTGTCATTGTCAGCTCCTGTTGGCTAGCTCAGGAAGCTCTTCGCCTAGTGCATTCCTAAGCCAAGAGGTTCATTCCTTGTCTAGAGACTAGCTCAGCTTTGTGGATTGCAGTGGTGTTGCTGTGGTTTTTGAGGTACCTAAAGATAGATGTTGTGATGCCAAGTGTTGAAACATTTTGGTTCCTTCATGAATCCTCCCAGGTACCATAGATGGTTGAGCCCTTTGTACTTTTGCGCCTGATTAGATATTCAGAGACGACTAAAATACTAAACGTGTACAAATATATTTTTGCTAGACCTGGGAGGTAGAGTGCCTGCTCTATCTGATACAGAGGTTTAAGTCACAGCTGAAGTTTCAATTAACGTGAGTTTGTGGTTTCCTGCTGTGCCTCTAATGGATAATAGTTCACATTAAAGAGAACTAAACATAATTTAGCGCATTTTGGTACAGATGGCTGTCTATGCTGAAGCGATGGCCACCTGGTGACTATATTATTCTTCACCCCTAAAGGATGGTTCTCGAGGTCAGGTCTGTGCTCACTGGCAGGGATGCATGCCACCTGGCCTGTCTAATTAAGGACTACCATTTTCTGCTCTGATGGTCCCTTAACCTTGGTTTAAACAAAATTCCCAAGAAATTTAGTATGATTACAAACATCTCTAACTAATGATCCTTTTCTGGATCTAGAAAGATAAGTTTGTTGATTTTTAGCTCAGTTTCTTCTGATTTGGTAATTAAAAATGTAGAAGGAGAGATGACAGAAATGTTTTGCTTTCCTCCTGCGAGGAAAGGGTGGTTCAGGGAATCAGTCTTGCTGAGCTGGGGCGAACTACTATACGAGCCATATGTAAAGAAGCTGTGTTCTCAGATGCCATCGGCTGACTTGCAAGTTGCAAAAGGTTCTGCTTCCTGTTCATGCAAGAGTGTTATTACAGAATGGTTTAATTACAAACAATTAAGAAGTTAGCAAGGAATCAATAAATGAATCTCTTCTCCTCTTGTGTTTCTCATCTCTGTCTGGTGAAGCCTTGACTATAATTTCAAATGGAACAGCTTACATAATGCATGTAAACAACCTTAATTTTTTTATTAAAGTACAAAATTATATTTTCAGCAACAATCTGGGAAATGATTCATTATTTGGATAATGAGATAAACAGAGATATGCTGGCTCAAATATAGCGTCATCCCTTTCTGTGAGATTCATTAAATGGAGCCCCTGCCTTCTCAAATCCCTGTCACTGTTCTCTGTCTTGGGGGGATTAAACTCTGAGATAGATTATATTTCACTCAACCATAGTGGATTAGTTGCAGTTTTTACCTTTTAATTAAACAGCTGCTGTAACTAAACACAATTTTGAATTATTTAATAGTCTACAGTACTTTAGTCAACCCACACTGCTTGGATTTTTTAATTATATGAACCTATACATTTTTTATGATGAAGGCTTTCCTGAGATCAATCGACAGGCACTAATAATGTATTTTCTCAATGTCTAAAGCTTCAAATTAAAACTAAATTAAAAGCCACGACTATCTAAGAAAAGATCTGTGCTGTCTGAAATTTACTTGGCGGCTTTTGAGAACTTTTTTTTTTTTTTTTAAATAGGCCATTACTGTAGCATGTTGTTCAATTTACAGTGTCTATTTTCTTATACCCAAGCAACAGACTAGTATAAACATTGTGGTGAACAATTCAAAACGCAGTAATTGTACAAGATTAATAAGCATCAACTCTTATCAAAGCATCCTGACACTGAGGATTTAATTTAAATGTTGAGATGAATGTACATTCAGGAGCTTCCTCTTGTATGATCCGGTACAGTGAATGTGAGAAATGTTTCATTATCACTTATAATCAAGAGTAAATCAATCAGTCAAGTATCTCTTATCAACATGAATTAGTTTGTGTGATTGAGCTAATTCTTTTGTAGACAGCCCAATCCTATCGTATTGAAGCAAGCTAACCAATCAGTCTCAGAATGTAATTGTAAATGGGGAATTATCATTGAGCAGGTGTATTTCTAGTCAATCATTGAATCCTAGGGCTGGAAGGGACCTCATGAGGTCATCTAGTCCAACCCCCTGCTAAAAGCAGGACCACTCCCACCAAATCATCCCAGCCAGCATTTTGTCCAGCTGGGCCTTAAACATCTCCAAAGATGGAAATTCCACCACCTCCCTAGCTAACCCATTCCAGTGCTTTACCCTTTGTCTAGTAAGAAAGATTTTCCTAATATCCAACCTCGATCTCCCCAGATGCAACTTGAAACCATTGCTCCTTGTTCTGTCCTTTGTTACTACTGAGAATAGCCGAGCTCCATCCTCCTTGGAGCATCCCTTCAGGTAGCTGAAGTTTGCAATCAAATCCCCCCTCAGTCTTCTCTTCTTCAGGATAAATAAGCCTAGTTCCTTCAGTCTGTCCTCATAAGTCATGTACCCCAACCCCCTAATCATTTTCATTGCCCTCGGCTGGACTCATTCTAGTTTGTCAACATCCTGTCTGTAGTGGGGAGCCCAAAACAGGACACAGTATTCCAGATGTGGCCTCACCAGTGTCAAATAGAGGAGAATAATCACATCCCTCAATCTGCTGGACCTAGTGACGTCCTCCAAAGTTTGGTTCTTGGCCCCAGGCTATTTAACATTTTCACTGAAGATGTGGAAGGGAACAAAATCATGAGTGCTAAAGTTTTCAGATGACTCACAGATTTGGGGACTGATAAATAATGACGAAGGGAGGCTGCTGATTTAGAACAGGCTGGATTGTTTGCTAATCTGTGCACCAGGAACCAATATGTGTTTTAATACAGTTGAATGTAAATGTATGTCTATGAACAAAGAATGTAGGCCACATCTACACAGGTAAAAAGGAGAAGTAGCATGATTGTTGGAGTGAACTGTGTGTGGTTAAAAAGAGAATGGGAAAAGGGGCTTGTATGAGCATAATTGTCTGACCTTACGTAACTGTCTGGCTGATCCTGGGAACTGGCAGATCCCTGGACTTTCACAATGCCCTATTGCTTCTTGTGGGAGCAGCTGACAGGATCAGAGCCTATGTCCATTGCTGCTTCTGAGATTGTTCTTTTCATCTGAGAGAGGGCAGGGTCCTGGTCCCAGTTCTTTTCAAGCAACAGAGCCCTCAGGCCGTCTTCTGGTCAAATGCCTTGTCTTTTATTTCACTATCTTTTTCTCTGTGGCCTGCACAAACCCATGCAGCTCTATATTTACAACATCATGCAATCCTGAGCTCACTCAGCCAAGCAAGGGAAAGACAAAAAGGTGTCTTACCCTTGAAAACAGTTTCCTGACTCTCAATTGCCTGCCAGTGTCTCTCTTAACCCACGCGTGCTTCCTTCCTGGGCTGATTCCACCTCTTGGGTATTCACCCCAGTTCACCAGTTAGGTCCAGCTCTTCTGAATCAAGGCTGCAGATAAATAGCTGCTTGCGGCTGCAGTGACCAGCTGGTTTTGAGCTGTTCATCACAACATCAAAACAAGAAGAGGAAGAAAGGAAAATAGTCAATGTTTGCCCACATGGTTTTGTTTTAAAATCATTTTTATTGTTTATTAAAATTTCCAGTATTTCCCCCTTATTACATGTCCTGGTTACCTAGTTAGTCTATATTCACATGCTTTCTGCTAAGAAGATGTCATGAAGTAATTCTTCAAGTGCTTTACTATTGCCTTAAAACTATTTGGAAAAACGTTTAAAAAAAATTCCTCACCAACCTGGAAGGCTGTTTTTAAACTTCTCTCTTTCCAAATAATTAAAACTGTAGCACATGACTGATAATACGAATGCTTGCAAACATGTCTTAAAGAAATAAATCTGTTAGGGGAGTTTAAAATTCCAAATGAAAATTTCTGATTTCTGTTTTCTCTCTAATTTTTTTCCCATCTTGTACAAAATAGCAGCTGAGAAACCCTAACTGCTGTGTGATTTGGTGATGGGTGGGCGTTTTTTTTTAAACCAAATATTCACACTCCCCCAACCCTCAAGGCTGAGACGTCTGCCAAGTTCTAACTCACAGCAAAAGTTATAAATCTGCCAGTGGGTGTGACAGTGGAAGTGAGTGTGAAATATAACTGTGGTCCTGATCCTGCTAGACCTTACTCAAAGGAGTTATACCAGTTAGTCATCAGAGCTGCTTGCTTAAGAAAGGGTTTTCAAGGACCAGGCTTTTTGGGTGGGTCATAGCGTTGTCATCCAGGGCAGCTTTGTCATAAATAGACTCATCACAGCATATCTTATCCTAAATACATGTGTTTCCAACTCCATTAAGAATTAAAAAACCAGGGACCTCGATGTCCTATCCCATTAAGATGTGATACCATGATGTGATCCTGAATGTTAATTACTAACTCCTCTGCCTTTATTTCCTTTCTTTTTTGGGCCACAGTTCCTGTATGTATCTGTGAGCATGTGAGTTGTCCCACTGAAGCTTAACCTTGTTAAACTTAGGGCCTTTGTTATATTTCCTTCAGTTTTTTCACTCAGACTGATAGTTTTAGTAATAAAAACTAATTAGATTATGCTTTGGAGCAATGAGAAGCTTTCATTTTCTGGGAAACTTCTTTGGGAATCTAACACAGGATTATTCCTTTATTTACCGAAAGAAGGATGGGGATGGCTTTGGTTAGTGGTACTCTAGAGTTGTTTAGCTGGTTGTTGAGTGCATATCTAACATGAAATAATAACTTTCCTATGTCAACATGCAAGTTAGTTTGTTTTAATTAACAACCATCAACTGCAATAAAAATGAATAGCTATGAAAAAACCAGAAGGAAATGAATAAGATCATTTTCACTGTATATTTGCCATTTGTTGTGGTGGAAGGTCTGAGGGGCTATGGGCAAATCCTAGCAGGCTTGTAAATATTATGGAATATATGTGAGAAATACTTCAAAAGATTAGAGCAGTGTTCAATCCAAAACTCTTGATCCCAACACTACAGCCAATTACACACCCTTCACTCCTTCTCTAGAATGGATGTGAACTCCATTAATGTGAATAACTGGAAACTTGGGAAAGTTCAGAATGGGATCTGGGTTTTTCACTACCTAAGATCTGCAGTTTTTGGTTCTGGATTGGCATGTTGTGAAAGGATGCACTTCAGAACTTGGATTTTAGTTTGGGCTCATTTTTAAAAACAAATATGACTGAGAATGCAAAGACTAGGACAATTGGCTTCATGCTTCTTGCTCTTATCTTCATCCTAAACCAGCTTTCAGTAAATGTGACTGAGAAGAACAAAGTTGTGTATTTCAGTGTTTTATGAATGAAAAGGGAAGAGATGGTTTTTCATCCCCACAGGTAAGAATCTTTTTGCCCACCTAAAAGGGTGATTGTTGGGCATGTTAGAAACTGCATATTGCTGAGCATTGCCAAGGATTTGTGCAATCTGAGTGATAGCCAGCCAGCATTATCCTCTGGTCTTCTGAAACTGAGATTGCAGAGGGGAGCTGTGTCAGGGAGTGACTGAGTGATGCTCAGGTTTTTTTGTAACCTTTATTTTGCAAGTTTTCCTGCCTCACATTTTCTTCTTCTTCTTAAGCTGGATATGATGATATGTATACTTACACTCAAATATCTTCTATAAAGGCAAATATTGTTTAGGGACCAGGGTCAATGTCCTGAACTTCTCTTCTATAGAAATAAGTGCCAGATTGGCTCCTGTGCATGAAAATTCTGCACCAGGATTGATCATGAACCTGGTTGAGCCAGCACAGAAGGGCCCGTGGCATAAATGTTATTCCAGGCCAGTGACTAGACTCCACAGAAGTCCAGAAAGCAAGACTCCACTTCTGTAGTATCTGTTTTTATGGAAAGCTCTGTACTGAGGCACAGAATCATGGGACGTAGGTTTGGGCTGGTTATCAGTCCTTCCCCCATCCTCAGCTGTTACCACTGCTGAAAGAGATCTTGGAGTCATTGTGGATAGTTCTTTGAAAGCATCCATTCAACAAGCAACAGCAGTCAAAGAAGTTACCACAATATTAGGGCTCATTAGGAAAGGGATAGATAATAAAACCTAACATACCATAGTGCCTTTTTTATAAGTCCATGATACTCACACATCTTGGATACCACATGCAGATCTGGTTGCCCCATCTCAAAAAAGACGTACTGGAATTGTAAAAGATACAGAAAAGGACAAGAAAAATCATTGTGGGTATGGAAAAACTTCCGTATGAGGAGAGAGTAATAAAACTGGGATCTTTCAGCTTGGAAAAGACACGAACTGGGTGGTGGATATGATAGAGGTCTCTAATTTCATTGGTGTGGAGAAAGTGAGAAAGGAAGCATTATTTTCTCATTCTCATAGCACGAGAACTAGAGTGACCAAAGGAAATTAATAGGCAGCAGGTTTAAAATTAACAGAAGGAAATATTTGTTTACACAGTGCACAGTAAACCTGTGGAACTCCTTGCCAAAAGATGCTGTGAAAGCCAAGGCTATAATGGCTAAAAGAAGTAGATCCACTCCTGGAGGATAGGTCAGTTAATGGCCAGGATAGGCAAGCCTTGCTGTTTGCCAGAGCTTCAGAATGGGTGACAGGATGGACTGCTTAATGACTGCCTGTTCCATTCATTCCCTCTGAAGCGTCTGCCTTTGGCTGCTATTGGAAGACAGGTTACTACGCTAGATGGATCATTGCTATGACCATTCTCATGCTCTACTCCTCATGCCTGTCACAGTGTGAAGACAAAAATGTGGGAATGTTCAGGGTAGAAGACAGGAATGAATATTTGAAAACTGTCTCACCTCCGCAGACTTTGGGTGCACGAAGTGGAATCACAATGGGTTGGACAGTGAACTGCACCACCCCTAATTTTAAGAGTAATGCATCTTGTCCAGATTAAATCCAACTTTGACCTGATTCTTAACTGGGGGAAAATGGCACAGGTTCACTGATGCCAAGGGAGAAGTGTCGATTTACAAAAGCTGAAGATCTGAACCTTTACTTTCACATGCTTTGTCAAAGAGAGAGATCTTTGCCTGGCAAGGTCTTTTAAAAACTGCAAATATATGTTAAAAGGAAAAAAAAAAACTTAAAACAATTATTCTCTGGGAACCTATCTTGAGAATGAGCAACTATTTGGTGTGAAGATTGTGTGGGACACTAGTGGCCTGTCTGTTTTGGGGGAGGTTGCTTGTTGGTTCCAGTGCGAATTTCATTTACAGATGTAGATGTGCATATTTTGGCTTTGGAATATCAGGGTTTACCTGAATGTAGTGAATTTTTTAACTAGAACAAATTTTAGCATGGATTATTTGTGTTAGTACTTCATGCTGAAAATACTCACTGACTGTGTGTTGAGTGGCTATTCCATTCCCCCTTACATTCTGTATGCTCGTGTCCCTCCAGCTAAACCAACACAATAATAGTGATGATTGTCTCCCCTCTGTAACAGGGGTTGAGTAGAATGCCTTGTTGGCCCAGGCACGCTGGATTTTCAGGACTAACCTTAGGATTAACCGAATTCATTAACACCACAACCATGTTTTGAGAGCGAATACAAAGAGAGGAAAAACAAGAAAAAAAGAAATATGACTAAATATTGTTGGCACATGGAAAAAACCCCCAGTAATTTCTTCAACCCCTGCAGTCATTCTTGGATTTTTAATACTGTTCTGCTTATTGGACCCTTACATTGCACTCATGTTGTTTACTAAATAATTTCAGGCCATTGTAGTCAAACCGAGAATGATGGCTTCCCAGAGTTCCATTTTTCTAGCTTTCAGTGTGTGATAGTAGCATCTGGCTGGGTGCTGCTGCTGTTTGAATCATTTGATTGTAGGTTGTCAAAGCTGCATATTTTATTTTATTTTATTTTATTTTACTTTAACTGTGAGGATCAATATGAGTCACTTCCAGAATGCTTTCCTTCCTGATGCAATGAATGCTTGGAAGAAGGCGAAGTTAAGGAGGTATTTAGATTTCTCTCATTCTCTCCCTCCATCCAATTTCCAGGTTTAAAAAGTAAAACTCATACAGTTATTCTTAAGGCATCATTAAGAGGGCTGCTCAAATACAATTAATTCAAATTAAAAAAAAAACCTCTCGTGAGTCTCAAGCAGTGCATAGAATGTGTTTCACCGGCGGTATTTGTGTTCAATCGTTCTGCTCCATTATTTTGACAGCAAGGCTCTCTTTAGGTTCTCTCCTGCACTAGCCCAAAATGTTCATGTATCTGCTACATGGATCTGTTCTTCATTCCTTCTCAGTATGGAAAGGATTATTTGTGGTGTTTGAAGCAGAAAGCTATAAGGTACACACATCATAACTTGTGACTGTTCTCACGCTACTGTTAAGGCATTTCTCATATGACTAGAACTGGGTGAATGATATTTTTGGTTTGCCAGTAGTTCTGAAACATGAACAAAACCATTTTGTTTCAGGTAGAACAAAAAAAAAAGTCTTTCTTTCTTTCACTAACTTTTGGGCAAATCAAAAAGTCAGAAAAAGTTTTACTTAGATTAAACAGAATGTTTTGTTTCGCATAGCATGACATTCTTCATTTTAATTTTGAGCATTTAACCAAACCAAAGTAAAAGTAGATCCAGAAAATAAAGAGGGAAAGAGAGGAGTCACTCAGAAATTTTAGCTAAGTGGCTAATATCTTAGAGCCCTGGGTACAATTGCCCCCTCAGTCTGGTATGGAAAAGGGATTTGAACTTGGATCTCTTATTGCCTAGTTTTTGGGACAGAGGATGTTCTGGTGTGAGTTCGCTTAATCTCTCTTGCTGAAGCTGTTCCACTGTGCATAAATAATTACATGCTGTGTTGTGCGTCCCAGGATATTACATAGACAAGATGGGTGAGGTCATATTCTGTCGCTGAGAAAGACGAGAGACACAAGACAGGGTGGGTAAAATAATATCTTTTAGTGGACTAAGTTAGTTCACGGGGGTTGGACTAGATGACCTTGTGGGGTCCCTTCCAACCCTATGATTCTATGATTCTATACCTTGTCTCTTTATAAATAGATAGAGTCATTAGAGCAGGGATTGACCTTGGATGTGCCTTGTGCTGAACACTCTGGGCTATGGAATCATTCACCTTCCTTTCTCTGGCCCAATGACCATTCATCGTCATTCATATCAACAATTCATAGTCATTTGCTACTACTCTGGCAAGTTCCAAAGGGATAGCCTGGTTAGTCTATGCAATAAATAAATTTGTTAGGCTTTAAGTGCCATAGGACTTCTTGTTTTTTTAACAGAAGTGGACTAACATGGTTGCTGCTATGGAACCTGTTAGTTGAGTTCAGCAAAATAAGCAAGGAGTCCTGTGATACTTTTAAAGACTAACCCATTCATTTTTACTGCTATTTTGCACTTTTATAGCACCTTTGCTCAGGGGAACCCCACAGCCTCCCTGGTAAATAATTAAACTTCACAGCTCCCCTGAATTGTTCTGGTAACACGGCACCAAATCCTGAGTTCCCTGCTCAGTTTCCCGCCTGCTATTTTGCTTGTCCAGCGTGTTAGATCTCTTGTGTGAAAAACCAAAAACCAAAAAGCAGTTAAACGAGGATGTCAGGATTTGGCTTGCTTGTGACTGAGAGGACAAGTAGTTTCCTTTGAGACCAAGATTGTTTTCTTGGGTATAGGGAGAGTGTGAAAGTTGCTTTTGCACCTGGTTTTAAGATGTAGTACAGGTTTTGCTATTTCTGTTTCTGGAAAACATGCATTGCCTCAGTGAAATGGAAAGTTTGTTACTGACAGGAAAATGAGAGTTAAGACTCCTTATACTATGGTGCCATATTCAGTAATTTATAAGAACCGTCCTGCCCCCACTGAGTTGTGTGCTAAGTTCTGTTGACATGCCTGTGATAAGGACCGTAGGTGCTATCTTTTTTTCTCACCAGCTAGTCAAGGAGTTTATGGTATTTATCAAAGACACTTAGCCCTAGCTACACTCAGCAGGGTTTTCGGCGGCAGTTGACTGGCATTTACGCAAGGCACATAAAATGCCTTGCATAAATGCCAGCGACTTCCTAAGCTACCAGGACGCACTTGGGAAAGCTGACTGCAAATGCCTTGTGGTTGGCTTTCTCCTGCGTCTCCTGGGGCCCAGGACTTCGAGCACCGACTTCTGGGAGCAAAGCAGCAAGTTCATGCTCGCTGCTAAGCGCTCCCAGAATGCCAGGCTGATGGTGGTGATTTTGCTGTTGTCAGCATAGACATAGCCTTAGTGATACTTGCTGGAGACACTTTCACATACAGCGGTGGATGTTTGAAGGCAGCAGGCACTCCCAAGTGTATGTTTCTGCAAATAGTGTAGTGCCGGGCACCTCTGTTTAGTATGTAGAAGGTCCTGGGTTCAAGCCCCAAGGGGTTGGACTCAATGATCTCATGAGGTCTGTGCTAACCCTATGATATGATTGATTCTATTTCCCAGAATTCAGAAGATTGATTGATCCTAAGGCCAGAAGGAGTTGTTAGGATAACCTGCTGCATTAGCATAGGCCATATAACCAGCATTGATAACAGGGGGCTCTTTACTCAGGAGTGGGCCGTCCGGCATGAGTTTATTATCCTCTAGCCTAAAAACTGGTGCAAAACATCTGAGAACTTGGAGCTTGGCTTTTATTTAAAGTTATGTGATCTGTTAGAAATTGTACATATATCCAGAGGCCTGTGTATTGGGCACACTTTATAAATTAGCAATATATAAAATAAAACTAAAGGGGCAAACCTGTGTTATTGGGAATAGCAAACAGGATGAGAATGTTTCATTTTCTGCCTGTATCATGGTTATTAGCATGAATGTTTAAGATGTTCCAACTGTGTTAGTCTAGTTCAGCAAAACAAACAAGGAGTTCTTTGGCACTTTTAAAGATTAGCAAATTTATTTATCACATGCGTGAGCTTTTGTGGGAGAAATCCACTTCATTAGACACATCTGACAAAGTGGATTTTCTCCCATGAAAGCTCATGTGCGCAATGAATAAATTTGGTAACATTTAAGAAGAATGCACAACTGAGGATTATGTATCAGAAGGCCCTTTTAAATGGAGCTTAAATCTGCGTGCAGTTTATTTACTACCAATAGATTAGTATTTCTCAAATGATATTGTACATAAAGAAGTAAGCTTCACAAATGAGATGAGGCACATAAGACCTTATTATAGTGGAGAGTCATCCCAAGGAGATCCTTAAAGGTCATTGATAAAATCTTAAAAATCAGTTCTTTGAACAACTGGAAACAACTGAAAGAAAATCAAAGTTTGCTTAATACCAGGTTAAGCTCTTGCACCTGAATTTAGCACATGCTGAAGTTACGCAGAATAATATTTCTCTGAACCTGCTAATAGTTATTTAATAATCAAGACATGATGTTATATATTTTACCATATGAAAAAACAGCTGCCAAATCATGGCCTGAGCCTGTGAATTCTTCATCTTTTTGATTAAAGTGAGAATCAGACACAGCCATTATAACTGGCTGCAGAAGAGTGTGCTTAAAATAGTTCCTCCTATGACCGAATTTTTCCTGGGCTCCTATTAATCTGCACCCATTTTTCAATAAGGAAGAATAGAGATGTTTCTATTTTATTTTGGGACAGTTTACAAATATTGTAATGCCACATAACTTAAAGAGAAGGAGCTGACCTAGTTTCCAGGATATTTATCGGTGAGAGATGTTTCCTTATCTCATGTGTGTCATATAATCAGTTGTTTCCTCATAGACTCTATAACTTTGATCAAAAGTCACCAAAGGAACATAAAGCTGGCTATTATTAGCACCAAAACTGTAATTCATGTTGGTGTGAATAGTATGGGGTAGCAGGCATGGTAGTATCTGAATATATTGTGTGGAGTGAGAATCCATAAAGGAGATGGTAGAGATCCACCACCAGGAATAAGATTTCCCAGCCTAGCATCTTACCTGGCATTCCAACATTCGTTCTGGCTATCCTGACTGACCGAATGCAAATCATTGCTTGATAGGAAAGGACTGGTTGATGTGAGGAATATCAAACTGTAAATCAGCACAATCTTAGCTCATATCAGCCACCTTTAAAGACTGCATGCATTTATTCTTAGGAAAAAGAAAGATGATATAAAATCCCCCTGTGTTTTTGCCTCAAGCTCAACACTAATTAAACTTTTGAGAGACAAAAGTTTGCTGAACTTATTTTTCCCATCAGTTGTGATGTCTGTGTGTCTGCGTTCCAGCTGGAACAGAAGGAAGCAGAAATACCTGCAGACTGTGAAAGTGGCTGCTTCCATAATTTTGCAGCACAGTTTACAGATCTCATCTCATTTCTTGGCACCAAAGCTCTAAATCTTCTGAAGTCAACTCAGTGTTAATTCTCATCTTTCCAGAACTGTAGGTATTACTAGTGCTCCGTGTAGCCCAGCATCTAGTCTGCAACCCTGGATAGCACTAGATGTTTCAGAGGGAGCTGCAAAAACTCCTGTAGTAGTCAGATCTGGACTCAGTTCCACCTGAAGGTTTGTTCTATTTCATAATAAATACAGATTGGTTTAGCCTCTGAAGCATGAAGTTTGTATCTGCAGCAACTGAAGTCTCTTCATTATTTACCACTCCACAAATTTTTGTATCATCTGTGAAATATAACAGTGATGCTTTTGTTTTCTTCCAAGACAGTAACAAAAGTGTTAAATAGGTATGGGGCCACGAACTGATTTCTGCAAGACTTCACTAAAAATGTCCCTATTTGATGGCATTTCACTATTTACAATTACATTTTGAGATCTCTGTTAACTGGCTTTTAATCCATTTATTGTGTTGTGTTTATTTTATTTCATTCTGATTTCTTAATCCAAATGTCATGCATAGTCAGGTCAAACACCTTAGACTCTTGGATGCAGGTTATCCAGGTCTGCTGATTTTAAAATGCCTGATGTTAACAGCTACTATTTAACATCCTTCTGACTTAGATACTAGCTGAATGGAAAGAGTGGTATTGGGTGATATAACTACATTATTTGTTTTTTCCCAAATACCCAACAGAAATATGTATTGAACACTGCTGCTTTTTCTGCATTATTCGTTTGATTGATCATTTTACCATTTCTACTCAGTAAGGGACAAGAACCACTTTCAGGATTTTTTGTTTCTAATATACTTTTAAAACTCCTTCTTTTGTACCTCAGTTTTGCTGACCATAGATTTCTCCTTGTTCCCTTTGTTCCTCTTATCATTTTTGTGCAATTCAGAGCTTCTGATTTCTATTATTTACTGTCAACTTCTTTCCTCCATCTGGGTTGTGGGTGCAATTTTTTTTTTATAGCTGCCTTTACTGTCCCTCTAAATCAGCTCAGTTTTTTTTAACACGAAAGGAGGAGTTGGCAACCTTTTAGTGGGGGTGCCAAGTCCTCCGCTCACCACGTGCCACATTCAGTGGTAGTAGGGAGGGAAGGACTGATCCATTCCTTTAGCTTCCCATCCCCCTGTCTTTGGTGGGGACCCTGGATGCAAAAGTGCAGGGCCTCCTTCACTGCTTGCTTGCTCCAAGTCCAGCCAGGGCCGGGTGCCACTGGGCCCAGTGAGAGCGGGATGGGGCTGAAAGAGGGGAATGGCTGCTGCGTGTGCCATGCAGACTTCTATGGGGACTGGCCCACTTGGGCCAAAGAAGGGAGAGGCTGCCACACAGTCCTGCTTGGGGCCTGGAGCAGCGTAGTGTGCCACCGTTGGCATGCATGCTTATAGGTTGCCAATCCCCACACTCCAGCTGCCTTTTTCAACTCTGAGATTCTGGCTTTTTGTGCGTCTCATCGAGTTTTCTTGAATACCCACCGGTCATCAATCATAGTTTGGGAATTAAATTCTTCCTTCCAGCTGATCTGGCTCAAAATGTTTTCAGCTTTGTGAAACAGGCCTTCAAAAGTACAAGTTTATATATTATGGATTTGGACTTCTTTCTATGAGAACATTATAAAGGTGATCAAGGCACAATTGCTTGTACTTGAGATGCCATTAATTTTTAGTTCTGTTATCAGTTACTCTTAATATTGCAAGACAAATTCTAATATAGAATGCCCCCATTTCAGAGGCAGCCCTTTTTGAATTAGGAAATTGTCACCTATAATATTTAGAAATTTCAAGAATGTTTTAGTATTGGCAGCATTGAATCTTCAACATGTCACTCAGGTTGAAGTCCCCGATGAGCATTCAGTTTGTTTTCCTACATGCTATAGATAGGTGCAGGAGGAGATGGTCATCCTGTTCACTAGTGTAATGTGGTGATCTGTGGCAGATAAACCATCTTGAGCATTATGTGTTAAGATATTGATCAAGAACAGTCAAGATCATTTTGCTCTGAGTTATCAGTGACTTGGAAGAGGATAATGCAATTTTTTGACATGAAGTTTCACTTTCCTCCCCTGTTGCCCACTCAAGCCTTCTTAAATAAAGTATAACCATAGATTTTAACATTCCAGTAGTGCAAGGTTTTAGTAATAGTGACTAGATTAAATTCATGATCTTAAATGAGTAATTCCAGTTCCTCCTGTTTGTTACACAGCCTCTTGCGCTCCTATATTGGAAATTAAAGAGTTTCTTCTCTTAGTATCCTTTAGTTTCTTGATAAATTTTGTTCTCAGCACCTCAATTTTGTTCTAAATGAATGTTCATATAATCCCATTTTCATCCCCCTTTTTATTAGTTTATCCCCCTCCTGACTCATCTAGCCGATTCGTCCCCAAGGAGGTTGGTTCACCCACTGTTGAGGTGGAGGAGATCCAAGCTAAGCAGCTCTCTCTCCATCTATAGAATATGGGGCCTCAACCCTCAGCCAGTGCCAGTGGCCCCCTTTGCCAAAAAGTGGCGTCCACCGCTGGAGTTGGTGAGGTGCTTCCCAGGCATGCCACTAAAAGGAGCCACTCGTGGAAAGAAACTGTTCTGAGTGCCTTCCTTCGGTGGTGTGCCTGGGGATGGGTCCCCAGCAATGTCACAGAAAGAAGCCACCCAGAGCGGCTCCTTTTGGTGGAGGTATGCCATGGAGAGGAGTCACTCTGGGCGACTTCATTTGGGGACGTGCCTGAGGAGTCCCGCACTCTGGCTGCCCCCAAGGGAGGCAGTCCAGAGTGAATTTCAGCAGCATTGCAGAGGGCCCCTCATGCTGCTCCAAATGGGCTTGTGTCCCACTGTTGCCACGTTGTAGGGGTTGCTTCCCCCTGCTTTAGAAGATGAGCTAATGTTCCACAAAACCAAACCCCTCCACCCCTTACCTAATTAACAGTGCCCTTCCAGAGTCTTCTGCTTTCTGTCTTCCTTTTCTCGTGAGACAGGAAGGATTGCAGAGAACTTCACTGGAACATTCTTCAGCATGTTTCTGAGTTTCCTAAAGTCATCGACTGTCTGCAAGATATCCCGCAACACAGCATCATCAGGGCTTATGTGATCCAACACTGATCAAGCTGTGCCAGGCTGCTCCCCAAATATGGTCTGGAGTGCCATTGTGACCCCCAGGTTCCCACTCCTGACCTCTGATTTGCTTCACTTTGCAAATGACCCCTCACTTCGGAGTCAGCCCACTCCCACCTCTGGCGTCCAATCTGTCCCAAGCAGTGGATGTGTGCCTTCTGGTTACTTGAGGGATTATCCCCCAAGTGATCATCCCCAGCTCCAGTTATCACATTAGGAGCCACTGTTTACAGAGATCGGGGCCCACTCCCAATCACAATACGCCCAAGTCCATCCATTTAACAAATAAATGGCTTGTGCCCAGCGTTCTTCACTCACACCCTCTAAAGATCACACAGTTTTAGATAAAACAATTACAGGGTTATTGAGGAGATTATAATTCTAAGTGAGAATGTGTCCAGTCATGGCAGAATAGCAATGTAAATGAGTCAGGAGAGACTAGAAGGAAATAAAAGGTAAAACACACATGCTAACCTAATATCTCTACTTAAACTCACCTCATAGTTCACGTTTGTGCTCCAGATATTTGGCCATCAGATGTTTGTACAGCCAGTCTCTGCCTGAGGCCAGGCAGGTCCCAGATCTCACTTGGAGTTGTTTCAAGATGGAGATTCCCAGGCAAAAAGCCCCCAAACTCTTGTAGTTGTCTCTCTGGTTTGCCATTCCTCTCACTCCTCCCCTTCCAGGTAGAGGTGATCCCTTTGTCCCAGTCTGAGCCACCTCAGTTAGCGTCTCTTTGCTGCCTCCTCCAGGTGCCAGCTTGCTCAGTGCTGCTGGGAGAGAGCTCTGTCTGTCCCCCTCCCCCTGAGCCATGGTGAACATGCTACGCAGCTGCACATGCATGATGTTGCGGGAAACATGACACCATAGTAATCACATAGAAAGTGTGATGGACATTCATGAAGGCACCTTGCATGGCTAATTGGTATAACACATACAATCACAATGTATAAGTGAACACAAAATTCCTAAAGGGCATAACCC
The DNA here is from genome assembly GCA_007922195.1 of Podocnemis expansa. Classification (NCBI taxonomy): domain Eukaryota; kingdom Metazoa; phylum Chordata; order Testudines; family Podocnemididae; genus Podocnemis; species Podocnemis expansa. The sequence continues at coordinate 3,031,364 of ML681973.1, read as the reverse complement.
AGGGGTCACAGATGTGCATCCCGTGATACAAGTCTGTCTTGTCAACTTGAGAAGGCTAGCCAGTCTTAGAGTTGATAGCTCCTCTCTTAATGGGGAAGACTGCACTCTCCTGTTCTTCACCTGTCCCTTGCAGAATGCTCTTTTCATTCTTCTGAATATCGAATCCCTAATAAGGACCGTCTGTCTTCCTTGGATGGCTAACTGAAGTGTAGGTGCTGTGTTTGGTGCCTTTGGCTTCACGCTAGATGCTTAAATCCTTTACTAGTCAAATACTCTAGGAGTCTATCCAGACCTCATCTGGCCCTAAATGAGCAACGATGGCTGTCAGAAAATTCTTGTTCACTTAACTTTTGGGATTACTGAATGAGCAGTGTTTGCATAAATAATTATTGCAGCCCCCATATTGGTGAGACACAGAAACCAATAGAAAATGAAGTGAAAGCAATAAACTGGGTTGGTCAATTAGCATATATGTGAGGAAGAAAGGAGAGAAGAGGGTGCCTCATTATACTTGCATTTAATTCCAGTAATCAAAAATACTGGGCAAATAAATCAACTAAAGCTGTCAGATAAAAAAAAAAAGTCCTCAGTAATAAACTGGTCCTGCAAAAAACCTAATCTTATAAAAGACACTAAAAAGAGCAAAGGGTGAGAAACAAGAATGCTAGTTAGTGCCAAGTCACATCAGCTTTAGTGTGCCAGCTGAAGTTTTAGAAAAATTTAAATGAGGGGAGGAAGGAGGGAGTTGGCATCATGTGCATGGACATAAAACTACTGGCTTCAGAAATCTAATAATGATGAGGAGGACAAGAGGAAGAGGAGCCATGAGGATGTACAGCCTAGTGTTATGTAATGCACTTTATCATACAGAACCTGCATCCAGGAAAGTGCATGTGTAGTCTTGCGCTCTCAGGAGTATGTGGTATGTGATACAGATAGCAAGGGGCTAAACACAGAAATGGTCTGGCTGCTAGAGCTCTTGGAGGATGTAAAGATTCAGTTTATGTGGCTTATTATGGAGATTTGAGCATAAGTTAAACATCTTCCATCCTCCAGTAAAGCTCCTGGAGTGGGTGACCAGGGTGGGTGAGCAATCTGCCCTCTTCCATGCATGATGCTCAACTTTGCTTTCCTTCCTTCATTCTACAAAGCAGAATGGTCCGCTTTGCACCTCACTGCATCCAGGAGGGGTGAAACAAGCCTCATTCTATTCTCTGTGTGTCCGTATGTATCTCTCAGTTTTTTTCTGTCCTGTTGATGTATATTTGGGCATGCTGTATTGTCTCGTAACTGGCACTATACAACATGGAATCCTACTCTCTACCCTCAAGCCTATTTTTCAATATTTTTTGATAGATGAGACTTATTTTTTTTTATGGCTGCTTCATTTGGCAAACTCCATGGATAGACTGAGACAGCCTTGACAATAATTTCACCAGCAAAGTGGTAGACTCTTGGCAAGGTTCTTTCTCAGAGGAGTTGGGTTGGTAACATCCTAGTAGATGGCTGCCAGTATATAGGTAACACACAAATACGGCTAAGTAAGTGTATATAAACTCTTCAATTTTATAAAAATATGCATCTAACTATCAAGTGCTTTTACCCCAACTAAATTCTATACTAAAAGCATAAGCCAATCTCATCAAAGCAGGTTCCAGTAGTTAAAAATCGGGATGCCCTAGTGGAAATGCTAATTGAAGATATTCCAGTTAGCCAAATGAGTTTTGGATTAGAGCAGCAAATCTGTTAGTCTGCTGGTTTGGGGGTACTGGCCCTCCAGAGGAAACCACTAGACCCTGGAGAACAGCCACGCATCACCTTATCCCTGCACATCTGGATGAGGACTAGGTGCAATCTAGGCTGGTTGGTGGGATAGGAGGGAAAGGTCCAGAGTGCGTAGCGTAGATGCCATCCAGCTTGCAGTGCTGCAGTTCCCCGGGACCCGTACTCTTTCTCCTCATCTCCAATGTAGTCTCTTCAGGGTTTCTGGGGTTGCCAGAAAGAAAAAGCTACATTATTATATAATTTTCTTTCGCCCATATGCTGCCTTTATGGAACTCCCATGTTTTCAAGATTTGATCTCTGTAGCATCAGCCTGTTCTTACGTTGTTTCATCTGTTATTTCTGTCCTGTCCTGTAGGGTTTCTTTTGTGTTGCTGTCATTCCAGTCAGGTATCTTTGTCCATCCTGTGTACTCATCAGTACCTATCAGTTCCCCTTACCTCTTGATTTAAATACACCCTGCCTCAGATCCACCTCCACCGTAACTTGTCAGGTTTCTTTGGCAGGTGTTGGGGGCCCCCTTTGTCTGTGTTAGAGCCCATCCTTTCCTTGGACCTATTACATTTTAATCACTCCCTATTTACACTGCTGTTTCATCCATGCCCTGAGATCGTGAGGCTCCTTTACGTTTAGCTAGTCCTTAACATGAAAGAAGAAGCTTCACAGAGAAGGTAAACATACAGACCATGGACTGAAGCCTTTTCCCTAATAATCTAAACGCATCCTCCAGGACCTTTGCTATGCACATGGCCCCCATTACTGGTACCAATATGTCTGATCGTTGCCAGCGATTCCTCCCCAGCAGTCACCACATGTTTGCCTAGATTATGAATACTGCCCTAAGGCAAAACTGGTTTCAGATCACAGGTTCTGCTCAAGATCCTGCATATGGCTGTGCCTTCATACCATGTTTAACTACTTTGAGGAGCAGTCTTGCACTGAATTGATGACTGGCCAGGTACCCTGAAAATAATTGCCAAGAAAATATTTCTTGTTTAGCTTTTTGAAAGTATGATCAACTACAGTGTAGCGCCTTAACCTGTGTTTCCTTCAGCGAGTATCTCTCAGCAATTCTTTTTTTTTTTCCTTTAATTTTTAATCTTGTTGCAGAACTGGGTTGGTTGATGGAGTTGTCTTCCTTATTCTGGTGTCTATTATTTACTGCTAGCAACACAGTTCATGAGGTTTTTCTTTGTACTGGCTTTTGTTAATTAACGTGGGGCTATACAATACCAGGTAATGCAGAATTGTATATGGTAGGTGATGCAGCCAAAGCAGCTATCATTTAGCATCTACACATTTAAAAAAAAGTCACATTCCTAGTACACTTTATGTGCTAGACAGTCATGGAAGTGAGGAAGCCGAGAATCCCAGAGGGGTTAACCCCTCCCCTCCTAAGCAAAGGAAATTATTTGAGTTTTTTGAACTTTCTGGCAAAATGTAATAAGATATGAAAGGAGCAAGGATCTTCATTTCATTAACACAGAGTCCCAGCAAATGTCATTTTCTGGTGCTAAGCTGCTTTGGGAAATGGGGTTCTTTTCAGATTCCAGCGAACAGTTCGTAGACGCAGCACATTGCTTCAGCTGCACATTTCTCTTCCTCCTACATTATCTGCAGTACACGTTAAACAGTAGAGTGAGCTTATTTTGGCTTCATTCCTTTACATGAACAGAGAGATTTTTGATTTGTTATATATTTCACAGCTACTGTAGATTCCCTCTCCATCTTAAATGGTGGTTTATTAAGATTAAGTGCTTTCTTATGTAGATGTATTGAAAGGGCCTTTGATTTGGATGAAATTAAATTTGATTCAATTAAAATGTAAGTTAGATTGAAGCACTTTTGTGAAAGAAAAATGAAAAAGGCTTTCTGAAAGGGAAGGAAAGCTCCAACAGACATGGAATCAGAAGATTGCTATCTAGTAGAGAGACCGGTTTTGAAAATTGGGTGCGGGTAAAATTACCTGCATGTAAGAGTTTAACCTTATGGTATCTGCTTGGTACACACAAAGAGTGAGTCATGTGATTGTTTCCAAAGAAATTATCCAGGAGTGAGTGAGTGACTGGGTCAGACCAAGTATTGCCTCATTAGCATTCAGCACGACTGCTCTACTATGAAGGAGAAAAAGAGAAGGAAACATGAAAGGAGAGATTAAAGGAGAGGAATGAGAGCAGGAAAAAAGGATTTGTTTCTGTGCTATGGACCTATTCTCACTTTCTGTACTGAATCCCATTTTAGCCTTTGCTAAAATCCGCATTTCAGGCATCCCAGGTATATGTGTAATTCTGCTAGTCTCCTCAGCAGGAGCCATCTGAAGATTACGTCTCACTCTGATGAGGAAAATACATTGTTTAGGGGCTCCATGGTGGGGCCCTGCACTGTTACTAACACGCTGTAGTTATTCAGTCCCTTATTTCTCACCTTTTGTTGCCATATTTGATGGTGAAGAGTTCATTCATTGTGAATAACAATGTAGTTAGTTACATCACAGAGGAGACTCATAACTTTTCATACCATGTGGCCAAGCATGTTTTACCAAGACAGTAATAATCAGCAAGTTATGAGCTGTCAGGTGGTACCTCATAAAGCCTACTTTCTATAAACTCCATTATCATTTTGTGAAAAGGTGAGTCTAGGGATACAGGTTCCAGCAAGTTCCAAAGGGGCAGCCGTGTTAATCTAGTCCAGCAAAAAAAGCAAGAGGTCCTGTGGCACTTAAAGATGTCTGACAAAGTGGGATTTTCTCCCACAAAACCTCATGCAATAAATAAATCTGTGAGTCTTTAAGTGCCACAGGACACCTTGCTTTTTTTGCAGGTTCCAGGGAGCTAGCCATGTTAGTCTTGTTCATAGGGATACAGACTGTCACAAACACATTGCAGCAAGTTCACCAGAAAACAGGATATTTGTAGTTGGATTTTTATTTTTAAACACAAAATTGAATCTTAGTGTTTATTACGTGTTCTAGATTGAGAGCACTGCTGATTGAATTTGGCAGCCAGAGAGCATGTTGAAAGGCGTTGGAGAAATCTGTGCATAACCAGAAGCAAGGAATCCTCTTTTTATCCAGGGGATAGATACGCCATGGCCAGCTGCTCTGTAGGCACCATATCACTAATGTACTACAACCCTGAGAAGGTAATGAATTCTCCATGCTCAGAGTCAGCAGAGAGTCAGATGTGCTAAAAGTTTTGAGATGTGAACACCTGTCCACTAGGAATTGAACAGACACACAAACTTGTGCATAAGCCACATCTGATGGTAACTTTACTACTCATGCAGACTAGATCAGCAATGGCCTATTTCAGGTGAAAGCCTTCATATTCAATTGCCAGCCTCTAGAGCTATCAGGACCCTTGCACAATTTTTAGTTTTGTTTTTAGAAAAGTTGCCACTGTACACATGCACACTGGATCTTAGGCACGGAGCTGATATTATAAGTCACTTATTAGTGACTTACATTTAGCTGCACTGTTCCACTATGGATGAACCATTGAATTTTGTTTTGTCGCTTATGTACAAAGTAAGAGGGAGTTTCTTGTTTTTGCTTATATAAGTTTTATTTTTAGAGGTGTTTGAACAGTTCTTTGCAGAATATCAAGAGTGTCAAATATTTCAGCTCAGACACATCTGTCAAGAGCATTCTTTTTGGTTTGGAGGGAAGCAAACCTTCAAAAACAGAAATTAAAAAAGTGTAACTAATGTTAAGATATTGATTTAAAAACTCCAACTGCAAGGAACTTTAAGTTCTTGTTGACACTTCATCCTAATGTAATTGATTGTAGTAGGGTATTGAATAGTCTCTGTTATGGTGTGAAATTGCATGTTACATGAACACTAAGTTCTTTCTTTAACTTGGATTTTTCATATTTCACAATGGTAAAGATATTTAAACTTGTATTTTTTCTTCTTATTGACTGACAGTAGTGTATTACGGAACTTCTTTGGCCGTACAAGTTTTTGGTTTGTAAACATTATTTGAATTCTCTAAGTACAAAAAGTTCCCAGTGTCTGTTAAAATGAAACTTTACTGGATACTGAGTTCAGTTGGTGAAGGGAAAAATTAAATTCAGGTTTAAATGCAGCTGCTGACAATTACTTTTCATAATAATTGTTTCTGTGCAGCATGTTGGATTTGTTAAACTCACCAATACTTACCCCTCTTAAGAGCCACAATAGTATGTGAGGTGAATGTACATTAAGAATAATAAATGGATTGCAGTTAAATGAGTAAGGTATTATAGAGCCATAATATACAATATGTATTATTGTTAATTCATGTAGCCAGTGTACACTGTAATAATTACAAAGGAATCCTTATGGTGCATGCTGTGAAGGTATATTAAAACAATACACAACTGTCATTTAAAACCTAATGGGTCCTTTGACATACAGTAACACTAGATCCAGAATGGTATGGCTATGATTCTGCTCTGTTAATGGCACTCATTTCATGTTTTTATTTTTTCAATATTATCACAAGAAAAATTGTAATCCCAGATTATAGCTAGTGTATATTCTATACAACATGTATGCACACAGACAGAGCTTTGCTGCTTTATATTTGGTAACATGAATTATTTTGAAATGAACCAGATTGAATAGTCTTCGTATCTTTATTATGAATGTCAAAGTAATGGTTCCTGGCAAAATGAGGCTCTTAATTACTTTGAAGATTCTTCACTGATTTTAAAAAAGAGTAGCTGGATATGTTTCTTTTTAACAGCTGGATGCCAGCTAGACCAAATAACTTAATGCATTTCAAGGGTATGAAATGTCCGGAATCTTTGACCTCAATAAACGCAGTAACCCGGCTATAAAGAATTTTTCAATTACTGGAGACCAAAACTTGGTGGCTGGCATGAGGTCAGATAGAGTATCTGTTGCACCAAAGGAAAAACGGGCAATGAACAATGCAAAAGGTTAATAAACAGCACAAATAAAAAGGATTCTATTTCGCTAGTGTAATCCTGGACACAATAGCATATCTTAGAAATGTAATGCACAGAAGCAGTTATCAAGAATTAATCAAATGTTATGTGGAAAGCAGAATTGGGACTAAAAAGGACAGAATTAATGAAGTAAAGGGTGAGATGAAATAATGTATTACACTGGAAATGTGTTGGTTAATTAGAATGAAAGAAAAAAGGTGTAGAGATAAAGTGCCCATTCAAGAGTGCTTTTAAAATTGCAGTAAGTTCATATCCTACAAAGAAATATTGTGATATTTTCTTAGCTCATATGTTTAAAATAATAAGCTTCCATTGGGTATTTCAACACTGTACGAACAGAAGAATTAATCCTTTTCATCTAGCACTGTGAAGGAAACCTGCTAATCCTTATTAATGACTGTGTATCCCAAAGCCATATCAGCTCCAAATTTCTGACCTTTGTTGCAAACATTGCACAAGGTTCTGGCCCTAAAAAAGGCTGCTTTTTCAGTGCAGAACACCACGTAGGCCCTTTGAGAGTTTATCCAATGTATTTCTTTTTCTAGTCATTGCTACTTGGCTGTTAGTTCCCATTTGTCTTGGCTATACCATAGCAAGACTGAAAGCTCAAAAGGGTGTGTCAGAATTTAGGATGCTGACAAGTGAAGTTCCGAAGTTTTGATACTTTGACAGTAAGGTGTTCCAAGTGAGTTGTTTGTGTGGTAGAAGGTATTTCCTGCCCCCAGCTCCATTTTGTTTATGCTCAATGGAAACAGTTCAGGTTGCTTAGGTTTAACTGGAAGAATTCAATTTTCTTTTTATTTTTTTTAATCATCTCAATGGATAATATTTGTTTATTTTAAACATTTTTATGATTTTGTATTAACTTAAATGTTCACAGTTGCACAAAATTATGGGGTTTACGCTTGTTTTCTACTTTATTTACAGTTACACAGTTGAAAGAAATTAATGGGAGGTCAATTATTTAATGACAAGAAGTTAAGATTTAGAAAGTTGTAGTTTTAGAAACCATTCAGGCACAATTTGTCAATGATGTTAAAATACACAGAGTAAATTTTGTTAAATCAGCAGATCATATGTTTTTAATGTTCACTCATTGCTTTATTTGTATCAAGCCTAATTCAAAATCTAAATTGTTGGCTTTTAATCTAATATGTTTTCGTACATTTTTGTTACTTTACCTAACTGTAAATTTCATTTCTCAGTGGAAATATTTTGTCTTTTATTTATGGTGAACAGTGAAACCAACATTTATAGACATTTATTGATAAATATGTAATCCAACCAAGCCTAGCTTGAACGAAGTATATAAACTAATTTGTCCATTCTAGAGAGCAAATTCTCAGATGCTTTCTGCAGGAGGCCTGTTACTGTTCTTTCTCATATGACTGTTAACTTCTGCAGGCTTGGAACAGTGAAGGATGTGGGCATAGTTTAGGTAGGGCCGGTGTTCATTGTCCTGTTGCTGGGCTGCCTTTCCTGTCCAGATGCCTTTTTGCTTTCCTGATGACTGTGAATAGGTTGCTTTTGTATCTGGTTTTGCCTAAGAGACAGCAATGAATGAACTCATGAATGACACACCTGAGCAGTTAGCTACAGGAAAGACACTTAGATTTCTCAGAAAGTCCTGGAACTGCAATAGGTTTGAGATAATTACGCTACTATTATGTTTGATTGCTTAAATATACTTTAAGAATTCACCAGTGAGCAGAGGATGTTCATGATATAAGCAGAGAAAATATATATTTCCATTGCAGATTTAGATTAGGTACTGCAGAGTTTAGTTCATCATTAGTTGGCAAGTAATGTGACTTATCTACAATATGCTGCACTATATTTGCCAGCTTCTAACATGCATGAACACTACTGCTCGGTTTTTTCCTCTTTGTGTTGTTTATTTAAATGACAGCCTTTGCCCCTGTAATTAGTGTATGTGTAGATATCACTGCTCCCTATGACTGGCATAGGGAGGGTAACAGGCCTAATTCCAACTTCTCCTGAACCTCAGGCATTCATTCAGTCAATGCAAAGGAATTATTTTTTCTTTAAAAAAAAAATGCAACTGAATCAGAACTATTTGCATTTATATAGCATAGGTATAAATTACTACACCAAGGTACAGGACAGTGGACTATCTGGTTGAGTAGCTTTATTACTGTTTTTTGCTAACGGATTGTCCCTTTTAGCTTGAATACTGAAGGGCTATGGTATAACCTCTGTGATCCATGAGCGCGAGTCAGCTGGCACCCATTGTCCATTTCTTTTCAACCATACGTTCATTACACAAACTCCTCTACTAGGTAATTGACTGTCAGTCAAACTGTGTCCTGAAGGTACATAATGGAAGTCAGGCTTATGTGTCACCCAGCCCCGTATCTTTCTAATCTATGGCATTTCCATTATGCCCAGCCCAATAGCACCCAAATGCTGAACATGGTCTGTTAGATCTGTGTAGCACAGAGTGTGGTGAGAACTGTTGTGACAGAAACCTCCTGAAAATCATAGCATTTTCTGCTGTGAAATGCTACATTCTATTTTTGAATTATGTCTTTTTAAAATCTGCCTTCAGAAATGAACTTTCAACCTTGACCTCAGAATAAGGAGCTCTTGCAGGGACATGCAGGCAACTGCAGCTATTTCTTCTTTCAAAGTTTGCATTTAGTTATATTCCACTGGAGCATCCAATTTCAAAAAGGGGAACAACAGAAGAATAAGGAGACTAGTTAAACAGATGTTGAAAGGTACAATGCTAAAAGTGAAATCCCTGCAAGCTACGTGGAAATTTTTTAAAGACACCATAAAAAAAGACTCAATTTCAGTGTATGCTCCAAATTAAAAAAAAACATAGTAAAAAGACCAAAAAAGTGCCACTGTGGTTAAACAAAATAAATGAGTAATTGGAGGCAAAAAGACATGATTTAGAAAACAGAAGTGAAATCTTATTGAGGAAAATAGAAAGGAGCATAAACAGGCAAGTGAAGCGTGAAAATATAATTAGGAAGGCCAAAAAAGAATTTAAGAACACCTACTCAATGATTCAAAGAGTAACAGCAAGTAAAATTTTAAGTACACCAGAAGAAGGCAGCTAGCTGAGCAATCAGTGGGTCCATTTTAAGATTGAGATGCTAAAAGAGCAATCATGGAAGATAAGGTTATTCCAGAGAAACTAAATGAATTCTTTGCATCAGTCTTCATGGCTGAGGATGCCAGGGAGATTCCCAAACTTGACCTCTTCTTTTTAGGTGGCAAATCTGAGGAACTGTCCCACATTGAGGTGTCATTAAAGAAGGTTTTGAAACAAATTAAGTGGCAGAAAATCACCAGGAGCAGATGGCATCTACCCTAGAGTTGTGAAGGGATTCAAATGCAAAACCTGCTGGGAGGAGGAGGGGACTCCAGCTTCCTCAGCATCCAGTCCGGGCCGGGAGCGGGAGCTGCCTCCCCAACCAGGTTGTCTAACAGGAGGTCGCTGCTGTGAGCAGGGTCTCAGGTGGAAGTGGCTGGTCTCGCCTTTTCCACTCCTGGGCACAGCTGATTGGCGGAGGCTGGGAGCTGCCGAACGGTTGATGGGGTAGGACTGTGGAACAGCTGGTCTGTGGCTAGCCCAGTAGGTACTGAGCCCCCACTATTTTTTTCCCATGGTCACTAGAGCCACTGAGCACCCGCACACTTGGTGTGTATCCCCATTGCCAACTGGAATTGGAGAAGACACACAAAAGGGCAATGCAAATAATCAGAGGTATGGAAAAGCTTCCGTGTCAGGAGAGGTTAATAAGACTGGGACTTTTCCGCTTGGAAAGGAGACAACTAAGAGGGAAGATGAAATCATGACTGGTGTGGAGAAAGTAAATAAGGAAGTGTTTCTCCTTCTTACAACACAAGAAGGAGGGGGTCACCAAATTAAATTCATAGGCAGAAGGTTTTAAATGACCAAAGGGAAGTATTTCTTCACACAATCCAGTCAACCTGCAAAACTTTTGGATGATTTGAAGGCCAGGAATTAATAGGGTTTGAAAAAGAACTAGATAAGTTCTTGGGAGATAGGTCCAAAATGGGCTGGGATGCAGAACCATGTGTTGAAGTGTCTCTGGCCTATGCCAGAAGGTGGGAATGGAAACAGGATGGATCACTTGATAATTTCCTGTTTTGTTTGTTCCCCTGAAGCACCTGGCACTGTCCACTGTCGGAAGACAGGATACCAGGCTAGATGGACCATTGCTCTGAGCTGTATGGTCCTCCTTTTCTTCTTCAGTGGATCATGCTAACTCCTCACACTTTCATGGTGATAACTTCCAGGGGGGGTAGTCTATATAAAGCAAAAACAATCAAAGTTCTCTGTCACCTAAAGACTAACACATTTCTTTGGGTATACATCTGGTGAAGTGGGTTACAGCCCATGAAAGCTTAAACCCAAAGAAATGTGTTAGTCTTTAAGGTGCCACAAAGTTTTTGCTGTTTTTTCCCACACTTTAGATCAGGGGTCTCAAACTAATGGCCCAAGGGCCGCATGCGGCCCCTGAAGTTACTTCTTGTGGCCAGCGATGACAGTATCGCTATCAATATTTGCAATACAGTTGTACGAAAAGGTTTCAGTGGGGCACTCCTTGGGATACCTTACTAGTCCTCATGTGTGGTGTGGCCCTTGGGCTAACATACTAGTCCTCGTGCAGCCCTCATGGTGATTTGAGTTTGAGACACTTGCTTTAGATCTTTTCCTGTGCCCTCAGCACTGATTTCAGGTTGCTTTTAGAGAGACCGTTCTCTAGTAGTGGATAAAGCATTGAACTGGAAGACGGGAGTCATGGGTTTTATCAGTTCTTCTGCAGCTTTACTGGATCGCATGGCGCGTCAGTTCATCTCATTGTGCCTCCATCTCTCAAATGGTATAAACATGTGACTCCCAAACCAGCCCGTCCCCTGCTAGCTGGGCATGCCTTAGACATGCCTGCCATGAGCAACGCTGGCCCTGCAATGGCTGCCTAATACTCATGACTTCTGGCTAGGTCGCTCTTAGTCGTGCCCTTTCGGGAAGAACCAAAGACCCATGTGCGAATAGTCAGGTATGGCAGCATCATGCCATAGTTTCAGCCCAGCTTCAGGCTTTTGGGCCTTTCAGCTCTTGGCTCTGAAATCTTCACATTCCCACCCTCCATGGGCCAAGATGGAGACACAGGCCTGCCCTCTATTCTGGGTTCCAGCAAGGTTTGAAGCAGTTTAATCCTGTGTGCAGCGGGGTCTGTGCAGACCATCTTCCATATCACTGGGTTAGTTCCGATGATGGCCTGCAACCAGAAGTTCTTAATCTCTTCCTTGGCTGACTAGTCTGCTGGGGGGAGATGGACTAGTTATCAGGAGCCCAGGAACCAAATAGGCCCTGCACCAGGCCACCTCTCCCACGGAGGCACTGGGCCTTCCATCCCAAGCTTAGCTCAAGAGGTCCTCTCCCTGTCCCAGTCAGCCGCCACTGAACTTGGCTTTTCTTTCATCTTCTCCCTCCTGGCTTGTCACCTCTGCAGAGTATTTGAGTGAGGTTAATTGCACCCAAATGCTTTCATTAGCCCATGCATGCTCACTCCATTATAATGGGGGTAGTGACACATGTTGCCTTGCGCTTCACTTTGAGACCTAGTGATGATGATGACTACCTAAAAGCTAGATTTTTATTTTGTTTTGTGTTGTGTTGCTTTGTTTGGAAGCAACAGACCAGGTCAGCAGCTGCATTTGCTCCTTACCTCAGCATCTCTTACCCTGAAGGCGTATCCTAAAATGGACCCTGAATCTGCGTGCATTTTCAGCCTCTCTAATGGGTGTGTGTGAGATGGGCGTTCAAACGAGACCTAATAAGGGACATAGCACAGACCCCTCCCATTTCAGCAAAAGAAATAACTTTATTAGCTGGCAGAAGAAGTATGCTGCTACCCTCTGAACCAGCTGCCAGTGGCCGTGTGTTAAATTAAATGCTATATTTCCATTGGCTGCAGATATTCACTACTCAGATGTTCCCTCTTCGTAATTAAAGGAGAGCTCATTACCAACTGGTAGGGTCGTGATGTAGCCCAAATGCTTTGCTCCAAGTCAAACATTTGAAACATGGAGCCCAAGAGTTAGGATCTGTTAGAACTGCCAGTGCTTGCTAACAAAAATCCCAAGCTATTTTCCTTTCATCTCTCCTCTTCCGTTTAGATTGAAAATTATTATCGTCTCTGATCACAGCACCCCTTACCAGAGCACAATGCTATGATTACTCTTCTCATGGACATAATGCTATGAAATTACTCCCTGTCTTTCAGGGGACTAGTGAGCACAATAGATAAAACCACATTTTTCATAGACTAGTTACCATACATCAGTAGACACTGCTTTTGTACCATATTTCACAGGGTTTGCTGAAATCTTTGTCTTAACTCTCAGTTTTAAATGAGCCACAGAAAGAATTCTGTATTTCCCATGTTTAACATATTCTCAGGTTGCTGTTACGCACTTTCACTTTGTATGTTGTGTACAGTTGCAAATGCATCAGTGACTAATCTGTCCCCAAAACTTCAAGGTGATACAGCTTTAGAACAATGTACAGCAGATGAGAAGCTACATTGGTAGTAAAATTAGCTAAGTTTGAGTTGTATTTTGTGTTTTAAATACAGCTGTTCTCTTTTATTTTACACTCGTCCCTCCCAAACAAAAACAGATGCTTCAGATACTTTACCAGGCAAGTGTTCATGCAAAAATTTTGAAAGAATTAGATAAAAACATTTTTCTTCTAACATTGGTCACAGAATTTTATTAAAACACAGGAAACAATGTTATCCCTAAAACTAGCATCTATCTGCTTCCCTGCTAACCTGCACAGAAGCATTTCCATTCCTATCTGGCTTCCCACTTTTGGTTTAAGTTTAAAATACACATATCCTCCAAACCTTGCCAGCAGCAAGGTGTATATATATTAACAAATTGTCCTGGAGCTACTTGTAACTCCAACAAAGAGATGAAGTGAACTGCTCAAGGGCACACACACAGTGTGGCAGTGTCACAAATTGACTTCAGAGCCCAGTACTCCATGTTTAGTGCTTTTTCCATAAGGGCAGCTTTTCTTTTCCAGAAAACAATGTTGCTCTTTTATTTCCAGGCCATAAAGTAAGTGATAAAATATATACAGGAGATTACATATTTTAATGCGCAAATGCATGTGCACTTATTTTGTACCCACAACTAAAGTATCACTGAGGAACACCCATAATTTAGATGTGTCCACACCCACGTCCGCTTCTTGCATGCAGCACTGGGCATTGTGCATGTTCACAGACACAACATATGCCTTCAGACTTGCACAAGAGACCATGTGGACATTATGTGCAATTCAGGTAAGTTCTATTCTGCAACTTTTTGGCTTGACTATAAATAACAGACAGGGTGAGTTTGCACTGGGATGTGTGTGTGTGTGGAGGGTAAGATTAATAGATGCAGCACAAAATTCACAGCCCAGGCACAAGGCAGCTATGGTGGTTTTTAAGCCACTTTTTTAATCCTCTCATTCCCAGGAAGCTTCACAGCATTGGAACCCCTTCACTGTAATTTTGATGATCTTGAGGGCTTTGGTAACTTGGATAGTCTTCCCCGTGGGCTCTCTGAAAATTGTGCAGCATTGCATGATGATGAGACCCTGACTGCCACAAGTCCCCTATACTAAGGGGCCTTGGAAGGAGGCCCCATACAGGTAGTTGTTTTCTGTGGTGCATGCATTAGGAGAACACCCCCTGGCTGGATGAGGAGCTTTGAAGGACCCCTTTATCCTGCTCTATTTCTTTTATGCAGCATAACAGAGCCAGGGGTTGAAGACGACACCCTTAGTTTCTAGTGGTTCAAATGGAAACGTGTCACCTACGTGAAAATTACTGTTGTTTTGTTTTAATATTTATAGATAGCTGTCTTTTAAAAATGGCTTTTCTACAGGTTGCAGATGAGTACATGTATCAGCAAATGCACACATTGAAAGTTAAAGCTCCTGTCCTTGCAAATTTTTACTTTCACTCCAAGTTAGCCTCTAATTTTTTTAAAAAATACTTTACAATTAGGGTTGTGTGATTCCAGGACACACTTGGCTCACCTTATACTTGGCAAGATGTTGCAAATATTTGTCAGGTTCTCAAAGACTGCTTACATTAGTAAGGTTGTTCCTACAAAAATGTGATTAAAATACTTAACAGGGTTAGGGTTTTGCCCAGAGCATTTTGAATTTCTTTGGCTTAACACATCTTCATGCTTGGCTTTCTTAGCATCTTTTTTATGCAGGTTAAATGTAAACAAACCTTAAATGATTGATCTTAAGTAGTTTGTGTATTTGTAATTTGTATAGTTCTCTCTCACTGGCATATATTGTGAATCACGCTCACAAATGTACGTAGCCTGTTCCATATGTTCTGATCAGGGCCAGATTAATGGGCCCTGGGTCACCGAGCTGCTAACTTTCATGAGCTTTGGGTTGATTGAACCCTGGCTAACAAAGCCACCAAGGCTACAAATGGGAGCTTTTTACCATTGGGCAGGGAAGATTCCTAACTTCCCAGTGTGGTACTCAGCCTTTTTGCCTAGCCCTTGAAGGTTCGGAAAGATCATACTTTCAAACTGTGACATCCATATGCAGGCGTCAGTTTAGGTCCTTGTTACGCAGAACAATAAGATTAGATGAAAATTTTACCAGAGGCTCAGATCTGAACACACAAATCACCCTCTGTGTGTATGGGTTTATTACAGTGTCTCTGGACTAATCAATGTTGACACTATTTGGGAAAAGTTCCTAGCTGCATTCTTTTCATAAACTCAGAAATAAAAATACAAACCATATGGCATAACTTTTCTGCTTTCCAGAACCCTGTGCCCTTCATGTTAGGCTGTTTAGCTCAGGCAGGAGCCTATGGACTGAACTAGCTGCCAGCTGCTGGTGTCTTCTTGAATTGCCTCTGAACTGTGGCCCTCACCCTTCCCAACCCGAATGCTGTCAACAAAACAGTTCAAAAGCAGCCTTGAAGGACTGGCAGATGAGGAGGTGGTTTCATCACACATTGCTGTAGATGGCATTTGTAAGGTTATCTGATGACCTGGCCAAAACTCAAGGGTCAGATTCTCTGCAATGATACCAAGTTTCAAAGGGGCAGCTGTGTTAGCCTAGTTCAGCAAAACAATCAAAGAGTCCTGTGGCACTTAAAGGTTAACAAATGTATTTATCACATGAGCTTTCGTGGGAGAAAATCCCACTTCGTCAGACGCTATGAAGATGGGGGAACTTACAGATCTTCAAAACATCTTACAAAGTGGGATGATTTTCCCACAGAAGCTCATGCGATTAAATCAATTTGTTAGTCTTTAGTGCCACGGGACTCCTTGCTTGTTCTGCGGTGATAATGATTGACGATACTGACCCCCGTCAAGGAAAATATTCGTTTGAATAAATAACTGAAAGCTAACAAATTTTCTGTTTGATAACAAAGTATCTTGGGTAGCATTTACTATCTGAGATTAGAGATGGGTCATGCTATATGGATGACAATCAATACAGATGTGACCAAGATAGATCCACCTACAAGATGTGTTGGGGGCAGCCTTTAATACCCACCCATGTTTTGGAATGCAAGATTGTAAGAAAGGTGAAGTTTTTTGCAGTGGACTCTTTGGTTCAAGGTTTTACAAAGGATTGTTTGCCAGTTGCTGAATTCATTTTGAACTTCATGGCTTGATGTGATTATCATGGAACAAAACAACA
This sequence comes from Podocnemis expansa, assembly GCA_007922195.1. Taxonomy (NCBI): domain Eukaryota; kingdom Metazoa; phylum Chordata; order Testudines; family Podocnemididae; genus Podocnemis; species Podocnemis expansa. The sequence goes on along the minus strand of ML681973.1, from coordinate 3,014,873 downwards.
TTCTCTTACTTATGTTAGTAGGGTGAGGTGTGGTAGGGTTTTGTAGGTTTTACATGGTGTCATATACCCCTTGGAGGTGTTCAAAATTGCCTGGTTTTTGTTTTTCTTTTGCTCTGATATTTGTACAGTTGGATTTGGGGGGTCAGGAGGGGTGAAATCATGACCCCATTGAAGTCAATGATAAAACTGCCTGCTAGTGGGACCAAAGACTGCTCCCATGATTACTACAGTCCCTGGCTTCCTGGATAAATTGATATGGAAAGCAGTACCAAATAAAAAATGTAGGGGTGTGACATTTTACCGACATGTTTTTGCATCTACACTAGGGAGGCTATATGGCTTTAACTATACCTCTATAGTTGTTAATAGGAGAACTTCTGTATGTAGACAAAGTCTAATTGAATAAAGCAGCCATCCCAGATTTGTGCAAATAAAAGCCTTGCCTGCCTACAACCTTGATTTATGTGTGCCCAATTAGTGGTTTTAAAATAAGGAATAATATTCAGCCAAACTCAGTTCTTTAAGGTTTGAGCCTCAAGGGCGGATAAAGATAATTTAGTTTAATGTAGCACTATGAATGACACGAGTGAGAAAATTAAAGACTTTGTTTAATATAAAATAGTTACACTATTATCATACACTGCATTGATATTCACAGTCTAAGATTAAATGATGCATCCAAGGTGTACAGTCTGTGGATGGGAAGAATAATGCTTTCTCTGACGGTATCTGGCTGTCTATCGGTGCACCTAATCTAATGCAAGCATGCTGTCCTTTTTGGAATCAATTATCACAGCATTCCTTAGTTAATTAATATTAAATCCCCCTTTTCTACTTTCTCATTGACAATTTAATATTACATGTCATCTTAATTAGCATCTATGTAAATACCATACCAATATCTATCGATACAGAAAGCATTTCCCAAAACATTAACATTTTATCCAAAACATTTATAAAGGCCAATTGAGATCAAAACATGGTTACAACATGTCCTGGCCTAATGCCCTGACTCATCTCTAACTTGCCTCTGAATTGTCTCACTTCACTTTATTCAGATTTTATCAGGCCTCTCTTGACTATTGCCAGGTCTGTTTTTAAGAAATATTTGTGGGAGTAGTTACCTTTCAACACACTTACATAAACTTAAGCAAGTATCTTGTCTACCAGCTACCCACACACCCTCCTATATTCACTTTCTGAACCAATATAATTTACACACTACTTGCAAAAAGAACTAGATTACAGTTCCATGACTGGAATCTTTTTGACTTAATTGTGATAAACAGTCTGATATTCTCTGAATGTCCACCTTGTTGGTAGCCCCGATATTCCTTTCTCTTCAGAACTTCCTAGGGCATGTCAAGTTCCTCCTTCAAAAATGAATGCCCTTTCTTAATGTAGTGCTATGACAATGATATAAACTGAAACACAGATAAAACTAGTAAGTCTGTGGTTTTGAGTATGTGCCTGATAATTTGAAAGTTTTGACTGGCAATCTTTTTTAAGCTATGCTAAATGCATAGTATTAATCAGACATTTTCCTTTATTTTAAATTATAAATCTAGAGATTCTGAGATGGTCTCAGTTAACCAATTCTCATGGTGTATTGTTGTGGAAAAATATAAATAGAAGATAGGTTGAGCACTAGAGATGAACTTCAACCCATGCGGAAGGCCAGTATGAAATCTATGCACCAGTCTTGTCTACCCATTTATCTGTCTGCCTGGTTAGGAATTTACATGACTACCTATCTGTATAGTATCTGAACTTCCATGTAAAATCGATTGCAGAAACAACATCCCATTCAGTCCTTAAAATACTGCTGAAGTGGGACATAGATATTACAGAAGTCATGTGCTGGCTTTCTGTAGAAAAGTGAATTTTCACCTCCTGCTTAGCTCATATTATTATTTAAACAAGGGTCAGTTGGTCACCTCTGGTGTGATAATGGCAGGTAAATTTGGGGGCATAATCTCATTTTACAATGGCGATGATTTAAGTCTGAGAAACATTACTGAAAATTATGTGCACGTATCAAGAGAAGAATTTGCCTCTCACTATTTCTGGTAATGCATTTTATTATTGTATTAGAAAGACTAAGAACATAAGTTATGAATTGGCATTTTAGTCAATTGTCTGACAATGGGACAGTGCCAGAGTATGCTCGTTGTATTCTGGAACGTTAGTGTGATTTTTCACTGGGACTGAAAAGTTGCATTACAGCTTGAGACAATTACTGTTGTCTTTCCGTGCTGCTCTTTACTGAAAGATGGGAAGAGATGTCTTGCTTTATAAGATCGGAGAAGTGTTGTGTATTTTATAGGCTATTACTCCTGCCTTGAAGTGAGCTAAAAATGATAATTACTGTAGAAGAATCTGAGACTTCTAGCCAATCAATTTGACTGCATTTTCAATTTCTTTATTGAAAATCCTAAAACTTCCAGATTAGTTTTAGCTTCATACGGTAGAGGGAAAGATGGGATAAACTGTCTTGGAAGTGTCTGAGTGGCATCTTATCTAATCGAACACATTTGGTTATATTGGATTAATCTGCCCTGAAAGTCTCTGAAGTAGCATCATACATCTTTGAATAAGAATAGTGGTATGTCTACACTGTGGAGACTATACCAGCTTAGCAACTTTGGGATAACCCTGTTGGCTGAAACAGAGATGCAACCCACATGGACAGAAGTTTTTCTGTCAGTATAGGAACACCACCTCCCAAATGATTTTAGCTATGCCAATGGAAGACCTCTTCCGTCAGCATAGCTATGTTTACATTGGGAGTTTTGTTGCTGTAGCTGGGAGTTGTGTTAGGGCGTGGGGTTGGCGTTTTTTGTTTTTGTTTTTGTTTTTGTTTTTTTTTAAATACACCATTGACCAATGAACAACATGCTTATGCCATTAAAACTTTTCAGCATAGGCCAAGCCTGTGACTCATGTTAGCTATAGACAAGGAAGGACGTGCTGTTTTATTGCTCTTTATTAACAATTGGCCTGAACCAAACTTCTCCAAAGTTAAAGTGTTTTCGATTTGTGGTTCTGGAAAGCACATCTCTAGGGATTTCTTATGTTGAGCATGGTTTGAAGATTCTGGTAAGTGCTGTACTGCAGATATATTATGTTAGGCATTAAAGAACTCCAGAGCAAATATTTCACAAATCTAATTTGTAAAGGGCCAGTTTAGTATGTGTAAGTGATTTAGTGGTGCTTTTACAGTGAGGTTGATCCTCCTTAGTTTCTTTCACTTTCCTTGATGATCTCCATCAGCCATATTCTTTGCTGGTGTCAATTGGTGCTTCTCCATAGAAGTCAACTAGAGAATTTGGCCTAGTACTTTTAGTTTTGAAGCTGTTGTTGAAAAGAATAGGGTGGGATTGAATTCTGTTTAGATCCTTCTGTCATTGCTCTGGAAAATCAACTTCAGGAGTTGCTACAAAGAGGTATGTGAGGCTGAACCCTCCTTCTGTGAACATGATGTAATGGGGTATTCTGAACTTTCAGGGTACAGGTGGTCAAAAGACCCTGTTCCAGGGATTAGAAAAAAACAAAGACTGGCCACACTGGATCAGACCCAGGGTCCGTCTGGCCCAGTGATCTGGTGGCCAACAGTGGCCGATGCCAGGTGCTTCAGAGGAAATGAACAAAATGGATAATCATCCTGTTGCCCATTCCTACGTTGTGGCAAACAGAGGCTAGGGACACTTCAGAGCATGGTTTTGCATCCGTGTTCATGCTGGCTAATCACCGTTGGTGGCCAGGAAATGGCCTTGCAGTGGAAGAGAGGACATGTTCCTGGAGTCAGTAGTTGGAGGAAGAACCACCCTGGGACGCTATCCTTTAAAGCGCCTAGGATTAGAGCTCGGTAGTGTAAGGTGGGGAGAGCTCCATCTCTTCCAGCCACCCAGGAGGAACTCTCTGGAGGACAGCCATTTCCCTCACAACAGGGCAGATACTGGGAGGAGCAGAAAGCCAGAGCCCGACTGAGCACTAAATAGAAAGAAATAGGAATAGTAGCCTTATAAAGAACAGATTGAACCAGGCAAAGAACTCTAGGCAGGGAGAGGACCCAGAGATAAGAGAGAAACTTTAGTTTGGAACATGGAGGACTATGTAGAATGGGTGTGCAATTGTTCAACCAACCCCCGGTGGAGGGTGGTGAGACTCGTAGGAAACTACCTCGTCCCCCACATGGTAAAGGACCCTGAAGAGGGAAAATGGAGGAAGTAAGCTTCAAAGGAACCTTTGGCCACAAGAGGGCGTTCAGTAAACCAGTATCCTAGTTAGCACACTCAAGAATAACTTTAATCCCCTTTTCTTTTTCTGTCTTAGCCGTATAACAGAAATTGGATACACTTTCAGCTTTAAGAAAATAAAGAAGTAATCCGGTATGGAGAAATATGCATGTGACATTCAAACTCAAAATTGTGGTTGTATCTATGTGCAAATTCAGCCCCTGCCCCCCCATTAAGATATTGCATTGTGTGAGTGGAATAGCTCAGGAAAAGTCTCCCTGACAATTATATGTTTAAAAATCAGGTCTCTGGTTTGGTGCCTTTTCAGGAAAATGGGAAGCAGTCAGTAAGGCGCGTGATCGAGTTTTAGGCTGCCCACTGCAGATGGCTTACCTACTCTGCATTTCGATTTCATCAATGCACAGTTGAATGGCATATTGACCTCCCTGCTCTGTATTATGTTAATTCTGAGTGTGAAACTGTATTGTAAGACTGATAAAATTCATTTGGGCCCAGCACCTGTCTGCTGAATCTATCTTACGGCTGTGCAGCAATAGATTATATTTAACTTTCACATAAAGTGCAGGCAGAAAAGAGACACTGGTCTTGGAGTACTGAGGGACATTTTTTCTTTATGGACACCAAGTGGTATGTGGAAAAAGTATGGTACACTATCACAGACAGGACTGTACTAAAAGTACCAGACTGCGCCATTAGCGTTATTTATTTGGGGGATGGTAGCTCCTAGGGGCCCAAGGCAGGATCGAGGCTCCATCAAGCTCAGTGCTACGTGAACACAATCCACACCATGGAAAGGTGACAATCTAACTGAGTATGACAGAAAATGAAGTGGGGGAGACAGACCCAGAGAGGTGAAATGACTTGGGCAAATTCTTGCAGCTTAGTGAATGGCAGAGCCGGGAATACAATCAAAGGGTCCCGGCTCCCAATGCAGTGTCTTATCCCTGGGCTGTCTGTGCCTGACGGCACGTAGCATATGATGAACACGGTGGAGGCCACCAGAGGATGTATGCTTAGATCACGTGTGTCCAGCTGGGTCTTTCATTTTAACTTAATTTTTAATCCCAGAAACACATTTTTCAGAAAAGCAGCTGAGAGATGGGGGCAATCCTTATGGGCAGCATGTGCTTTGTTGTTTGTGTGCTGAGCAGAGAAGTGTGGTTCTTGCAGTTCTCCTTGTTGTCCAAATAAACAACTCATTCATGTCAAACGCTGAGGTTAGCATTCACAGTTACAGGGACATTTACAATCAGCAGCGGCCAAATAAATAGAAATGAGCCTAGGTTTTGCTGGCTCTCACACAGGACAAGCGGATCCACGCTAGTCTGAAAATTCAGTGTTCTTACTGTGATGTGTTCTTCTGACTACAGTGACACCTGCTGAGATGGTATTGGATTGTTGTTTTATAATAGCCTTTTTCAGAATTAATTACATATCTGTAATCAGGCAACCATGGCTGCTGTTTATGAGCAACATTCCCTGTACAACTGCGAACAAGTGAATTAGTGCCAATTAATTTCTGGTTGTGTTATTTAAGGCAGCGAACGCTAGCCTGGGCAGGCGTATCCCTCACTCTCTTTATAAATAGTCTCTTGAGATACTTAACATCCCAGGAAATCAAAAGGAAGCAGATATAGTGCTATGGCCCCATAATGTGCTATCTGAAAAATGGTACCTTCTTAATTGTGCAGTTTTCCCAGTGAGGCAAATTGCAGCATTAGAATTCAGGAGGACCATGTCAACACAAGAGGGACTTTAACTAATAATCCATTGGGCTAGAAAGGAAGCATGAGGATGCACAGTATTGAAAATGGCCACCCTTTATAAAAACAGCTTTGTATTCACTAAAATGAGAGCGTCTCTTGTTACCAGTTTCCTTTTCTCTTTAAACATCATAGGCTTGAGATAAGATCATTCTGAAAGCGTTCTCAACTCTCTGATATAAATACAGGTCAAAAAACTGATTGTATGAAATCATTTTATTTCCATTGCATTCCATCCCAGTTTGCAGAACTCTGTTTCTTATTTCTTGAAAAATGAGATAGAGCTTTAAATGGGGCACACTGTTTAATATGTGAAGTCCAAAATCTGACCTTTTCTAACGCTGTTGGATCCTGGAGGGGAATGTACTGCTACATAGCCAGTCAGCAAATGTGTCTGTGCGGACATCATGAATGCATCTGGTACACACAGAGGACAGTGAAAGAGAAGCTGAGCCTCACTGGTTTGTGCTCCATAAGAAATGGAGTGTGGAAAAGAGCATTTGCTCGACAATGAAAAGAGACAAAATTAAAACAGAAGTGGTATTTTCAAACTTCAAAGAAGAAATTAAAACAGAATGGAAAGTAACACCATGGATGAAGTTAAAAATACCTACTACGGATTTTAAAGTACTCACCTAAAGACTGTTCTACTGCCAGCAGAAGGTATATTTGGAATTAAAGATAATAAATCTACTAACAGAAATGCAGTGGAGTTACAGAGCAATTCTGACACGCTTCTATTTTTAGTATATATGGGGCTGTATATGTAGTACAGTGAAATTAGTGTCTTTCTTATTTATCCTTTGACACAAAAACCTCATTTCATTATTTGTACTAAATATTGTTGTGTTCAAATGAGTTTTTCCTTTGAGAAATTCTGCACCACTGTGAGTGCATAGAATTATGTGTCCCACAGATACCTTTCCTTCTCTGCAGAAAAAATGACTTTCTGATGGGGAAGCAAAGTGGATCTCCAAGAGTCCTGCTCTAGCAGCATGGGGGCATGGTGTCAGGTCCCCGGGACAGCCAGTGGAGAGGTCAATCACTCTGGCAGAGTGCTGCAGCCAGCGGCTTTTACCCTGTGCCAGGGGCAGCTGTGGGGGGCACGGGGATGAGGCTTCCTCTGTCCCTGAAAGGAGTGGCTGGGGCTGGAGGCAGGTCAGACATACCCTAGAGAGAAAGTTCAGCACCCCCATTGTGCTTCCTGCCCCCACCATTCCTCAGAACTGCTCCCCTGTCTACCCAGTTCAATCCCTGTGCATCCAGACCCCCCACCACAACCGGTCCCCACACTGGTCCCCACTCCTCCACAAGCCCCTACACCTGACCCCTCCCCACTGAGCCTCATCCTCTGCAGCTGGGCCCCTCATACCCAGACCCACGGTTGAATCCTACCCCTGTGCACTAGCCCCACCTCCCCTCGCCTGGACTCCCTCCCGTGAGTCCCTGTGTCTGGGTCTCCACCCTACTGAACCCCAATCATCTTCACCCAATGCCTCGCGGATATACCCACACCCGTGCCCCTCTTATACAGCGTAAGTGCCAGGGCTGCCCCAGAAAGGCTCCAGAGCCCTGCCGGTCCACACTAGGTGCACCAGGTGTAGGAAGGCAGGACCCAGTGGGGCCCCGGTGTGGGGTGAGAGGGCTCTGTGTGGGACAGTCGGGGTGTGGGTGGCCAAGTGGGAAGGTCTGAGTGCAGAGGGAGTGTGGGCGATGGATCCCTGCAGGGTGCTCCTAGGGTGGTTGGGTCTGCACTGGAGGATTGGAAGAGTTATTGCTTCTGACTCGTCATAGCAGCAAGATCCGCTGAGGAGGCCTATATAGCTGCAAGGCAGGAGTTAACCATGTTCTCATAGAATCATAGAATCATAGGGTTGGAAGGGACCCCACAAGGTCATCTAGTCCAACCCCCTGCCAAAAAAAGCAGGACCACTCCCATTAGATCATCCCAGTCAGGGTTTTGTCCAGCTGGGCCTTGAACACCTCCAGAGATGGAGATTCCACCACCTCCCTAGGCAGCTTATTCCAATGCTTCACCACTCGCCTAGTAAGGAAGTTTTTCCTAATATCCAGCCTGGACCACCCCAGCTGTAACTTGAAACCATTGCTTCTCGTTCTGCCCTCTGTTACTACCGAGAACAGTCGAGCTCCCTCCTCCTTGGAGCAACCCTTCAAGTAGTTGAAGGTTGCTATCAAATCCCCCCTCAGTCTTCTCTTCTGCAGACTAAATAAGCCTAGTTCCTTCAGTCTTTCTTCATAGGGCTTGTGCTCCAGCCCTTTGATCATTTTGGTTGCCCTCCTCTGGACTCTCTCTAGCATGTCCCTGTCCTTTTTGTAGTGGGGAGCCCAAAACTGGACACAGTATTCCAGATGTGGCCTCACTAGTGCAGAATAGAGGGGAATGATCCCATCCCTCGATCTGCTGGCAACACTTCTTCTGATGCAGCCCAGTATGCCATTGGCCTTTTGGCAGCAAGCGCACACTGCTGACTCATATCCAGCTTCCCATCCACCATGACCCCCAGGTCCTTTTCTCCAGTGCTGCTATTTAGCTGATCACTCCCCAGCCTGTAGCAGTACATGGGGCTTTTTCGTCCCAAGTGCAGGATTTTACACCTGTCCTTGTTGAACCTCATGAGATTCCTCTTGGCCCACTGCTCCAATTTGTCTAGGTCTCCCTGAATCCTGTCCCTGCCCTCTAGGGTGTCTACCGTTCCCCCCAGTTTGGTATCATCCACAAACTTACTAAGTGTGCAATCTATCCCATCATCCAGATCATTAATGAAAACATTGAACAGAACTGGCCCCAGGACCGACCCCTGGGGCACACCACTTGTTACTGCCTGCCAACTTGACATGGAGCCATTGATTCCTACACGCTGAAACCGTTGATCTAGCCAGTTTTCTATCCACCTTACAGTCCATGCAGCTAACCCATACTTCCTTAATTTGCCAATGAGAATGCTGTGGGAAACCGTATCAAAAGCCTTGCTAAAGTCAAGGTTCTGCACATTCTTTTTTGAGGAAGACAGAGCTGAGATCCTGTTAGGGTAGGCGTTAGGCCGAAGCAATAGGAATAGCGAAGCTGAAGGGAGAGTGTATGCTGAAGTTTGTTTTCTCTGGTTATTTAACTTAACAATAGTGGTGGACTCTGGATAGCTTGGCCCAGTTCCATAGTGTGTGTGCTTTGTTAGGAGCAGGGCGGCAGCACCGCTGGTTTTTACATGTACATAATTAGATTATCCCTACTGGAAGTAATGCTCTGAGTTTAATTTAAAGAACGAAACAATTAAAAACCCCCAAAGTTTCCAAAAATATATTCTACCCCCAGTTTCAGTACTGTAACATACTTAGTTAGGTTTGTTTAAACAATATTTTCTGGAGAATTAATTGGCTCATTTCTCATGAGCACTTTTTTTTTTTTTTTGGTATCCTGACACAAATAGCAATCTCTAGTTCTATGCATCTATTGACTTTCTCTATCTAAATGTAAAGGATTTTCCTGGTTAGAAAATAGTGTACAGGGGAACCGAGCCCCAAGGGCCTTGCTCCCAGACATAAGCTGGCACTGGTACCATTTTGCAGATGGTGCTTAGGTGGACAAAAGAGATGAACAGATACAGATCTAATGAACACGCTGAATCTATGTCTGTTCAGCATGTCTCTCTGGGCTACCAGTGAAAGGAAATTAAATCAACTCACGACAGCTATCTTGCACATCTCACCTGGGAAGGTATGTATGAGGTAGGACAGGCACTGCTTAACAGTAATCAGTCTCCTGAAGTCATTACATTCATGAGGAAATGTAATTCACATGTGATTACTTTTTAATTTACTCTGTAATCACATTCCAAGTGAACAGGGCAAGCTTAAAATGAAATTTAAAAGTCAAATACTGCTTTGTATTAAGAATTCACAATTTTATATGCACTTAGGTTAATAAAGATTTTACAATAACCATTTGTGACTGAACATACGATAATTTTTTTATGGAAGCTAGTACCATACCTTGGATGAAACATATTTGATTTTGTCCAAGCACAGTCCAGGACCCATAGCAGTTTTAGAATTCTTTCATGCTGAATTTTCAGTATGTCTATTTTTTAAAAAATAATACAGCCAAACAAAATGGCTCTATCGCAGATCAGAGCTTGCATGAATTAATGCATTTTTAATTTCTGCTGTGCCTCTGAGGTGGAATATACATTTGTTTTATTCATCGTCAGGAAATGCAGACAAGACTTTATAACAGAATTCAGTTTATAAATGAGGAATGCGGACATTCAGTAATCTCCTGTTTCCTCAACAATTCCATTAACCTTGGGACTGATTCTCCCCCCACTGAAACAGTGACAAAACTCCCACATGACTTCACAGGAAGCAGGAGCTTTAGAATATCTAAGATCCTGGATGTGCTCTTGTAACTTTCTTTTGTTCACTGTTTTCATTTTAATTTCTGTAATTTTTTTAACCCTAAAATGGCCAGAAGAGGTCACGCTATTCCAAAGGAAATGCTGTATCCCATGGTAGAGACATTGCTGGTCGAGGTGACAGGGTGAATGAGAGAGAATCACCATTATTGGCTCGTAGTGTAAGTGGAGTCTAGGTATTCACTTAAGACTGCTGCTGCATATCTGGCCCCCCCTTGTAAGAAGTCCCACATGCCATGGACTTGATGCGGATCTGCCTTACATGTAGTTCTGGAGTAGATAGCTTGTTCAGGGTGGCTGCTGCTCCACAGAGTCCACTAGCGACTCCTTCACAGCTGGATGTGGGATATGTCAGGGCTGGAATGGAGCAGAGATAGGGATGGTTGATCTGATGGTGAGCAACGGGAAAAGTGCCAAGAAGTTCTTTCGTGCATGTCTGGGGAAGGGCTCTGAATCACTTTGGGTTTGAGAAAACAGTGGGGATCATTCCTGTTTCCTCAATGTGAAGCCCAGAGGCTGTGGGGGCAGGAATGCAGGATTGAGAAGAGAAGAAGTGATGTGTTTAGTCCATTAGAGTTTGGTATTAATAGCTAAAGAAATGAATATCAAGCCTAGGTTGTTGTTTTCTTCATAAGGACCTTGAAAGAGAAGTCTATATTATACTACACTACATATTTTTCCTTTACTCATTTCTGATTTGTGTGCTAAGGGGTTCCCTGCAGCAATTATTCTTGAACAGAGGACAGAAATGGCCGTGAGTTTGGGATAGTGACGTTTCTCACCCCTTTTTCTCTTGCCTCTTCCCTTTTGTGAAGAAGGACGGAGATTCTGCCGCTAAAACACAGATTTCTGAAGGGCCAGTGATAAGGCCTTCTGTCTCCTGTCCCCCTCCCCCCAAGACACAGCTCCTATAGCTTTGCAACCCATTTGGGGTTAGATAACACTATGAATCCCGATGGGCTTAGAGAATATGGGCCTACGTCTGGATCTACAAAGATCTCAGCCCTTCTCCAGACATTGACTGTTCCCGTGGGCAGCAAGTCTCAGTGTCTATGAAACATCATTTTGCAGGTGCACGCACACATGTAGCGTATAGACACTGGCAAGATTAAAGTTAAAGACCGACTTGCAGAATCAAAATATTGGCCTGCCATTAAAGACTTTGTAGGATGGCTTTCAACTGTGCATTGAGTGCTTCGGTGCAAACTAAAATACAAGCTACTTATGTGGTCCATGATGAGCAGATAATGCTGCCGAGGCATGGCTGCGTGTCTTGGTTTGGAATTCTGAAGGGAATGATAGTGGATGAGCCTGTAAGTTAAGTTTTCCGCCTAACAGCCTTGACAAGTGTCTCTTTCAAAACATAAATTGTCAATTTAAATCATGGCCATCTTTGCATGTGGGCGTTATTGCTGATTGGCTGTTTATATTACTGTCCGCTGTGCTGCTGGGTTAAGGGCTTTCTTCCTGTAAAACTTCGGTAAAAGGACAAATAACTGCTTTATATGTTTCCGAAGCAGATAACCTTCATAAATAAGGGCACAGAGCACTCCATTGCAAGATTACTTTTAAAATATGGTGAGATTTTTGAAATTAGGTTTTCTGTGTGCTTCAACTGTGCCTAGCTCTTCCTGTGTGTTTATGGAGCATGAATAATGAAAAAGACTTTGTACACTAACATCTGGGAAGTCATAAAAGGATATTTATTGCTATCCAGGTTAGCAAACCTAAAAAAATGTTTGGGCCTTATATGAGTAGCAGAAAGAACAGAGGAGCTAAATTCAATTGCTGATGTTCTCTTACATATTTTCTGTGATGTGTCCCTACTTACCTGATTAACAACATAATAATGGTAATGATAGTGAACCTGGGGCATCCATCGTTTTTGGATGAGGGCCCACCTTGCAATTCTTTTCTCAGAGCAAATTTTTTGTACATGTCTAGCCCCGCACAGCCCACGCAAGTGTGTGTGGTGGCTCCATGGGCTAGATAAGAGCCCTTGGTGGGCTGGATTCTGGCTCACAGGCCAAACATTGGACAAGCCTGTAAGAGGATCCCTCAGCGCTTTAGCATCCTCACTGGATTAACTCACGTCCAGTTCCTGCATTCCTTACGCAGGCCATGCTCCCATTGAAGTGTGTCAGTGTTAGGTAGAAATGCAGGATTTGATCCAAAATTAAGTAGGATTAGCATGGCCATTGCCAAAGGTGAGCCTCTTCTGGGGTGAAACATGGCAACCTTTCATCAGTGCAGCGCAACACGTCATAGTGATTTGGGACTAGGAATGGGGGAACACGCACGGGGTATCATTAAAACTACCAAAGCTACTGTGAGCAGAATGCAAGGACCAGCATTTGGATTTAGCGAGAACCCCAGGATTAACACCTCATTGTACAAAAAATTCCCTGGTCGTTTACAGTCAGAAGCAGTCAAGACCACATCTCTTCTAGCTCTTCAGGAAGACTGTACTTCAGCAGATGATGCCCTGCTAACACCATGCTAAGCTATCGATTCTGTAGTGTCTGGGAGGGCAGCTTTTGAATTGTGAAGGCTGTGTCCTGCAGCCCTCGCATTAGAAGAACTGGGGCAGGGTCTTGAGAGCTCTGGTAACACAGCGATGGCAGTCTGTTGTACGGTTTCCATATGTCTCCTCCCGAACAGCTACAAAGTGGACTGGGTGATTTTTTTTTTTAATGTTGAGTTGAGAAATATTAGATAAGCAAGAGTTTGAAAAATACTGGCAGTCCGTTAATTGCATCGGGATCAGTGCAATTCACAACACTTCATTAGTGGTCCTTTCCTTTTTTTTGGCGTGAATTAAGCAACATTTTTACCATGTTTGAGCCGATGGGTAGGATTTTTTTCAAAGCATTACTTATAATAATAAATACCCTAGTTCGTGTGTGGTGCTTTCCCTCCATAAATCTCAAAGCACTCTACAAGGGAAGGAAGTGTCATGTAAAATAAGCTGAGCTAAAAGAACGTTCAGCCATATGAAGATGTGATGTCTGTAAAATCAGCCATGTTAAGAAAAACCTTTCAAAAGGTCAAATTAAAAAAAGACCCAGTTGGGGCTAAATTGGCCTCCATCGTGGAATTCACAGGAGAGAGATGAATTAGTGGGGAATGTAATTAATTAAATCCAGGTTTGCTTCTAGAAAATTCAATATGAGCTATAGCGAGGAAGATGTATTTTCTTCTGTCTCTGGTTAGAAGCATGCAGCCTTTACTCTCTGATTTATACTCTGTCACAATTATTCAGCCCTTTTCACCTTGCAGTTTACCTAGCTGCAGCCCAAGGCCTCTGAGCAGTAACTAGGGAGATGCTGGTCTCCCTAGCAACCCGGTAAAATGGCTTCTGATGTGCTGATAAACCAGAGGTGAGGTTTACTTCAGTATCTCTGGCCTGGCATATTCTGGTTGCCAGTGCTGCTAGGCGAGGGGTCCAGCATCTTCCAAACCAGCTGAAGACTCTCCTGGATTTTTAGGGCCAGTGACTTCTCCAGGTGCCTGCCACCACCCAAGGCTGTACATGGGTGATGTGGTGTGCTGGGCGGACGACGTACTGATCTGTGTTGTTCTGCGTCCGGATGGATTTCTGTTTGTCTGTGCATGAGTGTGTCTGTGTGTGCGTCTTCCCTCAGGATTACCGCTGGCTCAGGTCTCTAAGTAGGGACTTGATAGCCTAATGACCTAGAGTCTGGCTTGGATCTTTAAGCAGGAACTGAGTGAGCCTGAAGGTCCTAAGCCAAGGTGTTCCTTTGGTTAACACTTTGGGTTACCTTTGGCTTAGGTTTCTAGTGAGGGCTTTCTTTGCTCATTAACCTTAAGCCTAGGTGTGTCCTGTGTGCAAGAGGTAAACTGAGGTAACACTCATGATTGAAGAAACCAGCACAGCCATGGATCTTTGTAGAGACAAAGGTGACAGGCTAGGCTTTATTGCAGTGTAAGACAAAGCAGGGGTGTCACTGGCGCCTGGCACACGGGGCTCATGCCCCAAGTCCTGGCACGGCCCCTGCCTCTCCCGGTCTCCAGCCAGAAATCCAGGGCCTGGCCACCCATGGCAGCTGTGACCGCGGCCACTCCCGGCCCCGTCCTAGGCTGGGCTGCCCGCGGCCCCCACTGCCGCTCTCTGCCCTGTCCCCGGCTGGGGATCTGGGGCCAGGCTGGTGGCAGCAGGCGCCTGCGGCTGGGTTGGGCCCTAGAGGAGAATTGGGGCTGAGGGCGTGGCCCACGGCCAGGGGCGGGGCTTAGGCCCATGCCCCGGGTCCTTCCCCTGGGCAGCGATGCTCCTGGGACAAAGGCAAGCGACCAGTATGTCAGGAGATCTGTTCACAGCCTTTGTGCTCTCAGTGCAGTGCAACAGCTCGACCTGCCATCACCCCTTTGCGGCACGAACTCTAGGCTCTCAAGCTCCTGTTTTTATACCCTGCTCGGACCTCTTTGGGGTCCGAATTTTCTTTGATTGGTCCACATACCCGTTTTTGTATGCCGTCCATTAATTTGATAGGTCTACACATCATTGAACACCTCCATCAATCGAAGTGTCCTGGTTTGGGGGAAACATTGCTTCTTATCTCTGGGGGGCTGAGCCAACTGAACCCTTCACATCCTTAAGGTCCTTTTCCACTCTTACTACAACTCACTTCTTGCCAATTCCTGTGAGGTCAGGCTGTCTTTGCCTGACTCTTGTCAATTTAGCTAGTTATCCAATTCCCACCTACTGTTTTGGTTTGGTTCGCTAGGCCTTAGGTCTCCTTCGTGACCATTTCTGTTTGTCTTTTCTATTTTGATGTTTTACCTTCTCCCACGGATGCAGTTTGTAGATAGGAGCTGCTACCCTGGAGCCTTATCCAAAGTTCATTGTAGTCAAAAGGGATCTTTCTGTTGACTTCAGTGGAGTTTGGATTGGGCCCCTGAAGCAGGAAAGCCGAGTGAGTTTTTATTTAACAGCACTTCCGAATTCTTTCAGGGAATAAATCTAGTCCCCCCAGCTGTGGTAATTAGTAAGGTGTGGGATGGTGGCAAAATACTAATCAGACAGTTTTTGCTGGGTAGTGTTATGAAGTATTTGACTCCTGTGAAAACCCTACTGTCTTGGCTCTTTGGGAATTATTTATTTGCTTTGCCTGTCCTTTGAGTACCAGCCACTCTAGTAGTAGATGACTGAGTGATATTATCCACTAGGCTATGTAGTCTTTGACTGACAAACATGCTGTGGGATTTGAGATGTTCTGAGATGTCTGGCCACCAGAGGGCTTTCATATATTTCCATAATCGCAAGAGCAATTATTGAGTGACTGCAGAACTTAACACCTGATACTATATGAACTTTGAAATTAAGGCAGATGTATTTTCTAGCTTACACAAAGTACTATGTACATCCCTTGGAAAATAAAATATATATATATATTGTTTCAGCAAAGACCTATGAAAAAGAACAAAACATGCTTAATATTTGAGTTCAAATGTTGCCTATGAGCAAGGTGACTACCAGCATACTACTCAACGCCATTTGTGGAATCCCTCCGTCTGTTAAGCGAGTCTTAGTGGTGATGTCTGAAGCTTAGCATATTGGAACAGATAGGACTCTAAATCTTCAACTATATTTACAGAAATTCCTCACTAAGGGTCCAAACCTGCAATCAGGTACTCAGATTGACATTAATTGGACTATTCAGAAGTGTAAATTTAGGCCTGTTTGTTTGCAGGATTGAGGCCGCGTGTTCTGATTCAGCAAAATGACATCTACGTGCTTAACTTGACTTTGGTGAGTGGTCCCTTGGCTGTCAGTGGGATGAGTCATATGTTTGAAGGGAAGCGTTTGTAGGATTGGGCCCTAAGGTAGCCACAGTGTGTCCGGCATCACAAAACATTGCAAAATCCTGCAGATGCCCTGGGAGCCTGTGCAACAGACTCAAGTGACAGCACCCTGCCCAATATTTTTTTGACCCTCTGGCAGAGATTTGCCATCTCTAACTCTTTAGCATTTTCCTTTAAACTACAGTTTCTGGTTCTACTGTAGACAGTTATTCTGATTCTCATTTAAAAAGTCCCAGCATGTGCCAAAAGATCAGAAGGCACACTGGTAATGTGGACTATTTAATGGTGACCTGGAGTTCAGCGTATCTTAATGGAGGCAAAAGTAGCAGAGCAGGTGATGAATGTGAGTATTACCATTTCCCACTTTCTGTCGTGCACAAGACAGAACGGCAGAATTCTGGTTCCTCTTCTGTTTCGGGGTTGCTCTGGTTTCCACTAGTCAGATTTGTACTACTTTCAGCCAATGTTAGGACTTGCATTTCTCATGGCGGAAGACACCAGTATTTCTGAAAGAAGGAAATACTGTGCAGTAGATGACTAGTCGTGTGCTGACCAAAATGTGGGTCAGAAGCATTCCTGAGGGAACATTCACTTTTTGCTCGGTCTTTGGAAACAGCAACTTTGCTCTAACAGTGCTTCCCACCCCTAATTAATAGTGTTGCAGAACAGGTTCAGGAGCATGGAGAAGCCAACTAACCCATTCTTAAGAGAAAATAATGTTTTTTGAAGTTCAGCTTCCATGAGATCAACTATCCTTTTTGCTTTACAGATGAAGTATCTACTTAGGACTTCTTGTTATTTTAAGGAATAATGCCAGCTAGCTGAAAAAAAATCTATTTGTGTTATTTCAGTTAATTTAGTTAAGCTTTGAAATCAAAGCTACTCCCTAACTAGGTAAAGTATTTCCAGTGGGGGCCTGAAGTGTGATGTTTCCATTTTTCAGGAGAGGACATGCCACCATGGTCCTCTGTTACCTGGCTCTGCAAGTACTAGGACTGAGAGATGAGCAAAATTGTACTGCTCAGCAAAACCACCGAAAAGTAAGAAATGAAAAGCTGAAGTGATCAATTGTGAGGTGATTTTGGCGAATGTTACCACAATTAGAACATTAAGCTGATGACTTCCAACTAAAGCATATTGCTACATGCAATTTATTCGAAGAGGAGAAAAGCAAATGTGGGTTTACTTACACTACAAAAGAGTGAGATATAGTTGGGCAAAGTAAATTCTCTTCCTCACCCCTCCTTTCCGCCGGCGTTCTCCCTGGAGCTTCAAAATTGAATGTCCTGTCAGAATATTTCATCTGTTTGACCTGTCACAGAAAAGGTCATCGCTGATCACTAGCTGTACTTTTTAACAGACAGAGGGCTGTAATTGAGAATAATTCCTCTGCAATTTGGTAGGCAGCGGTTGTTTCAAAGGCAGTGCCGGAATGGAAATGTTAGAAACTGCATAACCGAATCAGCTCTTATTCTCTAGGCTGTGGATTGTTTCTGATTTTTCACTGAAACTGCAAAATGGTAGCACTCAGCGCTCACTTTTTAGACGTTCATGTTCCTCCTATTGAGGACTTAAAAGTGTCATCTATTTTAACATGTAAGGTGCCTGCAAGCTAAGATGAGAGGTAGCCCAGAAGTGCCATGTTTAATAATTGTGTGTTCTTAAGAGTTTGAATGATTTGAATGATTTTTTTTTTGCAGAAGTATTTGCTTCTGTGTTCAAGATGAATTTTAAACTCAGATATGCTCATCTGTCCTTAATGATGTAACAGAATAGCCTGCTACACAATTCCTTGTATATGCTATGTTGCAAATAGAAAAGTCCCGTTACTAGAGTTCTGTAGACTCAACCATAAAAATATTTGATATCAGTTTATAAAACTGCACCTCAAGTCCTTTCCAGTAGAATATGCATATTTTTTTCACCCAAAGTAAGTTGATGTTCAGTTGTTTTGCGTCTGGGATTTTCACAAAAGGTCACTTACGCAGGGAGTCCTGTGTACACTAGTAATGTGAGTACAGAATGAAATACATATCTTTGTGCATTTATAAGGGTCCACTTCCCTTCACCTCTTGTACAGAAGCAAATGCTGCCAGCCATTGCCATGATCGCAGTAAAAAGAGGGAAGAGAAACCCAGTATGAAAACATCCTGCTAGTGGCATCCCCGACCCCCAAAGCCCGGCAAAAATGAATCATTTAAAGCAACCTCTCTCTTAAAATTAAGCCAGTTCTAGGAAGAGTCAGATTAAGATAATGTGGAATACTATGAATGGACAGTAAGTAAGCTGTGTTGAGACAGAGGAAATGTGTGTGCTGCGGTGTCAAAATCTTCCTTGTCAACTTGTCTATGTAAATGGAGCTGATTCAAATACTCATCCACGCTGAATGCAATTATCTAACTGGGTTATCCAGTAGTACCCTTGGTGTCTGATTTCATACTCCCAGCAGGAAAAAGCGCAATTAATTTGGAAACATAATCAAATTCTGCAATCATTAATAGATCCTGCCAGAATCTCCAGAGAGTACCGATAACATCAACAAAGGAGTGACAAACGATAGACCTCTCATCCAAAGTCTAATTACGGCGTTCCACATTCACTTTGTTCTCAGAGGCTGTGCTTCCATCCGAGCCTCAGAATCGTGAACTTTTGTTGTGTGCGATCTTCTGCGATTTCACCCATTTTTCTTTCTTTTACAAAGCGTGGGTAGCAGAGGACTTATGATATGTTGAGTCCGATGTGACAGTATGAATCATTAAGGGCTTTATCATTGAGAGACTGACTACAGTGTGATTTTTGTGTGAATGTGAAATGTTTTTTTATCATCAGTAAACAGGCACGTAGGACAGTCAAACAGTTCAGAATTCTCACTAGTTTATTCCCATGTGTGCCCTCTGAACAGAAGAACACTTCTTTAACCTTATATTGGGTTTATTTGCTTCCAGCAGACTCTAATTATGATCTTTCATTTTTCGTGAAGAAGTTAGAAGTCTGGCATAGATGCAGACCAGTGAAATACAAAGTGATCACATTGCTTTAATAAATAGAATATTTTCACTCTTAGGAGAGAATTTGAAAGAATGATTGTAGTGGCAGTTTAAATCTTTGCCCCTTTTGTGACATTGCGTTTTAAACTGCTTTTATTTATCGTTGCCACCGTGTTAGTCCCAGAATATTAAATGGACAAGGTGGGTGGAGGTAATATCTTTTTCCTGGACCAAGCTCTGTTGGGGAGAGCTTGTTCAACATCCCCTTCCCTGTCTCTTGATGCATGCTGGGCATTTTTAACATAAAATGGATATTTCTCTAGATCAGTCAGACTGCGTATTGTGTGATCTTTGCCTGAGTTATCTTGGGTGGCCAAATAATCATTCACTGCTAATTCAGTCTCCCTCTCCAGCACTGCTGAAGCCAGCATGTCAAGACAGAGAGCTCACCAAAAGCATAGAAAGCATATTATCAATGTTCTTTTGGGTGTCTGTGACCTGGTCCCTTGCAGAAGAAATAACCTCTTGTATTCATTTTAAATGTGTTTATATTGTTGAAGGACCCAGTCCTTCAGAGACTTTCACATGTGCTTAGCTTAACACTCAGCCTCAGTGACGTGCATGGGAGTACTCAGGCTATGGCTACATTACAGCTTGAGGTGGCGTAAATCCTGTTGCTTAGAGTATGAATTAGCCACCCCGCACCTAATGCCACATAACTTAGGTTGATCTAAGCCTCTCATGAACCATGTTGTAGCAGCAGGAGAATTTCTCCTGCCGACATAGCTACTGCTGTTTGCATAGGCTTTCTCTGATCAGCTTAAATTGTCCATACTAAAAAGCTACAGCTGCACCACTGTAAGTTCTCCAGCACAGTGGTTTCCAAACTTTTTTTTTCAGGGACCAGTTGAAAAAAATGATTTATGTTCATGACCCAAGGATTACATCTTTTGGCAAGTTCCAAAGGGGCAGCAATATTAGCCTAGTTCAGCAAAACAAGCAAGGAGTCCTGTGTGAACAGGGACAATTACTTTTTGTAATGTGCTAACCATTCCAAGTTAGCTCTTCCTGTATCAAGTGCAAATCTGGAGCATTCATTTCATGTAATAAGGAGGTATATAAGAAAAAAGGTGGGTAGAATATCTTAAGACTCCATTAAAAGGGACGTATCTGATTTAATACAACAAACTTGTTGTACAGTACTAGCAGTTTTAGAACAGCTATTTCACCATTCTAGCTTTTAACCATTCTTCAGTATTTTCAAAATAATTCATAGGGAATTTTAAATTGATCAATTACAGTGAGTGCAATGATGTAATTTGCTCATGGGAAGCTGATTATGATAGTTAATATTGTTAGTTATTTTAGTTGTTTTTTCAAATCAGTGAAAAAGACTGGACAAATTCCACAGTTTTGTTCAGAACAAATCCTCCACTGTCTCCGTATGTATGCAAAGTTTAGGTATCTATAAAAATTACAGGGAGAAACCTTGTTAGGTGAGCTCACTCCAGGGAAATTAAAACCAGAGTGGAGTCAGTAAGGTTATATGAAAGAAGAAGTTGGCTCACTAGTTTTGAAAATCTATAAGAACCCTTTCCCACCCCTACGACCCAGCTTCTGGGTTGGAGTGGATGTATACAGTCCTGAAGGTGAGCCAGTCTTTGTAGTGTATATACACAGACTTAATTATAGTGGCTTGGTTGAAACACTACTATGATGGGAATACTGTGTCTTGAAATGCTGGGTGTGCTGCATGACCCATGAGAATCCTGTGCAGATAGAGACACATTTGTAATATGCAGAGCCTTCCCCAGGGATTTTATATTACCATCATACCTTAGGCCACCTCACTCGTTATAAATATATTTAGTGATGGTGTTATGCACAGAAATTTTATCCATGCATCCATCATCTTTATGGTGCACTGTAAAAGGAGTAAAAGAACTTTTCAGATCTTCATAAAGATCTTAATGCTCATGGACACATACTGATCTCTGTTCAGTACAGAAGTTTAGTTTGATTCTCCTTTTCCTACAGTTTTTTTCCAGTATAACAGCCTTAGACGTGACACCCTCCCTGGCACAAACCATTTCTTCTAAAGCTGCTGTTCTTAGCCAGTTATTCTGGACAAAAGTTGAATTTTAATTCTGCGCAGTCAGTCAGTTAGTTAGTTTAGTTGGAGGGAGGGTAGTCTCAGTCATGGATTTTAGGGTGGAAATTTGCTCAAGATCCATTGCCATTCATTTGACTTGAATGAGAAATGAGAGTAATGTAACGGCACTCCTGCGATACTGTGACAAAGTCTCCACCTAAAGAAATCCAGTGATGCGCTATATTATAATTTACAATTCAGTGATTCACATTTGTAGTTATCAGCACTGGCTGCCAACATAGCAGAATAAATTTCAGCAACTCAGAATACACTGATTGATAATAAGATCCCTTAAAAGCATGTGCAACAAAAGTCACCAGAAGAAGTAAATTGTATTGCTCTGTAAGAAGGACCGCTTGTTCAAATTAGGTTACTCAATAAGCATCAAAACCGAATCAAGATTATCAGCATCCCAATAACCATTAAAAAGTATTTTCCATAGTTTTTCCTCACTGGTGCAAATAGTGGCTCAGGAAGCTCGAAACTGGAAAAGAACTCCTTACCAAAGCCTTTTCCCTCTGCCACTGCTGAGAAATTTGTGAAAGATGTTGAGTCAAATCCTGCTCACTTCATTCTCCTGCTTGACAAACGTGAGAGAATTTGGTCTGTATGTCTCATGTCCCATCCTCAAGCTCTGTCGTGAAGGTATTTAATACCATGGATCTCTCTGATACTCCAGTAGACTCCACCAGTTCTGGTACTTTTGCTATTTATCGTTGCCCTTTTTCTGCAGTCCTGTAGCCAGTTTCCATTCCGCGTGGCTCTGCCGATGTCCACTGATGCTGTATTAGGAAGTGTTGCAAGCTCCAGTGAGAACAGGGGGAGGAATTTAGAGAGTCATAGAAAGGCTACAGTAATGGGCAGAAAATCCTTTTCAAGGATGAACTGAAACCAGAGGTGTATCTTGGAAAGTGGCAGGTGGACAAAATAAAGGACTAGAAAGGCAATTCTAAAGGCCGTGGCAGATCTGGAAATAGAACCCTGCGTCCTGTCCTGCACTGTAGCTGCAAGGTCATCCCCCCCCTGCTGAGTCTTTTTAGCATTTTACTCACTTAACTTTTTATGAGTCTTTGGAAGTGTAAGATCTGAAATGCGGGGAGAGTCTGAAACGCTGAAGGATTTGTGAGGTTGAGAGTAGAAAGGAAATGAAGCATTCGCTTGCAATATGATAATTGCATCATAAATGGCTGATACAGTTGTGGGAGGCATCTGTAAGGAGGCACTCTTCTGAACAGTGCATTCCACAGGAGATGATTATGAGGCCATATGTTACCTAGGTCTTAGCTCTGCATTTGTCTTCTAATGGTCTCCTGCGCACCCCTTCATGCATCCTGGAATCCAGGTTCCATACAAATAATTGAAGGCATAATGTCTGCCCCAAAAGGTAATACTTTTACCTCTCCCATTTTATCATTTTCTTCTTAAGTGGGCATTTTGATTTTTCATGGGTCCCTGACATACAGCTGGGCTATTCTACAGCTGCCGTTACAGGAGAAACTGGGTCTGGCGTTGCACTTAAAAGTTGGCAAGTCTTGGTCTCATCCTTTTCCCTTGTGTAAAGAAGTACCCAAATTTATGACCTGCTCCTGATCCACCACATGTGAATTTCAGCAGGAGAGCTAACTGCCTTTTTTCCATCTCAAACTGAAGAAGCAGTTAGACTTTAAGTTCTCTAGGACAGGGACTGTCTGTGTATATTTTTGCACACAGCCTAACACCAGAGGGTTCTGATTTAGTTGACATCTCCGGATATCACTCTAATACTAATGTTAAATAGGAGTCATTTTATGAAATAATCTTTATGGACTGAGTCCGGCAAGATATGGGTGTGTACAATTGCAAGCGACTTACCATGTTGTTGAGTCCAGTCCCATAGGAGAAAATTAGCTTGGGTCTCTCCCCTGCCAGATGAAGGAAACCTGGTGCTCATGAACTGGGTGCTTTTCTTCAGGTGTCTGACACTTGCTCTGCCAGAATCCTGGCACTTCTACTGACCTCTGATAATGATCTCGGCCTGGAAATCTGTCCTTAGGTTGCTTGAGCTGTACCTCGGGACCCTGCCAATGGGGAATTAAAATTGTTTGTTGATACCTAGTAATTTGATGGTTCCTGTGAATTCCCAACCTGAGCTATGCATTTCAAGATTCATTGGATGTATACCTCAAAATAAAGAACTAAATTACAGATTATGGGTTGGGTTTTTTATCTGCATCAGCTTGTTTTCATATCACTTTATGGAAAATTTTTGCTAGTTCTTGATAACCATCAAAATCGCTTTGTTTGTAATTGTTTTAACTAGAAAAAAAAAATAGATGGAGATGCAAGCTCTGTAATAGCTTTTTTCTGTAATACCTCAATTATATAGCCTTGGGATGTTCCAGCTGTTTACTAAGCAGTTCAAAAGCAGCTACCTGACGTTGAATTCTGAACTTCCTGTTTTTTCTTCTCTTGTCTTGTCTGCATCAAATGCATTTAAATTTCATTTCACACTCTGTAAGCTAACACTAATATTTTATATTTCACAGAAGTCAACTGAATGATGACTATATTTATTCTGCTTTAAAATCTTGGCAGTTCTCATGTTACCCATAATCTTTTAATGTTTTGTCTCCTTTCGTGACCATTCAAATGCACCTAAAAACAGTTTCTATTTTTACACCTGGTTGATCTGAATTTCTCATTCACCAGTGTTTTGGTGTTCAAGGAGGAGATTTTGTGTGTGTTTATTTGTTTGGGTCACACGACACGTCAATGTAATTACCAGAAGGATAAAAAAATCAATGACATCAATGGGACCTGTTCTGGAGTAACATGGTGGTCAACATGACGAATGTTATTGAAATCCAGTCATTTCAATGTGGAAGCTGAGCTTGAGGTCACCGTGGAGATGAATCAGTTGATTTAATCTTTATTTTAGCAATGAGGAGTATTTAACTGCCTTTCTCTGGGGACAGGATGAAAGAGGGAGCAAATCTCACATAACAGATGCGAGTCCCATTAATGCATTACTAGTAGATACTCAAGTATTACAGAGAGGCAGGTGGTATATGAAGCTACAGCAAAGAAAATGAACCAGGCGTGCTGGAAAAGTGGTAAAAGAAACATAATAATATAAAATGTTATAATTGTTTTTTTAAAAAATGAGATGAATACAACTCTAAACAGTGAAATCTGGCACCTGGCGCAGTAGTTACCAGTGAACAAAGATTGTTAGAAGAGAAAGCACTTGCTGCTCTAGGTTGCCGTAGTCACAGTTCCTTCTTCTTTCTTCTCATTTTCTCAAGTAAAAAGATTGGAGAGGAGAGAAATAGAGAGCAGCAGGCAGCTCTATAACTCTGACAAGCCAAAAACTAGTGTCATATTTTTAATGATGCCACCACAGGTGTGAAGGGTTTTTAAAAAAAAAAAACAAAAAAACTTTTAACATGTGCACTACTTGACTGATTTTCCCACCTAAGTTGCATGACAGTTTTCTCTAGCTTTAATTAAAAACTAGAATTGCTGCCTTTAATCTTCCTGAATAGTGTTTTAACTGATAGCTGCAGCCACACTACAGTATTAAGCTTCTTGTAGTGTTTTACTCCAAATTTGTTTGTTGGGTGTTTGCTGTGGAATATTTTAATGTATGCATATGCCTTGATATGCATATCAAGAAAGATTCCCTCTCCCACCCCAACGCAAAATACCATTAAACTTGCTTCGGAATATTTTAAATAAAAGATGTTTTGGAATGCATTGTAGCATATATTTTATTTTTAAAACTTGTATTTTTAGCAACATAGAGAAATTTGCCCCCCCCCGACTGAATATGTAGAATACATGCACAGTACCAGTTTAATTACCTCTTGTCCATAATAACTGGAGGAATGTTAATTTACTTTGCTCATAATGCTTTATTCTGCATTGCCGGTATGACCTGTTTAATCACCTCTTTAAATTCTCTTGATATACCTTACCATCAGTCATATTCCCAGTGGTTATTGCAAATACAGTATGCAAATATGGTATATGCTATAGCTTTGCCTTCCAGCTACCCAGCTAAGAAGAATTAATGGTCCTCTAAACATAGGCCAAATGGTCTCACAGATCTTTAGACGTACATCATTTCTATAGCCTAAGAACCGTGGCTGCTGTGCTGTTGCTCTCCTGCTGTCCTGAATGTCTAAGGAATAATCCAAGTAATCTTTTTGGCTTTTCAGCCTATTTTTAGACTGCTGTTTGTTTTGCATTTATCTACCTAATAAGTGTGGGAGATTTAATAGAAGAGAGGAATGGAGTGGCTTAACCTACATTAACTCTACGATGCGTAGCAACAGTGTGTCTGATTTGATCTGACAACACCTGGTGAAATCGCTGCATTATCTGTTCCTTTCTAAGAATCTGCCTGGTGATGCTCTTTGCCTGTTTTCGCTCTTGCCCAGGCTCGGTTGCTGGTGGCACTCCATTTCTGTGGGAGGCAGCATCTGACTCCTGGAGGTCTGGGGGCCCTTCTCTAACCTGCGTGGAAAGAAAGTTCTTGTCTGTCTTAAACAGAGACTGGTCCATTCCTTGTGTATCGGTGCACTTAACATTTTGCACGAACTGCCCTAGAGTTTATGACAGAGGGTGCCTTGGAAATCTGTATGCCTCCAGAATATAGATCATCCCCACTGTGTTGGTATAAAGAGAGATCCATGCCTCCCTCTGGAGCACGACCTGAATCTTTAAGCCTTTGCTTTATGCAGTGGTTAAAGTATAATTGGACGGGTCCTGGAACCCTCCTAATTTCTGGGCCCCCTTCCTATATTGGCTGGGCCCTTTCATGCATGTGCGGGCCCCAGCACAGGTAGGCATTTGCAGCCATTTCTCAGTACCATACCTGTTGGTTATTGCTCCATAAAAATATGGTTATCTTGCCATAAAAAAACTGGACACGATCCTGGCCTCACATGCTGCTCCTTCCACCCCTCTGCGCCTCCCTAACCTCAATCCCAGCCTCACACTCTGCCTCCACCACCACCCCCGGGCCTGTTCCTGACCTCACACACTGCCCCCTCGCCCCCTACCCCCATCCCGGCCTCGCATGCTGCCCCCTCCATCCCTCTACCCTCATCCTGGTTTCACATGCTGCCCCCTATGCCAGCTCCCGGCCTCACATGCTGTGCCCTGCACGCCCCTGCATGGCACTTGGTCCTGGCATGAATGCAGAGGACTGGACTCAAGGAGCTTTCATGGTCCCTGGCCAGGCCACTCCCACCCTGAGCACATACGTTAGCGTGCTTAGGGCAGGAGATTTGGAAACTCCCCCAGCCTGGCCACAACTTCCAGGCCAGGGTAGGGCAGAACATGTGTTCCTCTTGATTTTTCTATTTTTCGGAGCTCCTGAACTCTGGTCCTTCAAATTTGTGTGCAGCTCCAGGGTGTTCCAACTTTGCTTTAACCCCTGGTTTTGTGTGAGAACAATTTGCTAACAATTTCAGTTATTCACAGCAACCAGCCTTCATTCTCTTTGCTGCTTGAAAATGCTCTTTAAAGAACTTTCACTGTGGGTTAGCTCATTTTCTTCTGGGGCTCGCCTCTGTTTCCAAAACCAATGAACTTCCATGTTAACTCCAGAAGAGCGCCGGTGGAGTGAAGCTTTACTGCAGAAGACATCTTAATAGAGCTGTATTTATCTGTGAGTTGGATGGGACAAAGTCCAGAAGCAGCCTGCTGAGATACATTTTATGAACATGCACCTTCAGTCTGGCAATCTAGGCCTTAGATTTTGGGGAGTAACTGAGTTGTCGGTCCTGTTCTCGGTAAAAGAAGCTCAGCATTTCTAGGAGAGTCACTCTCTCTTGGCCCAATTCAGCTTTGTCTGCCTTACCCAAGGTGGATCTGTGGTGATGGGGCATTTGTTATTCCTCCTGATAAAGACAAGGGTAGTATTTGCACGGAGGGCATTTCCATGGGCTGTTGAATTTAATATTTGTTTACTTTGGCTTATAAAGTACCTCTCCAAGCCACTGTGCTGCTATAAATGTAACCCTACACTATGCATCCTACCCAACCACAAGGTCCAAAATACTGAGCAGTGTAAACAATCAGCTGCCTTACTGGCTGCTGTTCAGTCCTCACATCACCCTAGCAGTAGATCAGCCATGCCGTGTGTCCTGAATGTCCAGGGAGGGATGAAGTCTGGCCTTCATTTTCTTTTTCCAAAACGGTGTGTGCACGCATACATGTGAACTTCATTTGCCTTTCTCCAAGATTGCTCTTGCATTTCCTTCTCTTCTCCTACCTGCATATCTCTCCACTTGTGTACGTCTCATTTTGGCTGCTCATTTATTCCATGTGTGTACTCATCTCTAGAGCCCTGCACAGATACAAATACGTGGATCCGTATCCAACTTGCATCTGCAAGAAATGGTCCGCGGATATCCGTGTTGTGCAGATATCTGTATATATGCAAGGCTCTAGCTCTGTGCAGATAAAAATATGTGGATCTGTATCCAATCTGCATCCACAAGAAATGGTCCGCGAATATCCATGTTGTGTCCGCGAATGCGGATATAGTGCGGATATCCACGGATATCCGTGGATTTGCAGGGCTCTCCTCATCTCTCCTCAATACCCCTTTGTGCATTGGTCTTCCTTTCCTGTCTGTGTCATGCCTCTGACAAGTTTGAGCAGCTCTCACTATAAATCATCTTTCCTGTGTTTCCCTTTTTCCTCAGTCTTGGGTCTTCTTATCTGTCCTTCACCTCAGACACATCTTCACCTATCCACCATGTGTCTGCTGTGTGCTTCCCCTTATATGTGTCTCTTTCCCGCTCACTGACAAAATCCTGTCGTCTTCCTGGTACTGACATTCTGTGTGACAGGCAAAGCCATGGAGAGATGAGATGATGAGTGGTTAGGACTCATCAAAATGGATTTGATCTGTTAATCTTGCTTTGGTTAATGGGGCAGCTCCAACCATGGTTACATTTTGTTGTACCCTGAATGAGACCAAATTGCCATGGTTAGCATTTTGTTTTCCCTGTATGAATTGCAGCATGATACATCTTTCTGGGATGGCTGCATTTCTGGCAAACGCAGCACTCCACATCCTTGAATGAGCATGAGTTATAGCATGTGTCTCTGGTTCGCGTATCTTTCTCACTCATCCTCTCTGTCTCTCTCACAAGCACACACATGCTATTATATGGCTTGAGGGAGTTGTCTCCTGTCTGCCCAGATGTTCCTTCATTTCAGAGATGCATCTGAAAGCATGTGCATGTTGCTGATTGTCAAGTGGCTGTCTGTGCCTTGAGACTTCTCAGCAAGTCTGAATTTTTTTTGTTCAGCCATTGTGCTTTAGGCTATTTCTAGTTCTTTTGTGACATCCAGCGTGGTCGTGCCAAAGACCATCTCTGAGCTCTCTAATCATTAATGTCACAGACTTGTCTGCCTCCTATCACGTCTCCTGACCTGTACTCTTCTGATGGGGCCGCACAGGTCTGTTCTGAATGCAATGATCGTCATTCTAGGCAGCCATTAACGTCTACCGTGTTTCAAACACTATACAGTTGCTAGAAGCTGTGGTCTGGTAGTTTGTGACTTGCCTCTGTGGCATGTTGTAAGATTTGTTTCTGAGGATGCATTTCTCTACTGAACTTTTAATGAGACTGTACAGCATGAATTTTCTTACCCTCCAAACGTTCCTTGTCATATTATCCTTGGTACAATTTATGAGAGAGTTTCTTTCTACTGAATCCAGCCTCCCTATTCTGAGCTGCAGTGTATAAGTTCACTAATATACACTTCAGGTGATTAGGAAAAGGTCGAACTTTTCTTTTTCTCTTCTCTTTCTTATTCCTGCCACTCTAAGGAATGCAGAGAAAGCATGTGCATTGTTACACTCATGTCTCACAGCCTCAGGTTCCCCATATCCCATATTCAGTATCATGAAATGATTCCCACTATACTGTTGCAGGCTCCATTTTGTAATTGCAATTCTGTCTTCCAGGCTAACACAACAGTTGTTTTGTGTCTAATACGGGAATATGCTGAGCTTTAGGACTTCACACAGTTTTTCAGCCTTGATATTCAGCATCCTCTGATTAACCATTTCTGAGTACTGCATGACAATGCCACATTTGGCTTTGTGGGCATGAACTTCTTTGTTTCATGAGCATTCAGCACTGAGGTTTCTAGGCAGGCGTGACATTCGTTTTGGATTCAGAAAACAGAATTTGGGAATGGAATAATAGTGCAGTTTGATTTTGACTTGAAAGTCTATTCCTTCAGACAGTGACACAACAGAGACTAGCAGAAACAAGGAAGCAAGTTGCTTCTTTCCTTGAGGGGGTGTGGGGCGAGCAGGAGAAATTTCTGGCCTTGTATAATTCAGCAGCAATCCCTCCCATCAGTTGCCAGAGTGATTTTATCCAGAGCAGTTAGTCAACCCCAAGAGGCTGTGTTTTGTGGTTTTGTTTCAAACACTGTACCCAAATTCAACCTCACGACAATTGCACTGTTATGTTTTGCCACTTAGAGTGACAGTGTAAAGGTCACCCCACATCAGAGGGAGCTCAGCAAAGCCCAGTCTTTGGGATGCTGCATGAGTAGCATAACGGACGGATGGCTGTCCTGGGAATTGGCAAGCCTTGTAATTCAGCCCATGTTCCTTTGATGAGTACATGGACGGCCGGGACCTTCCAGGCTGAATATTTCCCCGGTGGTCAGTGCTCTCCATCTGCTGTGCTCTGAAAGTGCAGAGATCACCTGGAGAAAAGTGGAGAGACAATATTTGCCATCAAGATTTTGTGTGATTAGCTCTCAGAGCTTGTGCCTGTGCGAATAAGTGTTTCACGGTGGGGAGCACAGCATTCCCGAACAATGTTTTGTAATTGGTAGTTAGGAAGCATTGCTATAGAGAAGAATTTTTTCCCTGAAACAAACATGATCTCAGAAATGAGTGTAAGCCTCAAATTTCAATTCCAAATTCAACTGCTGCCAACAAATCTAGACCTTACATTCAGGCCTCTCTCAGCACATCCCAGTATGAAAACTTGTGTTGGGGGTGGAGGGGGGCAGTAAAAGTCTGCTTGCGGCGGGGAGGGTGTGCTGCCAAATATTGGAGTCCTGTGTTAACCATAATGCCACATGGAGCCTGACAACGGGTTGTGGCAAACCACGGACAGCAGGTTAGATGTCAGAAATTGCTGTGCGAAGTGTTATGAAGGGAACTCAAATACCTGTTCTACTTGGAAAGCTGTTTCATCCTGTTCCTTGGCATTTCTGTTTTGGTAGTCTGGCTTGTGCTAAGAAAGACAAGGATAGTTGAGCACAGCAGGAGTGGTCTTTCAATATGCCAAATCATCTGTACCTTGAGTCCAGAAATAAACCTTCCTGTGCCACACCATTCTCCTTTTCCTGCTGAGTAGCACAGGGAGACATAATTATTCCGCTGAATGAGTAAAGCCAGCCGCCTTCTCAGAATCACATCGGAAAGGCCCAAGTTTTCAAATTAATGAAAGGAAGGAAATAGAAAAAGGAGGAGTGCTCAGAAACAGGGCACAGAGCTAGAGATTAAAAACCTGAAATACTGCAGTGAGGCTGCAGTACAGAACTCAAACTAGAAAGTTTCATTGAAAGCAACAGCATGGCCTACGTGCACGGAAGGTTTCTCTTTTAACAGCTCTGCTGAGCCATTCGTTAGCTGTCACAGACATCCCTGAGAGAGTATGTGTGCTTTATGTGTCCTCTGATTAAACATTGAAAATTATCTGTACAATAAAAAAACAAAAATCAGGTATTCTTAAAATATGATGTGCTTGTGGTAGCTGGATTTAGACCTAGAATATATGCAAAGTTGCATACAAGGAGACGAACTAGGCTGAGCTTTGCATCCATAAGATCAGGATCAATGGGAGCTTGTTTTGAGATTGGAATTTTTTTTGCCACTGTTTCATTTTAAAGTGTTTCTGCTTCCTGGGTGGACTTACAAGAAACCATGGGGTCATCAACATCAGTATCTTTCCTCCCCACTCCACCACTGGTGGTGTTGCCTAGTGGTGGGAGGTATCTAATCACCCGTATGCAGTAATATGAATTCAGCAAATATCACTGACCGTCTTCCTCGAGCTGCAAACTTCTTGACTGAGGAAAGGTCACTGTGGGATTTTCCCACACCACAGCTGCCTGACTCTTGGAGCAGTGTGGGATAGTGTCAAAATCGGATATCTCCTTCAAACTCAAGATTCAGAGCTTGATGCTTCCTCTTGCCCCTCTTCCCCCTGCACTTCAAAGCAGGAATGAAGTACTGTGAGACAGCACTTGCTAGATTTACTGACCATGCTTGCAGAACCAAGGGGTCTAGATAAGAGTCCAAAAAGTTACGTGTTTCTCAGAACTAAAGCTGCTTTTCGAGTGTTGTCTATCAATAGCCAGCCACCTCTTCTTGAGCTTTCATTCTTTAGTGACTTGAAATTACACTAAGGAAAGGTCTGATAAATGGGTAGGGCAGAGTTGCAAAGAAAACCTTGTGTTGATATAATACACAGTTAGAACTGAATGAAGAATTTTGGATGGAACATTTTTTGCAAAAGGAAAAGCTGTTTCCTCAAAATTTTCCATGGGAACTTGTTGCTTTCAGCTAAATTTTTTTCTGGATGTTCTCACCTTATTGGAATGAAACATTTCATTTTTTATTTTAAAATGACTTGTTTATGAAACAATTTTATTTTATATTGTGTTACATTTTTAAAAATGTCAAAGTCAGAATAGAACTTTTTGATTTGTTATCAAAGTGGAACCTTTGGATTCACCTGATATTCAATGTTATCAAAAAATTTTTATGGCAGGAAATTTAGTTGTTGGGGTTTTTTTCTCTTTTTTTTTTCATTCTGAGTCAGCATAAAAAGAAAAAAAAATGAAACCTTGGAAATTCCTGCAGAATTGAGTCTGGTTTTCAACCAGTTCTGGAAATGATTTAGTTCAAATCTTCCATTAGATATGTGTTTCCTACTGCATTGTAATCTGAAAAATACCCTTTCAGGTGTTACTTGGCTTTGCTTCATCTTGAGACAGTTCACAAACTGCCAGTAAATAGGGTTGAGCCTATTCATTAACGGGAGACTATCAAGGAAAAGTCTGGGATTTTCATAGACTTTAAGGCCAAATGGGACGATTATGGTCATTTAGTCTGAACACCTGCACAACACAGGTCACAGAATCTTGCCAACCCACTCCTGTAGTAGACCTATAACCTATGATTAAGTTATTGAAGTCCTCAAATCATTATTTAAAGACATCCAGCAAGTGTTTCATGTCCCCTGCTACAGAGGAAGGCAAAAAGAAACCCAGGGCCTTTTATAGTCTGCCCTGGAGTCCTTCCCACCCACAGACATGGTGATCCACTAAACCCCGAGCATGTCAGCAAGTCTCCCTGGCCAGATACGCAGAATGAATGCTCCGTGGTAATTCAGAACTTGCCCCGTCCAACCTCTCTTTTCAGGCCGCTGGTCATGTTTACTGCTAGTAGTAAAAAATCATTTAATTGCCAAATTAGGCTGTCTCATCTAAACTTAGCAAGCTCAATCTTGAAGCCAGTTGGTACTTTTTGCCCCCACAACTCCCCTTTAACGGCTGTTCCAGAACTTCACTCCTGTTATGGGTGGAAACCATCTAATTTCAAGTCTGAACTTTGGTGGCCAGTTTATATCCGTTAGTTCCTGTGTCTACTTTGATACTGAATTTAAATAATTCATCTCCATCCATGTTATTTATCCCTCTGGTGATTTAGAGAAAGCAATCATAGCTACCCTCAGTCTTCATTTGGTTAGGTGAAACAAGCCAAGCTCTTTGAGTCTTTTCCTTAGGGACTGGAGATAGTGGTTGTGCTGTTGATTCAGCAGATTGTGCTCTCCACTGTGGTCTGGTGTCTCAGCATGCCAGTAGAGTCACAGTAGGTTTGAAGATACAAATATTTGGATGCAACCTAACCCCTCACTTCTGGGTTCTTGTGGTCATTCTTGTGTGCACTATTTGCAAGGCTTACTGAACAGCTGGTATTAAATCTGACATTGCTTCTACAGTTTCAGTTGGAAAGTATATTTTTATTTGCTTCTTGTCTTAAATTGTTGCATTTTTGTACCTGAGTCCCATGCTGAAAAATCCTGAACACCTTCAACTCCTGTTGACCAGATCCTGTTCTTAAACAGTTAGTGTTTGCAGTCCCACAGTTGGCTGCATTTCAGTTACGGGAGATATTGTCCCTGAGTAGATAACTTGTATAGAGGGAAAGGTGCTTTGTAGGTATAAGGCAGTATTCTAAAAAGGACATCTCTAAGCATGGTCATTAGATGTTAATACAGTTTCTCATTTTATGCTTACCCTTTTGTCTGTCTTCATGTCTCATTTGTGAGAATATTTATCACAATTGTCTCTCTTTGGTTAGCTCTGCCAACAATACAGTATACTTCTAGCCCTTACTGTTGTACATTGAGTTGGACTACCAGCTCCATCGAACGTACTAGGCACGTTCTTATTTTTGTACCTGAAGATGCGCAGCATTTCTAAACATCTCAGCCACCATTCCTCCACAGGGTTGTGAATTGCATTCCTAGGGGTGAAAATAATGTATTGGAAAAATTGTAAAATGGGATCGACTGAGCTTCCTTTCCTAAATCTCACATATTTTCTTCCCCAGGAAACCACTGTAAAGAACAAGGAATGCCCTGCATTCAGAAACCCGGAAGCTATCTTTCCACCTCGGATACGGTTTCTAATTCAGCTTGTTCTGTGGCAGCTTTGGATCACATTTTTAAGACTCAGATAGTATAGCCTAATTCAAGGAAGTTTAACTTCCACAATGAGTAATGTAGTAATGTCTCAAAATCTCCATCTTACATGAGGATTATAACCTCACAGTACTGAGAAAATGACATCAATCAATTCCTTATAAAGTCTACATTTTCTCTATTATTTCTCACTCCTTTCTTTTTTAAAAATAATGTCAAACATGAACCAATGAACAAAGCTTTTTTTCTCATATGTGGCCACTAGGAGCATTTGCCATTTTGGGTCAGACATATGCTTTCACCTTGTGTTATAAAGCACCCTTGAATTTAGTTTCAAGCACTCCTCAAAGTGCCTGGAGATACTGAGAGAGCTTGCATCGTGAATCTCAATGTCAAGTTGGTCTTTTTAGTTTGATATCTGCTGGGCTTTCACTACTGGTCCTTGGGAGCTTTAGGACAGCATTCACAAAAGTGAAAAACGACTGTTAAGGCTCAAGTGTTTTCTTGGAGACAGTATCAATTGTTACAGAGACAACCTTTGACCTTTAAGCTTCACACAGTTTTATGTACCACATTGACAAGCTAAGGAGTATAGATACACAGAAGCTGAACACACAAAGCTTCCTTAAGTAGATAACAGAATAATATACACAACTATGTTATTTTGTTTTGTATTATTGTATTGGTCCTTGTTCAGAAGTTTGATAGTTAGGTCAACAATTACAAGAAATATAAATTGTCAGGCTGCATTTTAAAGAGATCGATGCACTCTACTCTGGGAGAAGAAGGCTGTTATAATTTTTTTATGTGATGTGGTTATCAGATGGAAATCAGCTGTGAGTGCTAAGATGAGAAGACGGCCCTTCACTTTGGAAATGGCAAACATATCATCAGACAAGTGGTTGACATTGGCATGGATCTGTTATAGAAAATACCTTGCGTAATCTGTGTGTTCATGGAAGCCGTTAATCGACTATGTACTTGGAACTGCATAGCAAAACCTGCTCAGTGTGTTAGAGCGATTTAATTAATCTAACTGCTGTACAGTGGCTGGGAGATAACTCTCCAGGGATAGCAAGGATACATCAGTCACTCAACTAATTCAGTCCTTGGACTTCTGAAATGCAGATAGTGAATGCTGAAAAGTTCATCCTGTGCAGTGATATGTAAAGATCCAGAAAGAGACATCTTTCCAACAGACAACAATGTGGTTTTTCCAGTAAATATACCTGGCAGAAAACATTAATTTGTAGGGCTCTGCAGGAAGGTCAGATCAGAAATGATTTCATAAGCTCTTTTTACCCTCTTCTGCTTTGATTTTTTTTTTTTTTAATTGGGCAGTTCTGACTGAAGGCAAGTTGAAAAGAGAAAACAAAACCAAACCCCTCTCAACATGCAGAAATTAAAATGAAAGGCATTCATCCTGTGAAAGAAAAACTTGAGTTATTTAAACTTTTACCAGTAAGGCTGTAGCATTAAGGCCAGGAGAGAACTTTATTAAAATATGCCTGTTCACTGGTAACTCACAATTAGCTTCCTGCATAGTTGCTGTAAATGGGGTACAACCTGGGCAATCTAAACTTCACTGAGATGTGTTCAGATTAAGCCCCCTAAAAGCAAACTAACCAACCAAATTAATAAATAGAATCTTCTTACAAATACAGTCCCTTGCTTACCACAATTATTCATCAACTATTATGCTGGCAAAACTACTGGTGTGTGCAATAATCTCTGTAAGACAGAGTCTTTGATTGCCTGCTCTCTCCTTAAACTAAAGGAAAGTTGTGTGAGTCACATGACCATGTTTGTTTGTAAATACTGGAACATGGTCAGACTGGATGGACGGCTCCAGAGCCTGCTAGAAGGCCATATGTCGGCTCCAGACTCAGCAAGTTCCTTTTCCCCTGATAGCTGAGCAGCAGTTACTGCAGGTTAATTGGCACACCTGGAGCCAATCAGGACCCTGGGCAGGATTTGGTAAAAGCCTCCCCGCCCGCAAAAGGGTGTGGCTGGAGTTATGAGAATGAAGAAAGCTACCGGAGAGCGTCTGAGGAGGCGAGACACTGTCCAAAGCCAGGAGGGTTTAGCAGAAAGCAGAATGGTGGCTGGAGAGAACCCAGCAGGTACGAAGACTAGGGGAGGCCAGATCCTGCCTGAAGAGGGGAAAGGGTCTTTCCGAGGTCTGGGGACCTAAGGGAGAAACCCTGCTGGAAGGGAAGGATGGACGTGGATGTTTGGTTTGGGCACTACCACTCCGGGTGAGGCTATCAGGCATCAAGAGCCTTCCCAGGAAGGGTATCTGTCTTAGCAGGGTACAGACATTAAGTCAAGGGCACAGCAGCTTTCCTGAAACCGTAGCGTAAGGGAGGGACTGCCCCCTTCCCTGTACTGGCCAGTTACTGGAGGGGTGAGAGCCCCAGTGAAGGGACAAGAGCGTGTGAAACCCAGAAACGGGAGTGGGAGCCAGTCAGGGTTGCCACCTCTCCGGATTTGACCTTGAAACCACAGATTTTAGTTACTAATTTCCAGGCTATGAGTTTAGCATTCAAATCTCTGAGTGACTGATACATGCACATATATGCACAGCATATGTGCATCAGTTGTCCAGAAATTTGAATACTAAACCTGTAGCCTGGAAATAAGTAACAGAAGCATGCAGTCTCAAGGTCTTAACCCAGAGAGGTAGCCCCCTTGGAGCCAGCAGAGAGCTGCCATCTTACAGAGGCTGTGTTACCGTCCTCCACCACTACAGGGCAGAAGACCACTAAGCGGTGAAGCAATTCTCTGAACTACCGTTAGGAGGATGTGTTGGATCCAGGAAGATAGAGAGAGAGTTTTGTCATAGTATCTTTGAAGTATATTGAGCACTTAATAATTGTAGAGACTACCTACATATCCATATCCATATACATCATGTCTTTAAAAGGTTCTTTTTTTTTTATTAAATGGACAGACAAATACTTGCAACAGAGCAGAGAAGAAACTGCATTGCATGAGTCAGGTTGCCATGGTATTTCAGCGAGAACCTGAGGATTCTTTCTCTTTATGAATTAATAACTACCTCCTGGCCTAAATAAACCCACAGGCCAAAGTCCATATTCAATGGATTGCTGTCAGTTTGCCTGCTGGGGAGAGTTACTAAACAAGGCTCTTATTCTGGCTCCTATAAACATGCATTTAGGAACTCCCTTCGTACAGGGACATGGCCCTGCTCTGTGAAAACATTAGTTTGCCCGGCACTTGAACCCTGCCTGAAGGCATAGTGGAATTACTGCTGAGTCCTTCTAGCAGCAGATTCCATGATTCCAACCAGGATGTAAATGGGTTTAAAGAGTTTTTCAAAACAAATGGGAGGAAAGTATTGTGGAAGGGAGCTCCAGCAGAAACTCCTAAAAACAGCCAGTCTCCGGGACAGTGCTTTGACTGAAGCTGATCTTGCAGAGCTTCTTGGTTCATACGTGGAAAGTCAAACCCCAGAGAGTAGGAAAGTTTGGAATTTCTACAAAATGTGTCTATTCTAACTTAGAGCAATGAAGGAACTAATTCCGTGTGCTCATACCATTTTTTTGATTATATCTGTATTGTGGTGTGCAAATTCTGCATATCTGGTGCTTTTACCAGTGTAGCACAGCAAACTCCTGAAGGGCCTTTGCTTTCAAACAAACAGCTGACATTTAAGATGTTAATTTTAGAGTTAGGAGCAAAAACAATTACTTTGGAATTGTCAGGTTTCTGTGTATAAATCTGTTAAACTATAATAACCCCTTACCAACTTTTGGTGTTTCTTTCCTTCAGCCACCCAGTAAAATCTGTCGTAAATTCCAGTGTGACCCAAGTTCTAAATAAAGTTACTGCTCCTTTATGATCAACAGTCTCGGAAAAACTCAGCACCCATATCTGGTGCATGTTGTATGAGCGTTTTTTAAAATCGAGCCATAAATGTCGCAATGGGGTTGCTAGGGGCTTGAGCACTTTTGGAAATTCTGCTGTTCATCTTGCTTCCAAAAATTATAAATCTTCTGAAATATTTGGATTAAGAGCACTGGCAGGATGAAGCGTCCTCTGCTTAACCACAAAACATAGAGAACAGCAGTGGCGGTGAAAACTTCCCCCAAATTCTCCCAACAACATCATTAGGGCTGAGAAGGTTTTGTGGTGTCCATGCCCATAAAATTAATGAGGTCTTGGCTTCTTTGCCAGCACAGATGACAGCTAATGCCAACTGTGATGTGAACAGCTGTTTGCTAGGAATGGGACTGAGATCAGCCACTCAAGTCATAAAGGCTGCCAGCATCTTTCAAGTGGCTGTGACTTCCAGTTGCTTCTGATGTGAACAAGATCTGAATCAGTAACTGGAAAGGAAAAGCTTAGTATCGTATTACCAGTTCCTTGATAAATTTATTCTCCAACTATTTTTTCCAGAATACTCAGACATTAGTGCATATTTCGAGGTGTTAAGAACACATAAAGCAATCTGGAACCATTAAATCTGTCTTCTCTTACACTATAGGTCCTGGGTTCAAGCCCCAGGGGGTTGCACTTGATGATCTCATGAGGTCCCTTCCAACCCTATGATTCTATTCTATTCTAGTGTAAGAGAAAATCAGAAAACTCCATTAAAACCCAATTTGGTTTAAAAAAACAAAAAAAGGTCCTTGTTGTGAGACCTCTTGTGCCAAGTTCCAGCCTGGGGCACATTTTTTAATTGTTGAATGATAAATCCTAGAAAATGGGGATTTATAATGGTAACATGACCTTCACTACAGCAGAATGGCATAACAGTGCTACTATTATAAATAAAACTAGCCAAACTAATGGAGCAAGATATAAGTGGACTTTTTATTTTTGGCTCTTTAGTTTTGGTTACTGTAAAATAGAGGACTACAGATGGGATTCATCAGTTTCAGTGGAGAAAACCCAGAATGCTGAAAGCACCTGGATCTCAAATAATTAACCTGACAGTTTTTACGGGGTTGTGCACATTTTTGACCAATTACTTTCCGTAATGATGGGAAGAAGTTTTCTGTCCCAACCATGTTAGAAATTTTAATGCCAGAAGGTCCTTTGTAGTGTTGTCTGTCTCTTAATAACCTTGTTTGCTGAGGTTACATTGTTTTCTCATTTTTAGAGAGGACCATGTCATTGCATTGCTAGGATGAAATGCCAGAGATCTTAAACACACAGGTTGCTGTTTGTATTTCTGCCTTATTTCAAAATTATGTCCTAACAGTAATGTACATTTTAAAATGTTGTTTTAAAGTACAGGCATAACACAAGAAAATAAAAATGGCCATAGTGGGTCACCCCAGTGGTCCATCTGTCCCACTGTCCTGTATCTCAACAGTAGCCAGAGACAGATACTTCAGAGGAAATGGAAAGAACAAGTGATAATCAAGTGATCCAAGCCCTGTCACCCATTCCCAGAGCATGGTTTTGCATCCCTGCCCATCCTGGATGTTAGCCACTGGTGGGTCTATCTGCCATAATGATCTAGTTCTTTTTTGAGCCCAGTGATAGTCTGGGCCTTCACAACATCCTCTGACAAAGAGTTCCCAGGTTGACTGTGCATTGTGTGAAGAACAGCTTCCTTTTGTTCATTTTAAACTTGTTGCCATTAATTTCATTTGATGACCCATGGTTCTTGTGTTTTGAGGAGTAA
This sequence comes from Podocnemis expansa, assembly GCA_007922195.1. Taxonomy (NCBI): domain Eukaryota; kingdom Metazoa; phylum Chordata; order Testudines; family Podocnemididae; genus Podocnemis; species Podocnemis expansa. Next base: position 2,975,051 of record ML681973.1, on the reverse strand, counting down.
ATAACATGTCCTTATTTACTTGCTCCACACCAGTCATGATCATATCTTATCATATCACCTTTTAGTCGTCTCTTTTACAAGCTGAGCAGTCCTAGTCGTATTAATCTCTCCTCGCATTGAGAAGGCTGTTCCATATCCCTGATAATTTTGTTGCCATTTTCTGTACCTTTTTCCATTTCCAGTACATCTTTTTTGATTTGGGCTGACCAGATCTTCATGGAGTATTCCAGATATAGGCATAACATGGATTTCTGTAGAATTAATTTATCTATCCCTTTCCTAATGACTTCCAAAAGTGTTAGCTTTTTTTGCCTGCTGCTACACATTGAATGTATGTTTTCAGAGAACTATCCACAATAACTTTGGTTTCTTTCTTGAGGGGTAATAGCTAATTTAGACCGCATCATTTTATATGTATAGTTGGGATTACATTTTCCAGCATGCCTTACTTTGCATTTAACAACATTGAATTTCTTCTGCTAATTTGTCACCTAGTCACCAAGTTTTGTTAGATCACTTTGCAATTCTTCACAGCCTGCTTCGGACTTAACTATCTTCTAGAGTTTTGTGTCATCTGCAAATTTTATCGCTGTTTACCCCCTTTCCAAAATCGTTTATAATTATGTTGAACATCATAGGTCCCAGTACAAAATCCTGGAGGCCTCTGCTCTTTACCTATCTACATTTTGAAAACTGACGATTTATTCTTCCTTTTTTTTTCTTGTCTTTTAACCAATTATTGATCAATCAAAACAGCTTCCTTCTTGTCCCAGGACTACTTACTTTGCTTAAGAGCATCTGCTGAGGGATTTTGTCAAAGGCTTTCTGAAAATACAAGTACATTATATCACCCTTGTTCACGTGTTTGTTGACCCCCTCAAAGCATTCTAGTAGATTGGTAAAGCATGGTTTTCCTTTACAGAAACCATGTGGATTCTTCTCCAGCAAATTGTTCATCTGTGTGTCTGTGTAGGGCTGAGTGGCTGTACCTCCTTGTCAATCTGTGAGAGAGGTCATGTGTCCTGCTGTTGTAGCTTTGTAGGCAGGCTCAAAGCAAGCAATTATTAGCTTTCTCTGGTGCCCAGGCCCCTAGCCTGAGCAGTATAGGGGCTTGCAGGCAGGAGAAAGTATGCTGTGCCAGGTGTGCAGTGGGGGACCCGGCTCCACCTGCTTCCTTGGGTCCCAGCCCAGGGCCTAACAATGGCAGCCTGTTCCTTTACTGCGTCAGTAGGGCTCTGAACAAAATGTGCTGCCTGGTGCCTAGACAGAAGGAGATCCGGACAGCAGTCAGCTATTCCTGGATACTTCCTACCCTCCTGCCGGGGTGTACCTGCATCCAGGCATACTCTTCCTCCTCCCTGGTTTAAATCGCCAATGGTAGTCCCAAGGGCCTGTAGGTGACTGAATTAATCTTCAGTTCAGGTGAGATGGGCAAATCCTTGATGCAGCGGGAGTCCTATGCAGGTCTCCCCTCCATCAAGAGACGACTTTGTCTACCAGCAACTCTCTCCCAGCTGAGCTGGAGGGCCCACCTTGCATCCTTCCTGTTCCTATCCTACCCTTCTGCTTCTGGAATGGCAGGTTTGGCCTTCCTGGCTCCACCTCTGATGGCTGATAGAAAGATTAGAAAAAGCTGTGCTTAGTCAAGACCAATTCAAGAGAATGGCCACTTTCACATGTAGGAGAGTTGAATCTATGGAGTAGGTCAAATGAAGAGGTGAAGGTGAGGAAACATGGAGTGAAGGGATCACATAGCTCATCAGCATGGAAAGTGAAGTTACTAGAGTTAATGCGAGAGATTGTGAATAAGGGAGGAGACAGCCAGGTGCTGAGATCAGAGTGCCAAGGGGACGGGGAAAGACTTGGGTTGATGGTAAATGAGAGCACGAAGGAGAAGTAAAGGAAAAAAGAGTCAAAAGAGGAGAAAGATTGGAAAGGAGAAGGAGGGAGGTGTTCATGGTAGGAACGAGAGAAGAGAAACCCAACAACCCCATCATGGTCAGATCTGGGGCAGGGAGTGTGAGAAAAAGAGTGACTTCCACAAAACAGATAGCCATGTTAGTCTAGTCCAGTAAAAAAACAGCAAGGAGTTGTGTGGCACTTCAAGACTAACAGATTTATTTTTTGCATGAGCTTTCGTGGGAGAAGATCCCACTTCCTCAGATGCTTCAAAGATGGGTGAACTTACAGAAAGGAATGAAACTAAATGCAAGGATCAGGTCATACAGTAACAGCAAATCGAGCAGTTTTCAGGTTCAAACCATGGAAAGCCTGAAGTCAAATTACCTATTGTAATGGGAAGAGAACCCATAGTCTCGATTGAGTCCTGCTTTCACAGAATTTAGCTTGCATATTAATTTGAGTTCAGCTGTTTCTCTTTGAAGTCTTGATGTCCCAGCTACATCTCTAACAACAGTCGTTAACAAATCAGTCATCGAGTGATTAGGAAGATGGAAGTGCTCAGCAACTGGTTTCTTTGTTCTTTGATTTCTGATATCAGCTCTGTGCTCATTCAGCCTCTTACGCAGCGATCTTCCTGTTTGTCCAATCTATAAGGTGTTGGGGCATTTCTTGCACATGATGGCATAGACCACATTAGTAGATGAGCAGGTAAATGAGCCTTTGATGGAGTAGCAGGCTTGATTAGGACCTATGATGGTGTCTGTTGTGTAGATATGTGGGCAGACTTGGCAGTGTGGTTTTTTGCAGGGGTGTGTGCCTGCTTCAATGTTCTGGTTGTTAGATCTGTAGTTGCTGGTGAGTATCTGTTTAAGATTAGGGGGCTGCCTATAAGCAAGGAGTGGTCTGTCTCCTAATGCTTGAGAGCGAGAGGGATCATCTTTTAGAATAGGCTGTAGGTCCTTAATGATCTGTTGCAGAGGTCTGACTTGGGGGTTGTATGTGGTGACTAGTGATGGTCTGTTGCTTTCTTTCTTGGGCCTCTCCTGTAGTAGATGACTTCGGGGAACCCGTCTAGCTCTGTCAGTTTGTTTTCTTACTTCCCCAGGTGGGTACTGTAGTTTCAAGAATGCTTGATAGAGATCCTCAAGATGTCTGTCTCTGTCTGAGGGATCAGAGCAGATGCGGTTATATCTTAGGGCTTGGCTGTAGACAATGGATCGTGTGGTGTGTTTAGGATGGAAGCTCAAAGGATGGAGGTAACTATACCAATCAATAGGTTTTCGGTGTAGGGTGGTGGTGATGTGTCTGTCCCTCATTTGTACTGTAGTGTCCAGAAAGTGGATCTCCTGTGTGGAGTGTTCCAGGCTCAATTTGATGGTGTCGTGGAAATTATTGAAATCTCTGTGAAAATCTTCAAGAGCATCCCTGCAATGTGTCCAGATGAAGATGTCATCAATGTAGCACAGGTAAAGAAGAGGTGTTTTGGGATGAGACTTGAGGAAACGTTGTTCTAAGTCACCCATAAAGATGTTGGCATATTGTGGGGCCATGCGGGTGCCCATAGCAGTGCCACTGATTTGGAGATATAAATTATCCTCGAATCTGAAGTGGTTGTGGGTGAGTACAAAATCGCAAAGTTCAGTCACAAGCTGCGCTGTGGCATCATCTGGGATGGTTCTTCTAATAGCTTGTAATCCATCCTTGTGTGGGATGTTGGTGTAAAGAGCTTCTACATCCATAGTGGCCAGAATGGTGTTTTCAGGAAGTTCTCCAATGGACTGTATTTTCCTCAGGAAGTCCGTGGTGTCTTGAAGATAGCTGGGGATGTTGATTTAGTTGAATTAATTCATTAATTAATGATGTTGAATTAATATGCAAGCTAAATTCTGTGAAAGCAGGACTGAATCGAGACTATGGGTTCTTTCCCATTACGATAGGTAATTTGACTTCAGGCTTCCCATGGTTTGAACCTGAAAACTGCTCTGATTTGCTGTTACTGTATGACCTGATCCTATGTTTTACATCCCCTTGCATTTAGTTTCATTCCTTTCTGTAAGTTCACCCATCTTCGAAGCATCTGAGGAAGTAGGATCTTCTCCCACGAAAGCTGATGTAAAAAATAAATCTGTTAGTCTTAAAGTGCCACACAACTCCTTGTTGTTTTTTCCCACAAAACAGGCTACCTACAGAGCAATGTTAGGTGAAGAGACTATGGGCTCTGTGGGAGCCGGGGCTGGAGAGAATAAGATATGAAGGGAAGACAGAGCTGAGGGACTGGGGTCTCCTGTGCTTTGTCTGTAAGTAAAGAGTAATTGGCTTAGAAATTCATGTATGAAGCCTCTGTGTGTTACCTGCTTCAACTGCCCTGAGTCCCTGAATGGCTGAGCTATAGCCTGGAGAGTTGAAGAGCGTGGCGCTCTGGGAGGGAGCTCTTCAGTGACTGGAATGGCTTGGAAGGGTTTGCTCTGGAGGCCCCAGGGCAGCTGGACCATGGGGTCCCAATTCCCTAAAAATGGTACTAGACCAAGAATCTGTGTCCCAGAGGCTGGAGCCAAAGCTGGACTCCTGCAGACCCAGGTGAGCTTCGAAGCAGATTGGCTCAGTTTCCTGGTGAGAATCCACCAATGGAAGCTCACGCAGCATCACATTACAGTGGACTCTTTCTAGAGTTAACTGTGTTCACAAATACAGCATAGTCGTTTTCCCACCCTCCCCCTTTTGTATTTTAAAACTGGCTAGAGCAAAGCTAATCAGTATTAAAAATGGCTTAACCAGTTCTCAAGGCATGGGGATTATTGACGTCTGTGTGTTTAAGTAAGCAGGTACTTTGCAGCTTGAAAATAGCATATGCCTCAGGTTCTACTGCAACAGCTTGGTTTCGAAGAGCGGCAGCAGTCTCAGCAGCAACATAAGTGTATATAACTCCCTGATTATACATTGTGAGGGTGACGGGGCAAAACCAAATACAACACTGCAATAGTCCTTTTCTTTATTAAAGCTGGCTGAAATGTTTCCATTGAAACATTCTTTTTAATGGAACCTGGCTTTTTTAAATGGAAATTTTCATGGAAACAACCCCTTTTGTTTAAATTTTGGGGGATTTGTCAAGTTACTGAAATTTGCAGCATTGCCGTATGTAGAAGTTGGATTTTCACAAGTGCTTGACTTGAGAGAGCGTGCCGAAGGTCAGTATGATGTGTGATCTTAGGTCACTTAAGTGCATTTCAAAACCCCACTTTAAGACATAATTCCAGTTCACAGGTTTTTCATGGCACCTAACTTTTGGATTTGCATATATTGCTGCTGACTTAGACCTTTTGTCCTTGTCTACACTAGCACTTATGTTGGCGAAACTTTTGTCAACTGGGTATGAAAAGGATACCCCCTGCATAAGATGGCTAAATGCACTCTCTTACAGTATCACTGCTGTTTGGCCACAAGGAGGTGCATCTATTTGCTTACTTGCCCCAAAGCTCGTTTTTGTGATACGGGTGTCTGCTAAGACTAACTTTACCTTGACTCTCTCTACTCATGCAGTTTACTTGATGCTTCAGAAAGGCAAAAGCGAATGCATTGGCTCAAGCCTTTTCCACTTATATTACCTGTGAGTTAATTCCAGAAATTAGGGTGTCCATCTAAATAAGTGCTGTGTCATAAGATATGTTTAGGTTTTCATATCATACGTAGTATTTGTTTTTATCGGGTCAGTTCTGACATTGAAAATGTCCATATTTAACTAATTAGACTAGCCACCCAATCCATAGACTTAGTGACATCATATGAAATTCAGGACTATGGTTACTGGGTTCATTTATTGCCAGTGGCTCATTTTATAACTAATATGGTGGTGAACTTATTAGCCACAATCATTCCATAAGAGCACAGTCATTGCCAGTGCATCATGTTCGTAGCATATGATAATTAAATACGATGGGAATATAAGTATCGGTAAGGAAGCAATAACACACAATGGGTATTTCCTTGCTTGATGATTACAGCATGCCTAGGGGTATTTTAAGGCCTGAGGCTAAAGGCCAAGTCACTTTAACCACCCAAGGGATACTTTAATTGCCCTGAAATGCACGGCCTGTCATGTCCTATTCCTATTATGAGTATATTATAGGAGTAAAAGCAGTCTTAATTTGTCAGAGAATGTAGTGAAGGTGATATTTCCTCTTTTATTAACTAAAAAAGAGACTGAGATTTTATTAGAACGCTGATATTCTGATTTTGTAGCGAAAAAATATAATTTGTATTTTAAATAACATTCTCCCCACGCCCCCATTGCAGCCTGTTTTGCAACTAACTCTGTGTTATTGGTTTGGAATTTATTTTGGTGTCATATGTTGTCATTTGACAAAAAACAGTTTTACTAAGCTGTTTGACATTACAACAGCTGGTAGTGTCACTTTTGTTAATGTCTTTAACCACATTTCTAACAAAACAGCAGATGCTCATCACAAAAGCCATTTTCCTCTTCCATCCAAACGTGTAAAATCAGCTAACGTACTGCTTCAATTAAAGCTAAGCCTCTTAAACACGGGAATTGACCAGAAAAGAGGGCACCAACTTTAGGGATCAAATATCCTACAGTAGGGAAAAAAAAGCAAGGAGTCTTGTGGCACTTAAAGGCTAACAGATTTATTTATCGCATGAGCTTTCGTGGGAGAAAATCCCACTTCTTCAGCCGCTTTGAAGCTCTTGCTTTTTTTGCTTTACTGGACTAACATGGCTGCCCCTTTGGAACAATCCTATAGTAGGTGTTTAATGATCATAAAAAGGCTCCCATGTGGAAGCTCTGTGCTATGGAAATGATACCCACAGAAGGGTGCGTACTGGGGTGGGGGCCCCAAAATTCACTTGTCTGCTTTAAGAGGATCTGCTTCTCAATGCTAAAGTGTTGAACAGTGGCAGGAAAAAAATGTGGTTTCTGTATCACTACTATGTTGTCTTCACAGTATTTCAAACTCTTAGTTCATATAAATCCGTTATTTAGACTGTGCATTGTATTTTGAGCTACAGAATTTCATAGCTAGGATTACATTTTCATCCAGGCTCATCATGACCCCAATTTTTAACCAACAAAATGTATGGGCCAGTACTTGTCATCACAAAAATGTGTGTGCACGTTTCATTCATATAAAAGAACATCTTTTGCTTTAATCATAATAAAAAATGAACAAAAAGGAACCCCAGAAATATTGTGTGTTCATTTTTTGCCAACGCAAAATCTGAAGCTGTAAAATTTGGTAACATTTTAGGACTGATATGTGTTTTTGCCCTAAACACTCATGTCGTCCTGACGGATGAGTTTTACTTTAATTAGGTTTCAGTGTGACTTTTCCTGTCAAGGTGACAGACCCATACTCTCTGTTGTGTTTTAGTAACAATTCATAAAATCTTAGCTTGGAATGGGGAAAGGAATCAATGGAGAGATCATTTTGTTAAAAAGTCTGTCTCCTCTAACCAAAGTATATTAAAATGAACCCTTACAGAGGGGAGCTTGAGACCATTTTAAAACAACTTCGTATGTTTGATGTATAAATAATGTGGTGTTAATTTTTAAAAAAAATATTGTTTTCATTTTTAGTGTGGAGGAAAACTTCTGCAACTGTTACTAGGCAACAATTAAAATGAAATTTTAATGGTTTTTAGCGCTGCTGTTTACTGCATAGAAAATTGTTCAGCTTGTACCATATTGATTTAAAACAAAAACAAACCCCACCAACCACTCAGATCTCCCTTTGAAACCAAAGAATATCAAAATGCAAAATGACTCCATAATCAAAGGACATCTATAGTTCAAAATGTATAAATGATACCTTAAAATGATATATAAGTTATAACAGGCACCATCATCCCTGTTTCTTAATTTTTACGGATAAAACATGTAGTTGGTTCCCTCGAGGTTAGGTAGTTGACGTTTGTTGCATGGGATTATTGATATAGACACGTCAGAATGACGGTTGTGAAACGTAGATCACTGGAAGGTGCGGCATGAAGCTCTTGCAACATCTACGTTCCATGGTAGCTGTACACACGCTGCTTTAGCACTAGAGCAGGGCAAATTAGTGTCCCCACTCCTCAAATATGTAATTATGCGTGTGTTTAACTTTATGGACGATTTCAAGACAACTGCAGGATCAAAGGGTGAAATCCGTTCACTGAAATCAGTGCCAAAATTTTCATTGACTTCAGAGGCACCAGCATTTTATGCTAAATCATGGGAGCACCTGTATTTGCATGTGAATAAATCATGGATGGAAACTTTTGAAAATCTGATCTCATGGTTTGAATAGTGATATCTAAAAAGAGATCAGAACTAAACCTTGCCAAGCTTGGGTACAACTCTAGCCGCAGTTCATGTGAGTTTCTGCTGAGCCCAGTCTTGTTGTATTGGGAAGTCCTGCCTTAAAATCTTAAAATGAGAGGAAGTTTAATGTCATGAAGCTGTGATGGATTTTGTTGTATTTTGAATCACTTTCCCATTGTGGTGTAGTCGAGTTTTTTAGCAAACTGCAGGTCTTGACATTGACACACAGGAGTTGTTTCATTACATAATATTTTTCTGGGAATCGACTGTATAAAGTCACACAATTAAGACAAGTTTGTTCTGAGAGCCGTGTGAGATATCGCTGTGTTATGTCTGGTGTATATCTCTGTACTACAGCGTTCTGTTGGCTGCCACTTGTACTCTGGTGAATCTCTCTTAGATCTGTGGACAGCCTGGAGCAAAGGCCAGAATAAAAGAATTTGTGCACTAGTGCATTAGAGCTACTGTAACCCGTGTGCTTTACACTGCAGTCCTTGACTTCATTTTCCGGGGGTAGGGAAGAGAGGCGGTGGGCAGAAGACATGTATATTAAGTGGATATACTGTGACTCTACAGATGTGCAGCGAGCAAGGCAGGGCAACTCCCCCAAAGAAACCCACAATTTCCAGAGCAGTTTGTGACACTTCCCTGGCATGCTAGCAGCTGTTTCTGGGGCTGTTTTGCCCCCATCACCCTCCAAGATGGAGGCAATCACGAGAGCAGAGGGGATGAGTCTAAATCCAAGAGTTACTGCACTGCCTGATTGACGTGGGACTTGCAGCTGGGGACCAGTCCCTGCTTTTCTGACAGGAGAAGCCCTCCATTAGGAAAATGTTTGGTGTGCGGTGGCATGGACCCGGAGGGAGAGCTGGAGGGAAGCATTTGTTCTTCTACTGGCTGCAGAGCATGTGGAACGTGTAGTGAGCCCCAGCTAACTGCTCTAAACGGAGACTTGTGGTGGGGGGGTGAGTTGGGGAGCTGCTGTTTGTTGCTGACTCGGTTCTGAAATGTTTGAAAGGAAGAACCACGATGCTGCTGGGTCCCAGGTTCAGAGTCTGGGTGAGACACTCGCTGCTGTGCTCTCACAAGGGACTGAGAAGCCATCTCAAAGCGAGGATCACAGGGGATGGGGTCTGATGTAGCTGGAGGAGAGAGGATGTTGGACTTGGGTAACAGGCTGGCTTGCCCTGGGGCTGGAGAGCCTTGGAGCTAAGTCAGTCCTGATTGGCAAGGGGTAGCAATTGCTCCCGAGTTAAAATGCAGCAGGAAGCTGTGCGGGAGGCGGGGATGGAGGGAGTATTTGAGACTGCATGAATTAGGAGAAGACTTCAGGCACGGAGGCCTGAGAGGGACTAAGCCCAAGAAGCAGGGCAGAGGCAGACAGCAGATCCTCAGGGAGGACCTGAAACTGGGGAGATGACTGCAGACCTTTGTGTTGGACTGCTGGGAGAGGGGCAGCGATCTGCACCATAGGGCTCAATAGCCACAGATCCGTTCCGGGTTGCGTTTTGCACTCCTTTGTGACGTGTGCATGCTGAATGGGCTGCTGAAGAGACGGGAAGGCCGAAACCTGCCATAGGGTGGCCTCTGACCACAGGCGGTCCATTGGGGGCATTAAGGTGCCCTCCTGCTCCTCTTTGTAACACAGACATAGAGTGTGCATAGTCTGTATGAGGAACTCCCAGTAGATTTATTATCAAGAAGTTATGTTTAAAAGTTATCCATAGTACTGCAAAATCCTATTTGCTATGCCCTATACTATTTAGGAGGAGTTTTGCCTTAATATTCTTTTTACGAAGAAAGCATTGGGTGCTCTCTCTCTTTCTCTGAAATTGATGGGACTATTCCCATCCATGGGTCAGGCTTTTACATTTACCAGGAACAGCCCTGAGGTTTAACACTGCGGAATGCTTTCAGAAAAGTATTGAAAAGACAAACTTGTGGCCTGTGCTTCAGCAAACAGTTGATCTGAGGAGCAGGAGGGGTGTGTGTGTGTGAATGGTTATAGAGATTATTACAGGAGCTGTCCCATCTCCCCCAGGACATAACTAGTCTGTTTCAATATGTGTACAGTGCAATCCTTAAAAATATGCCAAGTGTCTGACATCAGAAAGAAGGCAGGCACACATCAATTGCTCTTTCTATGGGGAACTGGCAAGCTGCTCCCACAAACAGTTTTGGATCCCTTTTTTAATTGTCCTTTTTTCTGTGGCAAGGTCCTCTGTTCTTCCTAAGTTCTTGTGCATTTTTATTTTCCTTCCTCTTCCTTGCTCTCTATCCTTTGTTTTCCATCAAGTATCCAGATCTTTACCTGTTGCCCCTTTGGCCCAAGCAGGTAGCTAGTATTCAGAGCCTTGCTGGTTCATTTTTGTTAGGAGGAGAGATTGATGGTAGGAGCAAGGTATATTCTCCGGGGTAATCCTGTTTACTTACAAAGAATGAACTCAGACTTCTGTTTTCTTTAATGCAGAAGAAACAAACAAACAATAGGCAGTTTCCTTGGTCAATAATCTCCAGCACATTCTGTCTTTCTGCTTTCCCTCAAGGACACCCTCACGACTGTTGCTCTCACTGTCTGCTCACTTTTCACCTCACACGTGAACACACTCAGTTTGCCAAACAGTCCCTTGAACCCTGTGTTTTCAGCCAGTCTCAGGGAAACGTTCCTAGTCTCCCTGAGTCATTTCTAATGCTGATCTGGGAAAACAACCCTGTACCTTGGGCAGCGGCTTTTGGCCTTGCCAGCTCTCACTGCATAAAAAGGCTTTTAATTGCTCCTTTCATTTAACTTGAATGAAGGCTGCTTAGTCAGTGATTGTCTAATTATCAAAGACCTACCTAGTGGCAGCAGTTTACACTTTCCAGATTAATACTTCTCTGTATCTCCCATTTCCAATAATGCAAGGCTCCACAATTTTGAAGTGCCAACAGTGTATATGTGTGTAGAAAATTTGAACACGTGTGTGTTAGAGTATAATATCTTTACTTTACTGAAAAGAAACAACCCTGCTTTCTTAAGGGTCTGGTCTAAAGCCCATATTATAGTCCTGGGAAATGCCAGAGTTTAGGTTGGCTTTGGTTTTGATTCAGGTGGTCTCCTCCTCCTCCTCCTGCTCCCTGCCTGGGCTCAAGCAGGCAGGGCATTGATTGCACAGGAGAGGTGAGTTCCTGACCCCCAGAGCAGCCAGTAGCTGTAACTGCATGAAAAGTCCTGCAGCTCTGGTTTGGAGCCCATGCAGTGCACACAGAATTGTCAGGGAATTATATGCAAAGCTCTAGCAAGTTTCTACGGAGAATGTCTGAACTTCCATTTTTCAGAGGTTCACAGCTTGCCCAAGTTCAGGAAGATTTTTAGGTGTGTGGCAAAAGGCACAACACTGATAAAAAGCCACCACCAGGGAATTTTAAATGATTGCAGCAAAGCATGGGAGTGCTAGGCCTTCTCCAGGTAAAGTCACCAGAATTTAACATGGTCACAATGTATTCTCTTCATTCTTGCTCTTGGAAATAGCTGAAATTTTCCAAGCAATTTTCAACCTGACAAAGACACAAAGCATGGAAAATTTCAGTCCAGAGACTTAATGTTCAGCAAACCTAAAACTAATTGAGTCAAGGTCTTAGAGTAGGGCACCTTGCTCAGCACTGAAGATTGGGAAGTGATGTTATGCAATATATTCTTGTCTGGACCTTTGAAGAGCATAGGAACCATGTCTCTCCAGAGCTTAGGGAGAGGTCAAAGCAGCCTAAGGGCATTACACTGCAAGGAATTTTTGTAAAAAATAATCAAAAACCTTTCTTTTAAACACTAAGACCTCATCTACCTACAAGCATGCCTTGGTTTAATCATGCTAATGCAAACCCTTATGTGGACACTAAGCTTTCCATTGAAAAGTGGCTTGTTTGTTTGTTTATCTTAAATTTGTTCCTAATCAACTTGAATTAAATCAGAATCACTGAAATAAGCATGTCCACTTATTTGTACCAGTTCAACTAAGGCAGTAAATCACCACCTTTGAAGGGAAAGATGTTGTTATTAGATGACAACTGCAGTACGAGCTGTCAGAAAAACCTAGGCTAGTTCTGGATGTGGAGCAATGGTCTCTGGTCACAGCAAACTGGAGAGGATGAAGCAAAAGTGGTTAGGAGGTCATGGCCCCTTTGTAACCTTGTCTTTGAACATTAGAAGTTTTGAGGTGCCACTTGTGTGGGCTCAATGGATGCTGCTTTCTGGGGAGTGCAGAAGCAGTTTTTAAAGCATTAAATTGGTATTGCGGTCCAAGGGGAAGGTTTTTCAGCTTTTGGCAGTAATATGTGGCAGTTCTTTCCAATGCTGTTCAATACAGTTTCTAAGGAGTTTGGTTGAAAGGGTCTTTATTAAAGGCAGCAAGCAGTTTCACTTGGGAGGAGTGAAGAGGAAGCTGTTTGTGCAGGGGGCAAACTGAAGCGGATAGTCTGATGGGCCACACAGGATGCCATCTAGCTTTTAAAGCCACCTGTGACATTCCATTTACTTCAGTAATGATGCCGAGAGTCAAAAATGATGCCTTACCGAGGGCTACAGAGGAAGATAAATGCCTGTTCACCAAAATCCCTGTATTGCAAATATTCTTTTGAAGGTGACAAGGTCAATAGTAAATGAGTTTCTGAACAGGTATGAATGTGTGTGTTCTGAGGAAAACTGTGGAGCAGGGACAGAGATTTTGCTATTAACTTTAGTTAATCTTTATTATATCACCGATGGAACCTCCCAGACAATCAGGGCACATAGCCGGTACACACTCATTACCACATAATCATTAACCAGACACAATTAATCTCTGTTTTCAACTCTCTGTTTATAACCTTGGGGTACGGTTATTTCTGTGTACCTATTGATGGAAACTTTTTGCTGACTGACACTGTAAAGAGAACTTCTGAACCAGCCTGAAAATCTGTGCATTTATTCTCCGTATCTGCAGTATTTAATCAGTGCCTTTTGATTGATTTTACCTGCTGTGTCTGCACTAGACACTCTTCACTAGGAAGAAAGATATCCATCTGCAGACACACTTAGAAGCATCTGGAGCAACCACCACATCTCTGACTGGATTTACCGACGATCGAATGAAAATGCAGAAAGGCTTTCCGAGCCAAACATTGTCTGCTTTGGTCTGCATCAATCCACTTCACGTAGCTTTTGATATTTTACGGTTACTTGCAGTAGACAGCTTTTTAATAGCTACAGAAAGCAGTGAGCAGAAGAGGCATCAATGCTACAGTTCTAAATGCTGCTTTAGACCCTCTTGAGACTTTCTTGGCCCTTATCACCTTTTACAAATATTATGGAGTGACAACAGCTGCATGTTTGCAGCTGAAGCTAGGTCCCTCTCCCATGCCCTGATTTGGGATTGCACCCCTGTTCTGTGGCATATAGACATTAGGTACATAGTTAAGTTGCTTATTGAATAGGAATGGAGTTTATCAGGTACTTCAACCCCTTTGTAGCAATGGGGCTATGACCCCCATTTTCCAGATCTTGCTTCAGTTCCTACTTCCCCAAACACAAACCACTCTCCCTGAAATCTTACATACAACATTTCAGTCCTGGAGTGGCATTTTTCCCTTGATAAACAGAAAAAGAATTGAAAAATTACTGTGCTTGTAAATTATGGTGCTCCTCATTAACAAGGTATGTTGAGTCATATAACGGTTTGAGGGCATGATGATAGGAAATGCAAGTTAAATACAAGGACTAGAGGGAAGCATAGTAAATGATGGTGACAAGTGGACTTGTTTAGTCTTGTTAATCTTTAAACAGTTATTTTCTAAATACTTCCTTCCCCTCCTATTATATCTCTAATGCAGACACTCACAATGTATGAGGGGTCTGCTTTGGTGAGACCGCTAAACTCCTGTTGAGCTGGGCTATCTTACTAAAGACCTACTCTGCACTGATTTTTTTTAAAGGGAAATTTGCAAACAAAAATCTTTGTTAAAACGATTGAAAGTATGTTCTAACATAACAATACCCAAAGTAGTGTTGTACAGTTGTTAGAAAAGGTCTACAGTTTTCGAGAAAGAAATATGAAAAATCTTGGGAAACGAAGAGTTAAGGATTTCCTGCATACTTTACTGACTGTATGATATAATAATGCATCTTGGTAGTAATAGTGCCAGCCTCAGCAGTGTCAGTTGAATCCAAATGTGCCATGTTCATTATGTTGCATTCAAACCTCAGAGTTTGAGTGTGTAATAAGCTTATTACCTAGACATCCAGAACTGGTGTCATATTTTTGCTTGCATAACATATCAGAAATATTTTACATAATGCTGTTTTCTTGTTCCTGCCTTTGAACTAAATCCTGCACTACGGTGACAACAAGAAAATAGTTTTGGCCTAGATCTAGAAGTATTTTATGACAAAACCAGTGTTGGGAGTAGTAATCTGGGAGAGCAGAAACACTTCCCCCTCCCCTCTTGTTCCTCTCATTAAGTCTTCAGGAGACTTCTTCTGCTGTCTCTCTCAGCTGGAATATCTGTCTCCAAACAGCCTTCTGTAGTGGGAAATCCAATTTAATCTCAAACAGCTTTATCAGGTCTGTGCTACTTTTCTTCTCTCATTGGAAAATGAAATACAAAGATCATGTGTCAAACTGACTACAAGGTTTAAAGCTTCTGAGTTTGCATTAATAAATTTGTGCATCAATTATATGTTTGCACATTTATGTGTGCATGACTGAAGGCAGCTTCTTTGTAGGTTGAAGTTTAGTTATGCTGCGTAGAGTAGTTTATTCGAACCTTTAAAGCTCTCGAATGGCTGATTTCTTCAAGACACTATCCAACCCTTTGGGTCTTCATGAGATAACAATGAATTTCCTCATCAGGGCAAAGGAACCTGAAAAATTAAATAAAATGTCTCTCCAGAAATTCATTATGCATTTATTGGCTTGAATTTGAATTCTGATGTGAACTCACTTTTAGTTATCAATATGTGTCTTGTACATATACAGATCTCTGCACATACTCAGCCGCGCTGAACTTTCCACAAACATGGTGCTAAAGTAGCAATGGATTTGGGAAACTTTCTTTTCTGGATCTCCAGGTCCAGTATAGTTTAGGTCAGCAGGGGCTGAAAGTTGCTAGTAGCTCAGAGACAGAAATAGTTGTGATGGGAAAACAGGACCAAATATGTGGTCACCCTTATTGGCTATCTCACTCCAAGAGTCAAGCGCCAGAACTAGCAAACCTCCTTTGAGAGAATAGTGGGATTGGATCTGGTGACTCACAGCTCAGGCCACAGAGAGAGGAGGCCAGAGCCTTAGTTGGTGTAGATCACCAGAGCGCCACTAATCCGAATGGTGCTACACCAAGCTACGCAATCTGCGTATCTGGCCTGGCGTCCCCAGTTTCGAGGTCATAGTTAGAACACGTTCGAATGAGGCAGTGTGGGAAGGCTGGGATCACCATTGCTCTTGTGCTGGGTAATGTACATCCTTTGAGCACCACCATGTCAGTTCATTAACTCTCACCAACACCAAATTCATCATAATGGGGAATGAAAATTTAGAGACAGAAACTATAATTTTGCTTCAAATAACTGCTGTATAAAGTCATAGCCTTCGGAGAAAGAAAGGACTGTACCTTGGTTGTGAAACAATGGCCATAGCTAAAAGGC
The DNA here is from genome assembly GCA_007922195.1 of Podocnemis expansa. Taxonomy (NCBI): domain Eukaryota; kingdom Metazoa; phylum Chordata; order Testudines; family Podocnemididae; genus Podocnemis; species Podocnemis expansa. Next base: position 2,959,182 of record ML681973.1, on the reverse strand, counting down.
GTTCAGCATTCTAAATGATCACACATTTCATTTCCAAGGTATTTTTTCTTTCCTCCGGGCAACATTGAACAGCTGTATTCCTCAGAAACAGGCAGTAGTTAATACTACATCAAGTGCTTCAAAATAGCATTACAGCCATGTTGAGATAGTAAGAAAAACACTCAAAAGTCAGGAAAAGTTATGGCATTCTGGAACCATGAACTTGGCCATGATATGCACCCCGTATATTTTGTAGTGTAACAATTAGCAAACAAGTTAAGACTATTTGGTAATTGTCAGACTCATTAAAGTTTACAAATAACAAGGGAGAGATGAATAGACAACACTACTGAAAGTGCAGCATGAGGAGGGAGTGGGGAAGAAGACAAAGAAAACAAGACAGTAGTTAGCTTTTACCGATTTCAAGATGCTAAGCAGATCCAGGGCAGCTTTTTAAGTTTCTTGCATCTCAACTATTTGTCTTATGCACCTTATTCAAGACCCACTGGCTTCGCCACTCTTACTTGCTATTGTCAAACGTAAGCTTTCCAGATAAATTCATCTTTACAATGGGACTGAGAGTGGAAATTTTCAGCCAAAAAGGTGAATATGTCAGAAAGCTATAAAGCTGTGAAATGAGAGGGGTACTTTATATGTCACAGTTGCTTTTAGTGCTCGTGAAAAAATAAACTTTATTGAAAAGGCGAATTTCTGACATTTACTCGTGTTGAGTAGTACCTTACTCCACAGTGTGCTCTGAGCAGTGGACTAAAATACGAATTAGGGTTTTGGAATCTGGTGCTCAGAAATTATTAAGAGGTGATAGAAATGTTTAATGATGTGGGCTGTATTTGCAAAAATATTAGGAAAATCTCCACTAGCAGTTGCCATGAATCAGTGCCTTGAGCTGGGCAACAGTCTTACATTATTTTCACTTGGATATTAAGTGATAATTAGAATTCTGTAGGAACCTTTGAATTCTTTGGGTCTTCATTTATTTAGAATATTTAGAAACTCTGGCATCCTTCACTTTGTAGTCTAAGCAATATTTGAGGCAAAATGCTGTTTGCTTGCATTATAAATGTCTATTTCCTATCTCCACTGTTTGTGAATTTAATTTATAATGATCTGTTGGCTGTTATCATGTACAGTATGCTCCTTTGTCGAAAATCATTAGAATAATATATTAGTCTTAGTTGTGTGCCTTTTCGGTAATGTGTTTATGGATTTACTGTTTTTCACTGTTTCATACAAAGAATAAAAAAGGGCGAAAGCGATATTTCAGCCTTCTGTTATAGCAGTTCTCAGTTAACTAACGCATGAAAACTGCACCAGCCCATTTTATTTACTTCACAGTTGATTTTTCAGTTGTTTTTATAAACCATGGCTGTGGGCACTATAAGTTTCTCGAGTGACTGTTTGTTTGACATATCACTTAGAAGCAGAACACTGACAGATGTTAGAAATGTTACGAGAGTTTGAGCTGCAGGAAAAGTTCATAAAAAATAATAAAATCACGGAACTGGAAGGGACCGTGATAGGTCATCGAGTCCAGTCCCCTGCACTCATGGCAGGACCAAGGACCATCTTAGAATCATAGGGCTGGAAGGGACCTCATGAGGTCACCTAGTTCAACCCCCTGCTAAAAGCAGGACCACTCCCACTAAATCATCCCAGCCAGAGTTTTGTCTATTTGGGCCTTAAATGTTTCCAGAGATGGAGATTTCACCGTCTTGCTAGGTAACCCATTCCAGTGCTTCACCACTCACCTAGGGAGGGAGTTTTTCCTAATATCCAATCTCGACCTCCCCAACTGCAACCTGAAACCATTGCTCCTTGTTCTGTCGTCTGCTATTACTGAGAATAGCCTAGCTCTCTCCTCTCTGGAGCATTGTAAACCATCCTTGACAGGTGCTTGGCTAACCTACTCTTAATCATTTTCAATGATAGAGATTCCACAGCCTCCCTAGGCAACTTATTCCAGTGGTTAATCACCCGACAGTTAGGAACTTTTTCCTCACGTCCAACCTAAACCTCCCTTGCTGTAATTTAAGCCCATTGCTTCTTGTCCTATCATTGGCAGTTAAGGAGAACAGTTTTTCTTCCTCCTTCTTGTAACAACCTTTTAGGTATTTGAAAAGTGTTCTTATGTCCACTCTGTCTCCTCTTTTCCAGAGTAAACAAACCCAGCTCTTTCTGTCTTCCCTCATAAGTCAAGTGTTTCAGACCTCTAATCATCTGTGTTGCTCTTCTTTGGGCTTTCTCCAATTTGTCCACATCTTTCCTGAAATGAGGCACCCGGAACTGGATGCAATATTCCAGCTGAGATCTAATCAGGGCAGAAGAATTACTTCTCATGTTTTACTTGCGGTAATCCTGTTAATACATCCCAGACTGGTGTTTAATTTTTTGCAATAGTGTTACACTCTGGACTCATCTTTAGTCTGTGGTACACTACAACACCCAGATCCCTTTCTGCGTACTCCTTTCTAGGCAGTCATTGTCCATTTTGTATGTGTGCAATGGATTGTTCTTTCATAAGTACACGTGTCTTTACTGAATTTCATTCTGTTTACCTCAGACCATTTCACCAGTTTGTCCAAATCATTTTGAATTATGATTTTGTCCTCCAGAGCACTTGCCACCTCTCCCAGCTTGGTATCATCCACAGACTTTATAAGCGTATTCTCTATGCAATCATCTAAATCATTGATGAAAATATTGAATAGAACCAGACCCAAACCCGATCCCTGCAGTACCCTGCTTGTTACCCCTTCCAGCATGGCTGTGAACCATTGATGATTACTCTTTGGGAGTGGTTATCCAACCTTCTTCACCCATCTTATACTAGGTCTTTCTACATTGTACTTCCTTAGTTTGTTAATGAGAAGGAGGTGAGAGACGTATCAAAAGCCTTACTAAAGTCTAGATATACCACATCTACCACTTCCCCTCTATCCACAAGACTTGTTACCCTGTCATAGAATGCTATCAGGTTGGTTTGACACAATTTGTTCTTGTCAAATCCATGCTGGCTGTCACTTAGTGCCTTATTCTCTTCTAGATGTTTGCGAATGGATCCCTTAATTATTTGCTCCATTATTTTGCCTGGTACAGAAGTTAAGCTGACTGGTCTATAATTCCCCGGGTTGTCCTTATTTTCCTTTTTAGAGATGGGCCCCATGGCTATGTCTACACTAGCAAATTAGTTTGGATTAACGCACCTTAATTTGAACTAATTTGAGCCCTGTCTTCACTAGGCAAATAAGTTCAAACTAGCAGTTAGTTCAAACTAGGTGCGGGTTTTTAGTTCGAACTAACTTTTAATTAGAACTAGGTGCACTTTCTTAGTTAGAACAAAAAAGTTAGTTTGAATTAGAAAAAACGAAGCTAGTTCAAACTAAAAAGCCACACTTAGTTCAAGCTAACTTTGAACTACATAGTTCGGACTAAGAAGGTCTGGTCTAAGGTTTTAGATGTAGACATAACCTATATTTGCCCTTTTCCTGCCTCTGGGATCTCTCCTATCTTCCATGATTTTTTACAGATAATAGCCTATAATAGACAAATGACAAAGGCTCTTCCTGCATAAACTTGACATTATTTTGTACTTGGTATTTACTTCTTTAGTGGCAAATCTGTTTCATATGCTTCTGCAAACATGCACTTGTTTCTTAGATGATTAGTTCATCAGAATGCCTTCTGGAATCTTCATGCTGAACATGCATTTGAAATCTTCACCGAAAAACTGGGGTCACTGCTTTATATGGAAATTAATTCATACATTTCGGACAGGTGAAGGGGACTTGCTTCTGAATAACCAAGATACCACCATGCTAGTCTATCTGATTACTGTGTGATGGTTGAATATGCTTAGTTTCTTTTGCCACATACAGTTGTAATGAGCGGAACCAAGGATGTTTCTGACATCAGTATATCCAGTCGTCATCTATGACACATACATGCTTATTCTAATAAGCCAAGGCCTTAGTTTAACAAGGTATACTTACTTTTGTGCCCCCCTAAAAATATGTGAGTAAGCTCACTGGCTGCCATGATCCTTACCTGGCCTTCAGTGTCATACCTCTATACACAAACTTAGGCCTGACTCCTGTATTCTGGCCTATGGAGGTAGACTAGTAAGTCATGGGGACATTGCACAAGCAAACTGGAATGCACAATTAGGACCATACAGTAACCAGCATAAACTCTCTTCTCTTCCCTCTCTCATGGTAAACCCATTTGTGTGTGAACTCTTCCCAGGTGAGATCTTGTGTACAGTAGGTACCTGAATTTCTATGCACTGTTCTGTGCATCTAGTCAGTGTATAGAAATAAACGCACAGTTCCTTTGTCTTGCAGATGAGAATGATGGATAGTTTGCTCCACCCTTAGCCTTCTACATATTGGCACACATTGGAAATTACACAGTGGTTTGTCGAGTAATATCAAAGAAGATGTCATGTTTGGATCAGTGCTGGGCATCAAGTTGTATTCTAAAAAGAACTGGCTTCCCCCACCCCCAACAGCTTGCCTGGGAAGCATGAATGGCTTTTAATAAAACATCTTTCAGCAAATGACACGCTGGAGCCTTGAAGCAAAACGTACTTCTGCCCTGTGTCAGTCATTCACCCTCTTCCAGTTCAGTGGATTCCATGCTTTACCCAAAAGAAGGTGCTGATGTCTTTGAAAAAGACTCCATACTGTATGAATGGCAGTGAAACAAACCCCTCATTGAAGAGAAAAACAAACAAGGAGTCCTGTGGCACTTAAAGACTAACAATTTATTTATTGCATGAGTTTTTGTGGGAGAAAATCCCACTTCGTCAGATGCTTTGAAGATGGGGGAACTTAGACAATGTGAGGGAAAAAATGCAGGGAAGTGTAAGTCATCTTCCTCTATATGCTGTTTCCTAGTGTTTGAATCTTAACAACTGCTTTGATTTCTGACCTGTTCCCATGACTTACTTCCCTATATTTCTTCCCATTCTGTAACTTCCCCCATCTTCAAGGTGTCAGACCAAGTGGGATTTTCTCCCACGAAAGCTCATGCAATAAATAAATTTGTTGGTCTTTAAGTGCCACCGGACTCCTTGCTTGTTTTGTTGAATGAGACTAACCCGGTGGCCCCTTTGGAACTTGTTGAAGAGGGGGCAGTAAAGTAGTAACACCAACATGCTTAACAAAGTGGGTTTGGTTTTTGCTTGCAAGAACTGCCTGCCAGGAAGTAACATACTGTAAGGTTACTCCTATGAAAAGGGATTATCATCTTCTACACCTGCTTTTGTTGCATCCTCAGAGATTAATGGATTTACCGGGTCCCATTGACATCAATGGCAAAACTGCTGTTGAGTTCCATGAAACCAGTCTTCCACTCATAGGTTTTTTGGCCCAGAGGGGTCACTTCCATCATCTACTCTGGTCTCTTGCACAACCAGCCCATTGTACTGAGGGGAATATAGGCATGGACACATACTCTCATGAAGCTGAACAGAGCATTATTGCCGTAAAGTTGACACAATCACAGTAACCCCTTTTTGGCGCTTCCCACTTTAACTTTCCCTGGGTAGGGCTTTAGTTTCTGAACTCCTTAGACCTGGGTTTCTGTCACTGTCTACCCAGTAAAAGGGTTAAAGTTCTGAGGCAAACTGAAAGACCTTTCAACACATTCACTGCTCCCTCACTTTCCTCTCTCCTTTTTTCTCCTGGGTCCAGTTTTGCATCCTCTCCCATTGTCTTACTTCCCAGATTGCAGATGCTGGTTGGCCAGACCTTCTCTTCAGTAGGAATGGTGGCGGGTTAGTTAAAACTTGCTAAAATTCTGGTAGACAAGGATCTTTGTAGGTTTAATACTTGTTAGCTTGTTATGCTACACCCCAGGATCCCCGTTACTGGTGTCTACCTCAGCCAACTAATACACGTTCAATCTACAAGTGATGTTGTCTACTCTAGGAATTTAACGTGCTAAAAGTGAACTTTTTTCCTGGAATAGACATTGCGCAGGTGGGAGATGCGATTTGCTATGCATAGTTAGACACAGTAAAACAATAAATCTTGTTAGAACGCAATGTATCAGTACTTTATTTCTTAGAATTCAGAATTATGATGCACAAGAGCTAACAATAATGAGAGAAAAAGCAGGCTGCTCCCTAAAAGCAAAGAAGCATGATTCAACTCACATTGACGATTGGCTGACTGCCTACAGGACTGACTTGGATAGCAAGCTTTTTTCCTTTGCCTGCTGACAGGACCAGGAAGACCCATGAGAACGGAAAGCGATTGTATTTTGAACAAAACAAGCAAGGGGTCCTGTGGCACTTAAATCTGCAGTTCTCAAAGCAACACGCAGTGAACTCCACCCAGTGGTCAAGTCTGGAACTAAATAAATGTGTTGCTCTTTAAATGCCACAGGACTCCTCCTTGTTTGTTTTACTGAACTAGGCTAATGCAGCTGCCCCTTTGAAGTCTGGAACTGTGCCTCCCATTTTAACTTTCCCTTTGGATATAACATTGCATTTAAACATTGTGTTAAATATGCGTCTAGAGTATGAATCTCACATACCCTGCATTAATAAATGTCAATACTGAATATGTGGCCTCGTTCTTGCAAGGTTCTGAGCTCTTTTTTCCTACTGATCATATTCATTTTCTATTAAAAAGTAATGTATAGCAGAATGTTGTAATGTTAAGCAAGCTCAGTTGTATTTCACCATTCTTAATTACCCTTACAAGGTGGATAAGAAGTCTGTGGGGAATTGCTTAGAAGAAAAGTATTTTGCCCTTGGGATGTGTATTACCATATGGAAAACAGACTTATGTTCTCTGTTAATTATCTTTGTTGTTTCAGTGCATTTAAAGGAAAGGTAATAATTTCTCAGTTGTTAGTACCTGTGTACTTTAAAATAGGAAATTGTTAAAATGATTGAGATCTCGGGGGGATGCTTAGTGTATTCCAGAAAGACACATCAATCCTCCCCCCACCACCCCGGTATTAATGTTTCTGAGTGAAACTGACAAAACATTGAGACGTGATATGCAGCACCTTTGGAAAAGAGTAATAGTGGGTCTCCCCCCCGCCCAATACGGTTGTAAACTTTCTTTTCTCCAATAATAATCGTGTTCATATTTCCTATTTCTGCAAGGCTGCAACAACATTGAATTTGATAGCTTGGAGCACTAGATTCTGAAAGCCGTTCAGAAACATAATATCAAACCAGTAATTGAAAGAAGCAGGGGAAAAGCTTGAAGTTGTTATTATAATAAGCCTGTGGCTACGGATATGATCCTGCTGAACAGAGTACATGGGATTATTCCACCTGACTCAACACAAGATGCTGTTCCTGTGATTGGAAATCAGCATACTTTGATTTGCACAGTCCAGTGTACCTTTGGGGGGTGTTGTTGGGGGCAGTGGTTATGCACTTTGGAGCTGTGTTGGAAACACAAATGTGTAAGAGAAGGCCAGGCCTTAAATGTGAAACTAGAGAGCTCATGTCAACACGAAGGTTTATATCTAGCCCCCACTATCTTGGCCATTCACTAGCATAAGGTTATGTATAACTGTTGGGATTGTTTCACAGTTGCATTGCTTTTGCTAATTAGTGAGAAAGTCATTAACCTTATCCTGCAGACAATGTTAGGGTGAAATTTCCCACTCATTTACTCAATACAATTAGTATTTATTATGATTTATAATTTGTCTAGTGCCAGCAGCTAGCTTCATAGACAGTTAGGAAGACTAGGGGTCACATTCCGACCACTTCCAGAATTGAAAATTCAGGGGTAAATCCCTTGAAATTGACAGAGTTACTTTGGACTCACTCTGATATGAGTGAGGACAGAAATTTGTTCAACCCACCTTGCTGTTTAAGTGCTTTATATTCTAAATAAACAATAGCAATTATTTCCTGGTCAGAAATTGAAGTGTTTGTGTTTGTTTTCAGTCTCCTCGGAGAAGTGAGGTACGTTGGCTCTCAGTACTGTACTCATGGGTATTACTCAGGCAAACAGTAGTGTCCTTCCAAAGCGGAAAGCAACAACAGCGTGAAACTTGCTGTACAGGCCCCCAGACTATTCTCTCCATTTTCTGTCTTTTTTCAAACGGGGAGATTGATCACCATGTTAATGGTCAAACACAATCCAGAGAAAAGGAAATGAGATGGCTACCTGCTCTGGCGCTTCCATGATGACTATGAGCAAGTGATTCTGAAATGAAAATGTACAAGTGAAAGGCGATTAAAGGATGAGGCTTCTCCCACCCACTCGTCACTTGATAAACAAAGTAATTAACAATATAATTGCTCTTTAGGTGATAGCAGTTGGTTACCTCCCAAAAAAGGGAGGCTTTTTTGAGTTAGAGAACAGCAGTTGTTTGTAGGGATTCTCTCAGACGGCCTGTATTGGGTATGATTTGCATTTTCATTATGAACTAAATGTGTCATAAGAAAAGACTGCCTGAGCCTTGTCATGAGAGTTTATAGGTCCTTCGTACTACTGCTAATATTCCAGTCACACTTACAGGCTTGGAAGATAGCAGCAGCATAAGGGCCTTGGACACCATCATGCTTCGTGCTGTACAGAGAAAGCAAATAACCCTGCCCTGAAAGATGTACAATAAAAGCATTGACTTACCTAACTCTCTGTGAAATCAAAAGGAGGGAGTCATTTAAATAAGTGGGAAATTCTGAGCCAAAGACACAGGTTTTTTTAGCATTTACAATCAAGTTCCCAGCAGGGATTATGAAAAACACAGGACAGATTCCATCTATAATTCCCAACCTGGTCTGTCCTTTCAGCTCTAGACAGGTCATAGGAATGGCCTTTCTGGGCCAGAAAAGTGGTCCATCTTGCTCAGTATCTTGTCTTCTCACAGTGGCCGGTGCCAGATGTTTCCAAGGGAATAAATAGAACAGCTCAAATTTCAAGTGATCCATCTGCAGTCATCCAGTCCCAGCATCCGGCAGTCAGAGGCTTAGGGCCACCGAGAGCATGCGTTTACATCCCTGACTATCTTGACTAATAGCCACCGATGGATCTACCCTCCATGAATTCATCCAGTTCTTTTTTGAATCCAGTTATAGTGTTGGCTTCACAACATCCCCCGGCTACAAGTTCGCCAGGTTGCTTGTACAGTGTGGGAAGAAGTCCTTACTTATGTTTGTTTTAAAACTGCTGCTTATTAGTTTCATTGGGTGACCTCCTGGTTCTCATGGTATGGGAAGGGATGAGTACACTTCCTTGCTCACCTTCTGTGCACTATTCATGACTTCATAGACCTCTGTCATATCTCCCCTCCCTTCTGAGTTCTTTCTTTCCCAAGCTGAAAAGTCCCAGTCTTTGTAATCTCTCTTCACATGGAAGGCATTTGTTTTTGCTGTCCTTCTTCATGTCCTTTTCAGTTCTTGTATATTTTTTATGAGATGGCATGTATTCAGTATTCAAGGTGTGTGCATACCATGGATTTATGTCAGGGGTCCCAAACACACAACCCATGGGCCACACCTGGGCCCTAAAGCTATTTCCTGTGGCCTGCAATGACATGATCATTACTGATATTTGCAATATCATTTTAGGAAAAGGTTTCAGTCGTGCGGCCCTCGGGCTAACATACTAGTCTTCGTGTGGCCCTGTACTAGTCCTCATGCAGCCTTTGTGGTGGTTTGAGTTTGAGACTCCTGATTTATATAGTGGCATTATGATTTTTACTGCCATATTATTTTACCATTTTTATCTTTGTCTTTTATTAACTAAGCACATTCCCTCTCCTCCCTGTCGCACTGCTCTCTAGAAAGTTGTGCCTTAGTCTGGTTATGCTCAGAAAAAATGACTGGGAAAAAGGCACTTTTATTTCCAACAAACCTGTCCACTCTATGCTTTTAAAGTTCCATGTGCTCTTTGGTCTCAAAAGCATGTTTTTAGTGCTCTTGTGGAGCCAGGATCACCAGCTCTATAACTGGAGAAAGAACGTGGCCATTGGTATCTTTCTTATTGACAGTGATGTACAAACCAGAAGGTTCACAGCTTGACTTTCACATCACAGGTTGAGTCTGCATGGTTAGTAGCTGTAAAACTGAACAAGCAGGATTGAATAATTCTAAAGAGTTAAACTGCACTTCCACTCCGGAGAGCTACTCAGAAAAATGGCTGGTGGGGAGAGCACCAACCATCTCAGGCTCCGCTGTTGTCCCGAAGGCTGGCGCTTCTCAGATGGATTGCAATGCTTGCTCTCATCAGGGAGGTCTGCCTAGTGCTGAGGTCAGCACTGTTGCTGTCTGATTATGATTAATGATCAATAGCAGCAGGTCTTTCTTTCTGGATTTATTCTTCCAAAATTGGTGTTGGCTGACTTCATTAGCATTGGGATGAGGTGTGGCCATCTTATACGATGGATGTTAAGAGCAAAGTATCTGCAACAGAAGCTGGCAGTGGTTTATTGTAATTTTTCTCCCCTGATAGTCTGGAAGTCACACTCTTACCATCATTTGGAAGAAAAGTACACAAATACTTACTAAATGTAATGGAAAAATCACTGGATTTTTTTTTTGAAATGTTTAGTTATGTAATTCTTGTTTCAAACATCATTACAATCCCTGGATTTTTTTTTAAATGTTTCGTTATGTAATTCGTGTTTCAAACATCATTACAACCCCTTCCAACGCAAGATTTTACCAGAATCTGTCTCTAGTAGGCAAACCGTATTTGAACTCGAGATTCGCTGAAAACAGTTGCATCCATTTCTGAACACCAGTTTTATACCTGCTTTTTCATTACATTTCTGTTCACAACGAACAGCATTCTGACTTAAACTGTGTCTTTAACTTGTTGAGTACATCACTACTCGATGTCTATAAAATCAAGTTTTAAAAAATAATTATTGTGTAAAATTGTGCGGGGTTATAGTGATCCCTGTCACTGTGAGGCCTGATTTTAGACTGATAGACAATCATGCTATGGTGTTTTTCTAGACATGATGACAAGAAATGTTTTCTTTTTCTCATACTATCAGCTGCTATTTTAAAACAGCCCTACTATAACATTGTTTTCGGTATTTTTAGATTTGGATCACATGGCATATGTTAGCTCCTGGGTGGTAAATGTATACCGGTCTAGGGTGATGTTGTCGATATCTTACTGCTTTGAACAGAACATCCCATCACTGTGTTCAGCACCAGGAGACATCTGCTTGGCCTCTGTAAATAACCAGTGGTCCCAGATTTAGTCATTTTAATAATCCTTTTCTCCCAACAGCAATAGAGTCACTTCCCTTATCTGAGAAGTGATTTGGGATTGTTTAGCTCATTTTTTATAATTTCTCATTTTATCCGTATTAATCAAACTAGGAAACAAATCTAGGCAGAAAGTTGGTTTGGTTGACATTCATGTGTGTTGGAGTGGAGGGTGGTTTTGTTGTATGGCCAGAAATAGTGAATTCACAACCAGTGCATCATTTCCTATCACCCTCAAGTAGAGCATAGGGCATGAGTCCTGCCCCCTGGTTAGAGATCTGCTTAAGGTGCAGAATCCCAGGCCAGCACCTGCAGCGCTGAAGTGGTCCAAACAGCATACATTGATGGGGTCTCTTGGCATTCTGCTGGGCCTCTGTACAGAGGAAATAGTTCCCCCCTTAGGATCAGCACATATTTTTATTTCTTGGTGGGACAGGGGTTGAGTATGGGTGAGAAGAAGGCAGTACCTGGTAGCCTGGCCCCAGGAGGAGGCCGAAGAGCAGGCGGAGGGACTGACTGGCTTTGTAGACGTCCTACTGGATTTTTCCCAGAGCAAGGGAGTCTGTGCAAGAGTTTCTGTGCTGTGCTTTCTGCAGAGACTTCCTGGCTGCAAATCCTTCTCTCCAGAGATGTGAGAACATGGCAACAGCTCTGTCAGTTAACACCCGGTACATTTTTCAAGTACTTTCCACCTTCTTGTGGGGTTTTTCTGTGCAAGAGAAAGGATTAGTTGGAGATGTGCAACAGCATCATCAAAACCAGTAGGGAAAACAACTCACCAAGATGCATAAAGCAGAGAAGGTGTCATTCTCTTCCAAGTGATTGTGCAGGTGTGTGTGCCCAGGGCACTTGAATTGGAGGCTCTTGCCAGTGGTATCATTTGTGTCTCACTGGACTGTCCACCTGAGTTCTGTGCCTGTGCTACATCTGCCAGGAGTCTTCTCTCTCCCTTTGGTTTCCAGATTTTGGAAAGGTTCACTTACCCTCCTGTACCAGTACGGAATCTCACATAGTCCCCTCCAGACGGACAGGATCTGCCTTTGAACCTGTGGCAATAAGCTTGCTACTTTGATTGCCTCTGAAAACAGCATTTCTGGTGGTAGCTGCTTCTACCAGGAGGGTTTCAGACCTGCAAGGTCTCCTAGGTGACCCTGCTTTCACAGTCTTCCATAAAGACAAGATTTTTCCTTAGGATACATCCTAAGTTTATGCCTAAACTAATACCTGCTTTCCAACCAACCAACTGTTCCTCTTCCTATATTCTTCTTCAAAGCTGATGAAAGACCCCATGCTTTAGAGGATGGCATTCTGCGAGTACCACTCTAGATCCTCTCCCAAGCTTTTGGTTGCCTGCACTGGGAGATTAGAAGCCATCAGTGATAGCTCAGAGAATTTCATATTGGATTTCCAATGGCTTTAAGCTCTGCCACAATCTTGCTAAAGTTTCTGTGTCCCCGAAAATCATGGCTCACTCCACTGGGCTCAGTACGCTTCATTACTTTTCTGAGCAATATCCCGGTAGCAGAAATGTGCAAAGCAGCCAGGGTGGTCATCTTTACGTACCTTTCCCATCATTGCTATCAACCACGCCTCTCATGGTCATGCCAACATCAGCAAATCAGTGTTACAGTCTCTGTTCACTCCTCCATCTGTGAGGAGACCGCTGATGAGTCAGAGGCACCAGAACGTACGGATGCACAATCACTCAAAGGTGAAAAAAGGGTTACTTACCAGTCCGGTAACCATCATTCAAGGTGCGCCCACATGTGTTCCCCAGCACTCCTACCTCCCCTGCTGATTTGGACATTACATATAGTGCAGGGAGAGAATGCAGGCATGCCACTTGTATAGTCATATCAGAGAGCAGTGTCGTGAATTGTACATCTGCATGACACATCAGACAAAACAATGGTTACTGTGCCTTATTTTAGCTAAAGCCTTACTACTGTGGAACTCTAAATACAGAGCATAGAGCACTTCAGGAAATATATAGGAGTTAGATTTTAATGAGCAATGTGCAAGATCTTCCCAAAGTATTGATTAACCAGACAGCTGGGACTTTTGAACTTCAATCATCTGTGAAAACATGCAGGGTTTAAAAGATTGATTGATGGTGCACAGACTGTGAATTGGGTTCTGGATAAAACTACTGATTTTCACAAATTCTTTGGTATAGCTATTTTGGCCTACAAAAAAGCCTTTGAGAGCATGACAATAGTAGTAGTGTTGGAGGCACCAGAAAAGGAAGGAATAGAATAGCTGTATATCCTGAAAATCATCTGCATGGCATTTAAGTTTGACTAGGAGAAAATGAAAAGATGACATTCAAAAACTGTTACATAAAAAAAGGGTTTGTCTCACTTCAATCCTCACTTAGTACGTGGAAAGGCTCTTTAAAATCTATGAATGGGAGAAGAGTAGCAGAATTAATAATATTAGTACTTAGAATTTCAGTCCTCTGTGCTTCACCTCTGCAGAGCACTTTATTGATTCTCATATTCCACTAGTACTTTACCTTCTTGAAAAGTGAGGCACAAGTCTCCAGTCCGGCAACTCTTTACGCTGAGCAGTGCCATTAATCTTTATGGGTATGCCTACACAGCAAAGAAAAGCCACGGGCCTATTCTACCCTTCATGAATGTACCTAATCCTTTTTTTTAACCAAGCTACAGTTTTGGCCTTCACAACATTCCCCTGACATACATGGGCTGACAAGAAATGTGAATTTGATTCTGTGTATATTAGTGTTTATTGTAAGGTAACGTTTACAGCTGTTTACCATGAAATCGGCAGCAGGCTAGAAAACAGTCATGTTGTGTCCTCAGCACCAGAGTGAATTAAATTATTTGATATTATATCATATCTTTTGTTGTCTCTCTCCGAAAGAACTACTTGCTTTTTCCCTTTAACCTCAAACACCCTGCTACATGAATCAGCTTTCGGAAAATTAGTCATTTATAGCGAGCTGTGCACTAACATGAGATTAGGTGAAAGTCTAGCAGCACAGCAACACAGAATATCTTAACTTCCATGAAACAATGCAGAAGTCCTTTTCTTGGTGTTGTTTTCTGGGGAGAAGGGAGAATTTTCTGGTATAACAGGAATAAAGTTGTTGATATTAGAGTATATTTGCAATTAACAGCTTTTCTGTTAGCTAACATCTCACCTCTGGTTTCACATTTAATCACCTGCAAAAGCCATTTGTTGTCTTGCACACTCCTCTGACATGAACATTGTCCCCTGGCAGGAGTGAATTACTAACATCGGTGAAAGTTAACTCTGGCACACCAAAAATGGAAAATATTTTCAAAAGATTTCATTTAACAAGGGTTCTTCATCTTTCTACCTACCATACATTTCAGTCACATTGGTTGTCTCACAGGAACTTTCAAATTCATTGTCAGTCTGTAAAATTAGAAAGAGGAGTGAGCTGAAAACTGTGTAGACATAGGCCTCTTTTTATTACAAAACAGCTCTGCTTCACTGCCCTAGCTGTAGCCCCATCCATCGCCAAGAGTTCTGAAGTCCTTTCTTCCTGCCGCAATTTTCTTCTCTGATTCTGTTCAGTGCACTTAACAGAGAAGCCTGATGCAATGCTGCTTCACCCAGCAACGCAGGTTCTCACCAAAAAGATCTGAGAAAAGTGAATCATACTGTGCATGGCAATGAATCCCTGGTGGTAGGTAACACTAGTGTGCAGATCACATTTCTCTCTAAAAAAACAAGAAAATGCATGAAAGGAGTAACTAGAAAGCCACCTGATTTATTTCACATTGATAACCATCTGGGGGTGAAGCTGGTACGAGTTGTGTCTTTCACACACTATGTTCGTCTGGCACCACTCGTTAGTGAGATGAAACTCTTCTTTGAGAAGATGCACAAAGAAGCCTGTTAGGTAAAGGCCTGATCCTGCAAAGTGCTAATCATCCTGCAGGACTGGACCTTTGTAGAATGAGATAAAGCTTTATCTCTTGTAAATGGAAGAAGGGTTATAACCAAGGGCAGGCACTTGTAAAATTTGGTGGTGGTGGAGGTGGTGGAGCGTTAAAACATTGGACCTCTACAGGAGTCTATATGAATGACTTCAAAGGAGGCAACTGGCAGGCCACAGTAGTAAATGCTCCAGTAAAACAATGTGCCTGGGATTTGTGTTTCCAATATTTAACAGAAATGATGCCTGTCCCCCCAAACAGGTCTAAGTTACAAAATTAAGTAGACATACTTTATGTCAGTGGACAGCCACAGCAGTAATTATATTACTTGTTTGGGTCTACACTTTGTTTCTTCTCTCGATGATCTGCTTCCTCACTAGGAGTGCTTGTGTTGACTCTACATCTTTGCGAGGCAGCTTGTGAAAATCTGTAACAGTTCATATAAGCAACACAGTGTCTGCACTGATATGTGTTGATCAAACTACGTTAACAATGACTATGCCGTCATGGAGGTGGAGTGATTAAGTTGATGTGATGGGGTAGTTGCTTTGGCGGGAACAACATATTAATGTGGGCACTTCTGTTGTCAGGTTAATGTAAGTCACCTTGTGTCCACCTGGGTACTGCAGACCAGGCTAAGATTGCTTAGACTCATGTGGGAGTGGGATGTCAATGCAATTATTTTTCCTCTTTAAACAAAAAATCTTGCTAATAATCACACATAAGGAAGGGAGATAACATTAGTGGGCATGCCTTTTCCTGTGTGTGTTTATAATTTTTCCTGATGTATCTATTGAGCATAGTGAAGGTACAGCTGTGTGTTCAGTGGGAGAATCTGAAGAGGTGTAAATATCTCATGTGGGGGTAAAGGGAAAAAGGTTGGGAAAATACATATTTTGGGGCTTTTCTTCTGGTTCAAATGTTAACATATATGTATCTTGGAACCTCAGAGATCTGTGCTGGGATTATTTAGCTGAGAACCCCATCAAAACAGAATTTATTGCAAAACCTCCCTTGACTTTGATGGTAGAATTTTCAGCAGAGACTCCCAGAAACTCTGAGAGCCCCGTGAGAACTGCAGCGGTTCTAGACATCAGCTGGAAATGCCACTCACCACTTCAACTGTCTGATTTTAAACTGGTGCTTTAATCTGTTAGATTAGATGTAAAGACATTGTCTCCTCAGTTGCTCAGTTCAATGGATTGATTCAGCACCTGAAACTGTTAATACATGGCAACCATTTCTGATGTCTTCAAGTTACTTTGGAAACATTCTTTAACTGAATGCTGGAGTAGACTTTGCGCCATTTTAACTGTAGTTCTGACTATATTTTGTAAACTTACAGAACTCTGCTTTTGTTCACTGTTTAGTGTGACAACTGAATTGGTAGTATTTATAGCACACAGAAATTAGACTGTCGTTTCAAATTCTTCCATTATAGCCATAGAAATGTGTAGTTGACTCTACAGCTTGTTTACTGGAAGGCCTCAGTCGTGCCTCATTGTCTCAGCAACTCGTCCAATTGCCAGCTCTCTTACCACATTGGATATGCTGCCTACTGGAGTGTAACTCTTGAGGGATAAGCACAGCAGTGGCTTGCTAGTGGATACCGGGGAAGTTGCGGAGCTACTGAAAGGTATTGGATCTCCTGAAAGAAACCTTATATCAAAGCCCATTGAAATCAATGGAAGGACTCCCGTTAACTTCAGCCAGGCCTGGAATCCATAAAGAAGTTTCCTTGCTACATCTTTATTGTAGGGTTAGATAATGCTTCCTCCCGGGATGCGGGTATATGGGAGGCCAGGACATGGTTTTGCTCACAGTCAGATGTGCTCCTAACTGGGGCAGCTTCCAATGGCCGTAATCACTATCTGCCATAGGATGCTCATGGCCTGCAGAAGAAGAGCCTGTCCAAGCTCCTTTTCTGCTCTATCATGTCAGTTCCCAATGTGAGGCATCGTTGTGCCCCTTATGTACATCCTCTTCTAGACACTAGACTAGCAGTGCAATAGCTGTGCCAGAAGCCGTCTCTCAGTTTTCCCAGCACACAACAGTTATTGTCTTATCCAAAGAGAATTCAAAGCCTATTATTAAGACAATGGATTTGACTTTTTGGTGAGTTTATGTCTTTAAGGATAGTTTTCAGCAAATGAGTCAGCCATATGTTAAATCAAATTTAACATCCATTATGAAACAGTGAATCATACTTTATATCTTGGTAATGATAATATATGATCATCTCTCTCATGTTCCCCTCATTTGTACTACTACTCATCAATCTTTGTAATATCACAAAGATTTATTAAATGAATAAGCTTCAAACTATAACTGTTTTAATATTAATCGTCCCATTCTCTGTTGTTTCTCTTACTGTAATTTCCATTTGTGTTTAAGCATGCAGACTTTAAAAGTAATAATCTTTTTTATAGTGAAATTTAATGAATAGAAAACCAATAAATCAATAGTTAAGTCCTTCTTAATGAGATTTTGTAATTATACCAATATATTACAGCATCAAGTACATTTCTTACTGCCCTTGCTATGTATGAGAATCGCAAAGGTGTACAGATTGAAAACTAAGGTAATGTTTAAAAAGAAAACAGTTGAGCTGCCACTGAGAATGAACAGCAGAATAAATATTTTTACTTTAGATTTAAAAATGCCCAGGGATAAAATTTTAGTGCAGGGCTCAAGGATTTAGTGGTCAGGTTCCCTTTAATATAAATTCCTCAGCTAAAAACGTACCATACTTCTGAAAGTTTTAAAACTCATAATCTTGTTAGCCTAGAAACTCCCATTTTATTGGTATCATATTTGGGGTGTCTTAATTTTTCCCCTTAAAACCAGCAGAAGAATTCTGTTATTTTGTGTTTATATTCTGCCTAGTTTGCTAGTTTGACACACCACTTTGTCATTGTCCTCATGGCTTTTTTTCTTGTAACAGGAGCCCAAGTAACCCCAGCAGAGCAGGGAGCAAAGGAAACTAGTAATATATGCTAAAAGATGCAATGGGAGAGGAGTAAGAGAGAGGAAACTGTGCTGATCTTGTCTAAAGGAGCAAGAGTTGGATCGTGACATTCATTCCTGAGTTGTACAGTTCTTGGCACGCTCTTCTGTGTATGGCATAAGGCTGTTAGTTGGACTGTACTGAATGTAAATGTGCTGGCTTAAGTGCTCTTGGGCTACTCCTATTTGTGATACAGGGCTGTCTCGTGCACAGTTTGATTCTGTGCTACAGAGCTAGAAAACACAGATGGGTAGTTTGTCCCTTGATGAACTGTATGGAGATAACTGGTCAGACCAACACAGGCAACCAGGCTCCATGCAGCTCACTTCTAGACTGCTAAAAAATTGGGGGGTGGGAGCGGGAGAGAGGGGAGCTAGTGAAATAACTGCATTGGGAAATTAAGTTTATTTTATCAGGATTAAGAATGGTGTGTCGTTCACAACTGCTTCACGGGAAGGGACAGCAAGTGCCACTGAGAGGCCACTGAAATCAATGACAAACTTCCCACTGGCTTCATTAAGAGTGGAGTTGGGCCCTTGACCCTTATGAGAAGAGCTGTGGACAGCAACTGTGCTGCAGATGAGACTCTTGATGTGTTTCAGAGAGCTGACTGCCTGACCGACCCAGCTGGTGCTGGGCAGTGGTAAGGAAAAAATCTGTCCATTTATCCTAGAACTCCACTGAAAATATTCAGAAGGGTAGGGAAGAAATAATTGTACTGGCTCCACAGCTCTGTAATGCAAATGTGGTGCAGCCAGGGCAAGTTTTGTAACTAAGGTGAGGAATAGGTAGGGGCAGGTCATGACGAGTCGGAGATCTCAACCCCGATGCTATGGGCCGGTTCACTGAGAGTCAGTTGGCTCTCCAGCTGCAGAATTCAGGCTGTCTCGTAATTTCTGAAGTGACTGGTCAGGAAGGCCTGTGACCAATGAGTTTCAATAATTCAACTGAGGTAGAATGAAGGCAAGAATTAAAGACTTAGCACCCTCATGAGACAGCATTGGTCACAGCCTTACTATGCTCTGCAGATGTAGAAGTTTCTATGATGCAGCTAAACTGGTAATCGAAAGACAGACTGGTATCAAAGATGACCTCAAGGTTATGACCTTTCCAAAGCACCTGCAAAGGATGAAATGTCATTCTGGAGGTCACAGGGGCCAGCCAAAATCAGCTCAACATTCTCTACATTTAACTGCAGGAAATTTTTCTCACATCCAGGACCAAATGTCATTTAGGCACCTTCTTTGGGGTCAGCTGTAATGGGAAAATGAGTTGTTGTATCATCAGCATAACAATTGTCTCAGAAATTATGCTGCTCAGTGATGACATCTGATAAAACCATGTAGCTGCACAGCTTGGGCCTTTAAATTGAGCTCTGTGAGGCACCATGGCACATCATGATCCCAATAAAAAAAGTGCATGCCCCTAAGTCTGTCAAAACAAGATCTAGGGTGCTGCATTGTCTAGGTCATTGCTGTAGTGTCTTGACATATCTGAGCCAGGAAGTAATTGAAATACTGCAGACATTGTTACAGGACTCTTTTAATTCCCAATACATTGTGCCCAGACATTTAAAAACCAGAAGTGGAAGGGACAGTCTCATGATAAAGGCACTGGAGTGTGTCAGAAAGCTGGGTTCAATTTAAAAAAACTAGTACATATTTCTTGTGTGGCTTAGTCTCTGTGCCCTAGTTTCCCACCCTTTTTCTGTTTTGTCTGTTTAGAATTAAGCTCTTTGATGCAGGGATTTCCACTTATTATGTAGATACACAACACCAAGAACAAGCACAATGGGGTCCTGATTTTGGATAGGGCCTCACAGTGCTACCATATTATTAATGTACTAGATTAATTTGCTTTGTGCGTGCATGCATACGTGATGGGAAGTGTACCATGCGGCAGGCCATTGAGGTTGCAGAGGTTACTCAACCGGTTGCTCCCAAAGAGCTCTCCTCTGACGTCACAGTGGCCTGGCATGGCACCTTTTTGTAGCTGCATACCTCATTGTAATTCATAAAGGTGAAGCAGCTGAGGGTTTAAAAACTGGACAGTAACAGCCAGTGAAACCCAGGGGTGTCTCTGGTGGTGCAGCTGCCCCTTTGGAGGTCTCAGCAGTGTTTTCAGCTATTTCCAGTATTTCACACTGACTCTTCAGGCAATCGTATGTGGTGCTCACTTGGGGAAGAAACTATGAAAATCTAAAAGATTACATGAAGGTTACAAACTAACAAGGAAAATTTTAGCTGACCATAGAACTTCTGCAAAAATATTGTAATTAAAGAGCTATTAATTGATTAAACTAAATAATTATTTCTTAAATTCCCCTTTGATTTTCCCCCGTCATTTTTGAAGGGTTACAGCTAGTAATAAAAATAATTCTTCTCCATTTTAGGACGTGTAGTCCTTTTACTACTGTTACTCTGCCCAGATAAAAAGAATAAACGGGGTTAAGTATTTTCCCTTTTAAAATATAGAGGAACAAAAGAAATTTTGGCTGTCATTCATGTTGTTTTAATAGTCAGCCTTAGTGGACGGCCTGCACTGCAAAGGACTGAGAAAATGAGATTATGATAGCATAGTGCCGTATGGTATAATTTGTGAAAGTAAGATCTAATGGAGCTCTTTGTCGGTAGCTGACCTCACAATGGACCCAGCAGAACTGAATGCCAATTTCTAAAAGCTCAGTAAAAGCTTCTTCTTTCTTACCAAAAACTACTTAGCAGAATAAGAGGTCCCTTGAGCTTCCACACTGTATACCTAAGCATTAATGCTCCTCACCTAACCCCCTTCTCTATTCACCCAAGGTTCCCTCCTTTTCCTAACATCAGACATTTTAAATGACTTTGGCGTCTAGGGTTCTCCCATCCATTCAGAAATAATCTTTTCCTTCTGGACCTGCAGACTAACTACTGGAAATCTTATCATCCATTAGCTCAACTCATATTAAAATTTAGCAATTAATTATCTCCAGTTCTAATCCAGTAAGCCTGTGCAATTAACATCTGGGATTCAGCACATCTTTTTTGCTGACTTTTTAATTTAAGGACTGGGACACAGTAGATCCTCTTAGCCAGAGTTAAGCTAACTAAAATCCAACATTTATTTTAAATTCCCATTCTGTTACCCACCTTGGAAGCCACTGCCCTGTTTTCCAGGTCTTTTTTACATCAGTCCCCAATGCTCACAAGATTCCTCATTTTAACATGTCTTACTGAGCCTTCTTGAGGTGCTGTGGTGTAGATCAGGGCACTAAAAAGTGGCACTTCAGGATTCTGTTCTGTACTGCTTCAGTGACCTGCACCAAATACCTGGTGTTACCCATTTGTGAAAATTCATGATGGTGCCTCCTGGGGATGTCACTGTTAATTGATAGCTATTTGTATCTTCCTTGCCATCCCCATTAAGGGATGTTCTGCAAGTGCAAAAATGACTACTGAACTAGCAAATGCTTTCTTTCTTAGCCCTGTCTTCACTGTCTCTTCAGCAAACTTCCCACGCAAAATACCAGATATTGCATGATAGTTTTAGGGAAAGGAGATGGTCCTATCACAAGTGTGTGTTTAATTTTCTGTGTGTGATGTTGGAAAATTGTGTGCATTTTCTTTGTATTTTGTTTTAACTTTTAAGAAAATTATACTGTATTGGCTAAATACTCTGAGGGGAGAACTGGACAGAACCATTCGGTGTCTAGATGATTCCATGCAGTCTGTGGCGCGAGTACAGCATAGATACCCAGCTGTGCAAGGTCACCTCATTACCTGCAGAGACCTAGACAGTCTGTTTCATGAGGTGCGCATGAGAGTTAAAAAAAATAATAGCAAGGAGTTCGGTAACTTAATTACATGTATCAGTTTTCACAGAGTGAGATAAATGAACTTCTCTTCCAACCTCAATGTTTTCTTTACTTATTCATGAAATCCCTACATTCCTCATAAGTTTCAAGTCGTCAACACTCATATCCTGCCAATGTGCCATGGTCCTAGTCCATTGAAAACACTTCCCCAGGTGAGAGGGTGGTGCAGGATCCATGCTCAGCTTAGCATTTTCAGAGGGCTGCATTTTACCTTCAGATACACTGACAACAAAGAGACTGAAGCATATGTGTATCTGAGATCTACGTCATGCTGGGCAGCGCTGCAAGGAACGCCTGTAATCTAAAATTCTCCACTGTCGTCGTGCCAGTGATCAACTGCACAGTCACAGTTTCCAAAGGCACAGATGTGTTAGTCTAGTTCAGGAGAACAAACAAGGAGTCCTGTGGCACTTAAAGACTAACAAATTTCTTTATTGCTTGAGCTTCCATGGGAGAAAATCCCACTTTGTCAGATGCTGTGATAAAGGGGAAGATCAAAGTGTCTGACGAAGTCAGATTTTCTCCCACAAAAGTTCACACGATAAATAAATTAGTTAGTCTTCAAGTGCCACAGGACTCCTTGTTTGTTTTACAGTCACAATTGTATATGAGTTATACTGAACTTACTTCTCTGAATTCTGATCAGTCTTTTAAAAAAACAATGTATTGTGCCAGTCTTTTGAGAGAGAACCGGTTTACTTTCTGTTGTGCACCTGCTGAGAACACGGTCCATGAGTTTGAGTGGGGTGATGCTGGCATACATTATGGTAATTTTTGTTTATTTCTTCTTGGTTCGGTTGGAGCTATGTTTCCTAACTTTCCGTTGTAAATGTAATATCTGTTTTCTGTTGGGTTAACATTCAGGATGAACTTGAGGCAAAGCACACGTGAGGATAAGAACTGGCGTGGTTCTGTGTTTCAATAGCATTTCCCTCTGGCCTCGAATAAGTGTGGGAAGGCAACATCAGAATATGTAAAAAGGCATGCATCAGTCAGACCTCATTTCAGATGTGCAATTCAATGTGCACAACACAGCTGTGAATACAGGAGATCTGGAAAGGGGTAACTCCTAATAGCATTGCAGTGATTTGCAGGAGCCTGTCTAGAAGCTACTATATTATGTGGAGAGCTGGCTGTTTGATTTTTGTAAAGATTAAATAAATTTGAAAGAGGTCAAAGACAAATAAAACCTCTATTTTCAGTCTTCTCTCCCTGGAGCAGTGGGCAACCACAATGTGGAGCATGGGGCATAAATGGTAGTGGGGGTGGCCCTAAAACCTAGCACTGAAGAGCTTCCCGTGACTCTTGTGCACACGCCAAAGGCCGCAGCTGAAGAGATTCCATGTTTGTCTGTTTGTTAATTGTGTTGGGCTAGCACCTCACGACCGTGTCAGAGGTCAGGGCCTGTTGTGCTGGGTGCCCTACACATAAAAGGGAAAAGGGGCGGCTGGAATGGCAGCAGTGAATGCTTAACGGGGTGGCACGATGGATGTGTGGAGGTCGGATGGGGAATGGTATCCCTTTGAAAACTGCAGGCATGCACCTGTGAGGCCTAAACACCAGCCCCACTAGCCAGTTCCTGGAGAAGAACGGAGAGGAACCAAGCAAAATGCAGAAAATGAGAGCATTTTTCAGTGTACTAACTTGTAATTTAATTAGGGTATAACCAAATCTGCAGGTAAGAAACTCCTTAGCTTTGTTGCCCTGGCATGATTGCTACCTTGCAAACAGGGAGTCCCCTCAAATTATCACTTAACTAACCTAGTAGTCAGTGTAGCCAACGTATAGCCTTTAAAAATTATGAGTCTGGCTCTCAAAATTATGAGAATAGGTTAACAACATCATGTTTTTTAAAATGATAATAAATGTTTGTGGTTTTTTCCTGAACTGATTTCTGTGCTTTCAGAGTGTACCTTATCACATTTCCAGGCTTTTCTCTATGACCAGGAGGGTTAGCACCCTTTTTTGTTTGTTTTAAATGAAAGCTGAGAATTTCTTCCTATCTCTTGGTTGCACAAGCTAGGCTTTAAGGAAACCAGTGTTGGTGACAGCAAATAATAGAGCTTGTCAGTAAGATGCAGTGAATTCAGTGGCTTCTTTTATGGATCTTAAAGCTCCTTGGGAGATTGCATGATAATGGTGCAATGTGGACTTGATCCTTGCAAGATGCGTAACTCGCAGCAAAGCCAAGAGGAGTGGAGGGTGTTCAGTTACCTGTGTGTTTGGGCAGATCCTGGCTGTGATGGTTGCCAGTAACATAGGCCTTGACAAAATAGCAGGAAGGATATGTTTTAGCGGTGGAATCTTCCATTGAGCACAAATGGGAAATAGGCTCATATGAATGACTTCTAGACTCCTATCCATCTGGAACATTACCTTTGTTTTGTTTTGTTTTCTCGGTCTGCTGCGTATTTTAATTAACTCTTTTTGTGGCCTGCTTTATGTGCTGTGAGAGCCCACTTTTATTTCGATATTTCTGAAAGCCTGATACGCATGCAAATAACTGTTTTGCAGACATTATCTCTTTTGCAATCTTGGATGTGTGCAGCCTGTTTTTCTCATCTTAATTTGGAGGCAGAGGATAGAATATACGTGAAGTGAATAAAAAAACTCAACAGTAGCATTACCCATTTAGAACGCTGGGCACGTTTCACAAAGATAAGTCTAAACCAAATGGACCTGAATGCAACGTGGCTTTGTGAGGGCATATGCTCTTTTTTTTGTAGCTTATTACCAACACACATGTTCTGAACACAATACGTAATGACACCTCTCTTACTAGAATAGGAGGATGCTAACAATATGAGTTCCAGTGTCTGCTGCCTGGGTAGGCATATGCTGTCAAGTACTAAGAACCAGGCTACAAAGAGGGATTACTGGGGAGTGGATTATTTGAACAGCACTCAAATAATTGAGACTTAAGTTGGAAGCTCCAGCTGCTGTATGTGCTGGACTTAATGTACAGCCCACTCCTTTGCTGGCACCTTTTCTTTACTGTGTAAATAGCAAAATAGCTTGAGAGGTTTTGTCCTCATCCATTTCACCCATGGACACTGTCAGCAATCTACCTTTTATCCCATCATTGCTGTTCATTAAACCACTTCTCTTAGCTACCAGTTTCTCCTCGCTAAACTGGAGCAAGGAGAGCCGAGCTGGAACGAAGAGCAAACCCTGAAAGGTGTGTAATGATCCACTTTCAAACAGCATCAAGCCCCACAGAAAAGCATTTGTCCAGCCTCAGCTTGTACAGATAGTGATTTTAAAATAGCTTTGGCCTGTGTTGAGAATTTTTCGAGTCTCTCATACCTGTCAGCATTTCAGGTGGCTAAAGCAAGACACAGCTGACAGCTGCCAATTTCTGAGGAGCTATTCCACTGCCACCACTATTCTCAGTGCCTAGCCCACCAAGTCCACACCACGCTCAAGCCCTGTCTTCCAGTCCAGCCTGGGCAGGTGTGATGTCACTCCCCATTCCTCAGTTTCCCTGCAATCGCTGAGCATGCCCAGGAGCAGCAGAGGCAACTGCTTTCCTAGCTATGACACTGCCAGTGCTACTCACCATGGCTATGTCTACACTAGAGGGCTCAGTTAAGTTGACTTAACAAAGTTGACTTAAAAGTTAAGTCGACTTAACAAAGTCTGCTTAAAGGCTGCGTCCACACTGGAGGGCTCTGTTAAGTTGACTTTGTTAAGTTGATTTAACAAAGCCTACAGTGTAGACAACCCTATCTACAATGTGTTAAGTCGACTTAATAAAGCCAACTTTAATGCTTAAGTTGACTTGAAGGGCTGGAGTTATTAAGTCAACTTAAGCAAGTGCTTAAGTTGACTTAACAAAAGTCCAATGTGGATATGTCTTTCCATAAGTTGACTTAAGGGAGGTTAAGTCAACTTAAGGCTCCAGTGTAGACATACCCCATGTGCACAGCTCTGAGCGCCACCAAACGTGGGAAATATTCTACTTCAATCAGGACAGGGGATTTGAGGTCAATGTAGGAAAGTCCCATGAAACCATGGGACTGTTGGGAGCAATGGACAAGTAGTGGTGATGATGTCAGTAACATCCCCTGAGGCTCCTTGCTAGATGGCGAGGGGCAAAGGGTTTCACCTTTCCAGATGCTCTTTAGCCTGTAGAGTTTCAGATAATCAGTTCAGAAGCACGCAGTGTTGTGGAGTATTACTTGTTTTTGTCCCATTCCTTTCCAGTTGTGATAATCTAGTACTGGGTTGGCCCTGTGTCATTCTTATAGTCTTGCTGAAAGCATTTGCTTCTATTTCAGGTTCTCAGTTAATTTCACTCTCAGCTAACTACAGATTCAGATTTTCAGTTTGGATCTGTCCTCTGAAGGTTTCATGCTGCTTGTCCAAAACTTGCTTAACTGTCTGAACCTTTCTGAATTTGCATGTCTGCTTTCTTCATCCTTTCGTCTCCCTTCTATTCCTCAACCTCCTTCTTCCCAGCCCCCATCCTCCTCTTCTTCTTATAGAGACTGTCAGCCTATTGGGGAAAGGCCGTCAATCTACTCTATGTGTATGGTGCCACGCACCAAAGGGCCTTGAGACATGATCAGGGCTTTGGTGCAGCATGTTTCCAACCAGAATTAATCCAGGGAGCTCCTGTGGCCTGTGTTACTCAGGAGGTCAGACTCAGTGATCGCAATGGTCCCTTTAGATCCAACAGTCTTTGAATTTATGATAGAAGTGAGGAACTCATTGTCTTCCTCATTCTCAGAACCCAGCAATGTACATGAAGAGTTCAAATTATTCCTTCCAGCATGCACTTTTCTTTATGGTGGATACAATTTCCAGGGCAGAGTGGAGGATGTTGTTGTATGTTTTCTATTTCAAATGAGTTATATCTAGGCATGTTAGCTACAAATTCATGTTGTGGCTGCTGGTTAATCTCACATTTTCTTTTGGCTAGTATTTAATTATACATGGCAGAGCATTGGAAGCTAATTTAGGAAAACTCTGATTTAAGGGATTTTTCTGTATGTAATAGCTACATTAACTGAGCAGCAAAGTCTGGGTTCTGAGTGTCACAGCCTTTCACATTTCCTGTGCTCTGCTCATGAAGGCAAATAGAAAGGTCACATAAGTGCTTCCCTCAGACAATATTAAATGCAAGAACTGGCTAGAAACATAGCTGCAAAGTTCAGATCATTAAGGGAAATGATTAGTTAGTAAGAAGTGATTTGCCAGTTACGTCACTAAGCGTAACCCCAGCTACAACAACTTTATGCGCTAACAGAGCTGCAGCACAGTGAGATGTAACAGAGATTCTAGTATAAACTTACTTGAAGAGCAGAAGAGTGTGTTCACTTAAACAGGCATGGTCAACTACTTGTTGGGACAACACACAGAGCTTCTTTAAAAAGCACTCAGATCGATAGGAATGCATTTATGTTCATAGATCAATAATATAATTTCAGTGAAAAATCTTTAAAAAGAACAATATTTCTCTGCAGCATTGTGCTAGAATGAAGAGGAGGTGAATACTGACTGTAATTAACAGCAAAGCCAAGCAAGTGACTGCAAAGAGGTATTTGGGTTGGAAATGATCTTTTCGTTACGTATGGGTACGGTGCTCAGCACAGTGTGTGCTGATCCTTGATGGGGTACTGAGGATGCTATCACAATATGAATATGAAATTATTAATTATTTTTTTGACCCTTTCAAGTACTCTTAATACTGAGGCAAAACATTTGCTTGTCAGTATGTGTGTTGCAGTGACAGTGTCCCTTTAAATTTGCTTTTGCCGTAATTCTTGACTGATAGTCAGAAACCTACCTCCCCTGCACACTCCTACGGGCGACAGAGTATTGTGTCCGAATGCCAGCTGTTTCCCCAGGGCTGTATTTCATTCCTGCCTAGCTTGAAAAAAACATTACTAATGGCCTCCAGTAGATATGTACACTAGATTTATGAGCATGCCCTACATGAGAAATGGAACTTCTTATTGGACATTGGAATCTGGTTTTTCATATAAAAAATTTCAATTCATTTTTTTCCTGCGTGGAAAATCTTCATATCTTCGATTGGATCCTTATTTATTCATTCATTTATTAAAACATGATAGATAGAAAGAAAGTACCTCCACCGCAGCAAAAGGAGATTAGATTTCAAAAGTGATGCTTCGTAAGTCCAGATTCCCTTTTCACTGGTGCCTTTTTTAAAAATTTCAAGGTCAGTTTGTCAACACTGATTACTGAATAAATGCAGCAAGCTTGTAGCACTTTTAAAGACTAACACATTTATTTTTCACATCATGCAAGAAATAAATTTTTTAGTCTTTAAACATGCCATAGGACTCCTTGCTTCTTTCACTGAACTAGACTTACATGGCTCCCCCTTTGGAATGAATAAATGCTATTACTCTGGTGTTATGTATATAAATTTGTCACTGATGTTGCACTGTACTACAGCACATAATAGTGAATGCTGCATAGTGAGATTCAAATCAGTAAGAGTCTGATATTATTAATTATTTGTGTGGCGAAAGTGCCAGCGAGCATCAGTCCAGGAGCAACGCCCCATTGTGTTTGGTGCTGTACACACACATAAGAAAGCACCCACAATTTTACTCTACTGCAAGATGGAACAGGATGCATACAGCAAAGCAGTAGGGTGGCAGTGGGAGGGCTGCCTTTGCTTTTTTTTTTTTTTTTGGAGTAGGATCAGACTTAGTGTTTGTATCTAGTTCCAAGAAGCTAGTTTTTCACTTCAGTGGGTGTTTTGTGGGAATATCTGTGAGCTCCTGAAAACTGAGACAAAGCTGACTGACCATTTATAACCTCCATGTTCTTAAAACTTACTGTCAGAAAGGTTAAGTGATCCATTTAGTGTACCAGGTGCCTGCTATGATATGTGTTAAAGAAGACAGGGTAATTCACTCTTATTTTCTCTATTTTAATCAATCTAAAGCATCAGTGCCTAGCCCTAATTCTAGCATGGTAAGTGCCTGCTTTACTTTTAGGCTACTTTTTGCTGGTCTACATTACAAGCAGATTAATTGGTAGCAAGACAGGTGTAATACACATACAGAAACTGCCCCCCCCTTTTTTGTTCTAAGTCACCTTTAGTGCAGGTGGGCCCTAAAAATAGACCACAATCAATAATCACTAAGGGCTATAATTTCTGTTTGTTGATACAAAGCTTCAGCTGTGTAGCTCGCATTAATACCAGTGGGAGTTGCATTGCTAACACACGGGAAGTCAAGAGTAGACCATAAATATCATTCACAGTTGCACACAAATCAACTTCAGTAAGCATCTTTCCAGCAAACCCAGGTATGGCTTTGTCCACGCACTGCAGTGTAGCAAAGAGGAGGGGAACTGTGGAAACATAAAAGAAATAGGCATTTGCATTCTAAAATGCAGGAGGTTGCATCTGTCAGCATGGACAAGAAAATTTCTTCTGCATAATGAGTCCCTTATTTGCTCACTTTTCCTTTGCACTTCAGAAGAAATCTCTCTTATTTTTAGGAACACAGTAAAATTTTCGAAAGGCCCCAATTGATTGATAAGCCTCAAGTTTGACACTGGACTAACGAGGCAGGGTGTCATTGTGCATCTGAAAAGATGGCCTAAATTAGACTCTTACATTTATTAGTCCTCGAGGCTGGATTCACTAAGGGGTCTAGCTGTCCAAATGCCACTTTAGTCTGAGTCCTTGAATCAGGTCTCACTGGGGTTTAGAAAAACCCGTGCTCAGCTGCTGGTGGGCACCTAAATGTTTGCAGTAAAAGTTGCCTCAGGGCCCATGTTTCTGCTTCTGAGCATGTGCCCTGCAGCCCCGCGTCAGGGGGCCAGATGGCTCAGAATGATGCATGAACCAGGAAAAGACACGTGTTGCCTGTCCAACTTGCTTGGGGGCCTTAGCTGAAATGGGTGCACTGACCACACTACTTGATGCAGCCCCTACTGGTGCACTCACACAAATGCCAGGACGAGGAGGTGAAGAAATGGATGAGGGAAAAGGCCTGTGTCCTGTGTCTTCCATCTTCTAGGTGAGTGCTGTCACCACCAGATATGGCATCATTTGGCTTGAGAAAGTGCATGCCTGGAATGGCTTTGGGGCTAAATATCACTGTGGAAATGAGAGTAGCTTAGGAACTAAAGTAGGTGAACTAGAGTGCCCAGTATTAAGAGGACACTGGTATATTAGGCATTTCCAACAGATGGTGGGCAACATCTGTCAGTGGGGTACTGTGGTGCTTGGCTGTAAAGTATGTAGAAAGGACAGATTAGGTCTTGAACACTAATGTATATATCAAATAAATAGGCTTGGATTTTCTGAAGATCCTGTGGAGAAAAATGTATGTACAGTTATATAATTAATCCACATGTACAATTGCCCTGTTGCACATACATCTGAAGTAATCATGTATATAAATGTCTAGTTAGATATGTACCTTTGTGTGACTAGAAGTTCACATCTGCAGTCCTGGTAAATGTGTGTGCCATTTGTGGAAGGCAATTTAGGCCAGGAGTTTCACTCAAGATAATAAATACCCAAGAAAGAAGAAAAATGCCTTTGCAGTTGCTTTTGTTATAAGGGCTAGGACTTGCTATAGCTGATTTGTGGCAGATGAGGCTTCAGTTGGGTACCTGGAATTAGAGGTGTTTTAGCGTCATTGTATAATTGCACAGCACTGAGCGTGCAGCAGTCTGAAAGTCACTTCACCTTAACTGGGTGGAAGAGCTATTTAAATAATTCCCTATTAAAGGTACTGGTGCTGCAGGACTGACTTGGGAGAAAGATTTTGTCCCACGTCGGGGAGCCCACAAGAAAACAATCACTTTTAAGTTACTGATTCCCTGGCATCTTCCACTAACAGTCTCCCACAACTGTAAGCTACCGTTCTGATGGGAGCCCTAAAGGCTTGAAATAAACAACCCCACCTATTTGAATGGCTTTACTTAAGTGAGCGAAGTCTTGAAAAAGTTCACAGTCCATCATATCTTGGCCCCCACAGTCCCTCCAAGCAAAGGGGAGTGTGTGCTTCCAGAGGGCCACTAGGAAGAATGAAGGGTGGAAATGCCACTTGTGTGCCCCCTTCTCCTTTCCTCCCTCTTTGTGGAAGCCCATTCGTAGGGGCACCATGGGATTCTGTCTTCGGAGGCTGACGGCAGACAGGGAGTGAGAGAGCAGGAGTGTTTGAATGGTGGGACTGCACAATTCTCACCATCATCCATCCCCTCCTTGCCACCAACCCTGCACGGCAAAGCAGGAGAAGTCAAGAGAGTCTCTGCCTTTCCAGCAGCCTGTGTAGGATATCCCCAGGCATGGGAGTGCTGAGCCCTCCAAAGTGTTTTCAGAAAAGAGTTCAGGATTTGACTCATCATAGTTTCTTTGTAACGCGAGATGTTGACATGCAAGTGCCACCTTGTTTTCATGGATATACTGGTTCTGTAACTTATAAATCATGATGTATGGAAATGAAAATCTCTATTGTGATGTGCTTTTTGGCACCTTATTTCTTTTCACAGGTGTCTTATTACATTTTGACAGGTGTCTGACACAAGATGCTGTCAGTACTGGGATTTAACGTTAGCATGCCACCTTGAATTTTGGTGACGAGGACTATGAAACAATGCGTGATTGGAACAACCATATAGCTGTCTTTAATTTCATTTTCATGTGAGAAGTACTGTGCATAGGGGTGTGTTTTTTCAGGTGTAGGGAACCTCGGTATAACTTGTTCACAGTGACTGTGTTTGTAATTCAAACTCAATGAGAAGCACATCTCAGAGAAGACAGCTAGGACAAGCCTGTCGTCTTAAAGTGAATTCAGCAAAATACTGAGTTGCTTTTATTTTGTGACCTTCTCACTTAATAGTGTTTTAATTCATCCAAAAATCAAGGCTTCTAACAGCAATAAAATCTACTTAAAATCCATCTCTGTGCAGATATGTGGGAAGCTACCATACAAATGCTTTGATGGAAATATTGGTTAGCAAGTATGGTCCTGTCAGAAGTCTGAGCTGAGTGATCTCATAAATGTGCAGGCTCTAGATCAGAATACCTGGCTGCCAATATTTGCTGTCAGATGAAGGTACGTTCAGCCTCATCCTTTCACAGCATGTGCGATGGGAGAATTAGTAGTGGCTGATTCTTCTCATCATTATTAAGGCAGCAAAAGAGGGAAAGCCTCTGGAAGTTACTTTCTTGTCCTCTGAAGATTCACTCCTGCAGGTTCAACTGGAATCAGTAGGACCTGCAAGGGCTCAGAGCCCTTGCAAGGCGAACCATGAGGCTCCAGCATAGTCAGTAGATGGTTTGCAGTGTGAGAAAGCGAGGCCATCGCCTGCAAGTAGCTTGCCTAATTTGTGACAGATTTTCCTTTTATCAGCTTTGTTTCTTCCCACGCGCCCCACATGTAAGAAGCAACATCTGTGATAAGGTTCCTCCTCTACCTTGGTGGGTCCCGTCTAGCAATGGGTCTGTTTCCCTCAGACCTCCAGGCCTGTGAAAGGTCCTTTGCCCCCTGAGGGCAGAGTTTTTCCTTCCCCCAGTCTTTGTACCTGTGGGGTTCTTACAGACCAGCATCCTTGCTCCTTTTCCAGATATGTCTGCCTTCCAACCACACCTTGCCTCCTCTCACCCACTCCCGTAGCTCTCCCGCTCACCCAATCCAGCTACCCCCTTTCTCCGGAGGGAAGGCTTTTTAATAAGTCCTGGGTGAGGTGAGCCAATTAACCTGGAGTAATCGCTGCTCAGCTACAAGAGGAAAAGGGACTCGCTGAGTCTGGGGTTAATATATTGGCTTTCTAGAGCTGTCTGGGAACCCTCCAGTCTGACCGTCTCACAGGTTATCTGCCTCAAATGGTATTCTTGCCAGACCATCAAATCTGGCCTGTCAGAGATTTGTTGTCCCATGTCAGCCCTAAAGCATCGAAGATGACGTTGTCGTTGCCCTGCAGTAGTTGTTAGGTGTTGTAAGAGAGGCTGTCATCTGGTCTTCATTGATCATACTAAGGAGCTTCTTTACTTTCAATTACTTGTGGATGTCAGAAGAAAAAAAAACACTAGAGAGATATCCTATATAGTGGCACTTCAAAGGTGATTACTCTTTCTTCCCATCAATCATATAAAGAAAATTCTCTTACTGCACTTGATAATCCTATTTTCCTTTGAAGAGAAGAGACAGACTTGATTCCAAGCTAGCCATAGAATTAACAGTGCCATTACAAAATTTTGAACTCATTCAAGTGTCTTTAGCATGCCTGAGATGTAGCAGATTGAAAAGCTGTTTCTTCAGTGATGATATGAAAGTGGATAACAGGTTTTTACAAAACAAATTGCAGATTGACTCCACAGATTTACATTCTAGAGGCTAGTAGACACTATACAAACGCTTCACAGTTGCCTAGCTGTGTGAGTGGTGAGGGTTAAATTGGTCTATTGAAGTAATATACTAGCAAGACATTGTGGATAACATATTGTTAGCGTACCTTTTTTTTTATTGTGTGCAAATTTTGCTGCAAAATGTTTGTGAACATTCTTTCCTCTTATGATGATCTTTTTGTGGGGCTGAGCCAGGAAATGCATATATAGTTAGGCTAAATATAAGATCTACCTTGTATCAGTTCACTGAAGAGATTATTGTTTGTTTTGAAAACAGCAGGCTTGTCGAGTGTGATACAGAATAAAAGCTGGCCTTTACTGAAGATAAAGGATTTATCCTTAGTGTTCCCTAAGAAGATATTGTATATATCGGTCAAAAAAAAAATCTGTATTAGAAAAAGGAACTTGACTTGCCCAGTAGCCTGTGACAGATGATTCAGGTGATGCACATCACACCAAACAGAAAAACTGGAGAGCTAATAAATGGCCAAATCTGTGAGCCCCAGGAAAAAGGCAAACTGGGCAAGGAGCACAAGAGTTTGCACAGCTCTGCACTTAACTGATTTCCAGAGCAGAAGATCAGCAAAAGCACTCCCCATTCTGATGCTCGACTCGCTTTCTTCTCCATCAGTTGGTTCATAGCCTTTGTCCAATTTATTTTACAAATCTCTGAAGATATGAGAGCAGGAATCCCAGGGGATTGCAGAGACCAATAATGACTTTGAGAGAGTCCATTTGATCTCCCCTGGGGCCTGTCTTCATCTGACTAAGTAACAGCATCCCAGTGTGTCAAGCAGACCCAGAAGAGAACAGATGAAGCAAAGGACTTCAAACAGATCACTCTGTGGGCAAGAAATAAGAGCCCCCAGTGAATGGAAAAATAAAACCAACAACAAAAGTTTCTTTGGGATATATCTTGTGTCCTTTATTCCTTAGTTCCTCCCCTCTCTCCCACCTGCCTGCTTGGACACTGCAGTCAGCACGTCTTGCATGGACTGTTTGCTGCAGCACCTGGGACTACAGCTATCGGAGGATATTTTTTCTACCTTTGTGTACCTGAAAAAACATCAGCAGACTCCACTGACTGAGGAGGTCCATTTGAACAGTTGATGTTTATTCATTCCTCAAGGTATTAGCACACCAAAGGAAACTACAACTGCCTGCTTTCCAGGATGGCCAAGATCTCAGAGATGATCCGAAAGCATGGAATTCATAATCCTCCATAAAGACGCGTCTGATTTACATGATGTCCTGATAGGCACAGCACTGCTAGCCACCCGTTCCTTCCTTTGCAGCGTTGCAGACTTCTAGCTTACAATAGTTTGTGAGGTAGATATTAGTACATTGGTTTTATAAGTAAGATGAAGCAGAGATTAAATGCTTTGTTTGATACCTTAAGACATCCCAATCAACATCTTAATAAAGAAGTGAAAGCTGTGAGGAGAACCTGGATTCCCAGGCCTGTGTTCTAGCCACCAGATACAGAAGCATAACAAAGACTCGCAGCATATGAAGAAAATTTTTCGACCCAGCATTCTTGACAGGTGTGGGCTACATCACAGTGAGCGATTGTCACACTAGCTCATCACACCGTTTGGGCAGAAGTGTGAGTTTGAGGTCTGCTGAATTCTGTGAATTTTCGCAGTGTAACACAATTATGGCAACACCAACACTAGACAATGTTCATGTTGATCCACTGTGAAAAGAACCTGACAGTTCTCACTTCTTCCCTGTGTCGGGATGGACTCGTTGGAGTTACATGTCCAGTTCTAGAAAAGATGGGAAGGCACAGGTTTAAAATAAGGGAGTTTTGGTTGCTTGCTTGGACAGCTTTTAAAGCACAGTCATGTGTTTCTGTAACTACTAATAAGAAGAGCAAGAAAAGAAAGAAAACCAGTACTAAGACTGAGGTACAGAGGAGAAACGAGATCTGGAG
This sequence comes from Podocnemis expansa, assembly GCA_007922195.1. Lineage (NCBI taxonomy): Eukaryota > Metazoa > Chordata > Testudines > Podocnemididae > Podocnemis > Podocnemis expansa. Next base: position 2,923,901 of record ML681973.1, on the reverse strand, counting down.
GATTTGCTGAGTGCAGATTGCCTTCAGGTGTATGACACCTTTCTTCCACAGTGACGAGCGCCTTAGGAGTGCCTAAAACACCTAGATGAATCTGTTCCGAGAAGCACTCTTTGATGTCAAGAAAGATTTATTTGGAACCAGAGTCAAGCCAAGTTCAGTCTTCTGTTGGCTTGCAATGAACATGCACACCTTAGGAGGAGGTTATCCTGGAAGCTGTTGAAGTTCTTAATTTATTTACATATTTACATCAGCAGTTTTATGGAGTTTAGTGGAATTATTCCTGATTTGAATTGGTGTTGGTGAGGGGAGGGCTGGGCCCTCAACCGTCAGAATGCCTTTACATCAAGGGGGCGTTTAGACACCTTTTACATGTTATGTCATTTGTTTTGCTGGGCTCTTTAGAAACAGTTCCAGTTGCAATTTTACACACAGTGTACAAATGTTTGGAAGGGATTGAAGGAGGTGGTATGAAGTTCTGTTCACCAGAAGCACAATGCATTGTGGGAAAGTCAGTCAATCTTCTAGCCTTTCCTTTCCCCAGATGCTCTCCTGTTTGGAAAGGAGCATCAGTTATGCAGTAAACCAGCTTGTCTGGACGTGCATATAATACCCATGGCAGAACTCCCTCTAGCTGTGGCAGACACTGACCTCCCTTTTAAAGGTCCACCAAAACACCCCCTTTTGGTGGAGGTCCAGTGTCAGAGATAAGAGTCATTTTCTAAATTCCTGCATGCTCACACTCTAGGCAAACCTGTCCGTACCCATGCCCTACTCGTCCCCCACATTCAAAGTATCAAGCGCCTGATACTGTTAAAAGTGAGCAGGAGTGTGCTTGATTAGAGTTATATAGTTTGCTTTCGCTGTGCCAGGCTTTTATCTCCTTGAACCTTTCAGCCAAGGATGAAAAAGAAGAGATATTTTCTGTCGGTCTCTCTCTGCATTCCAGGGAAGAGCTGAGTCCATTGCTAACAGCGAGCCCCCCTGCAGCAGAAGATGAGAGATGCCTTAAAAGGAAAGCACTTAATCATGGGCATCTGTGTCCAGAGAACTGGTTTTGTCTATTCTTTTGATATTTTTTTCCTGAAATCACAGCGATTAAAATCCACTGGGATAGATTGTATCCAAAATGAGATTAGTCACTGCCCATGTTGATAGATGACTCTCTCCTGTAATTCAGTTTGATGGTTCTGTTTCATCATTAATGAGAAATTGTATTTAAATATACTGGCATATCTTTGTTTTATTGGTTTGTGTTTCCTAGATTACACATTTGGGAATGAACCCAGATTGTATTATCAACATAATATATCATTAAAAGAATGTCGGTAAGTGATAGTTTACCATGTTCAAAACACACTGAAGTGGAAAAATATAATTAGTGTGTCCCTCCTGTAACTCTTTATTAGTTGGTTTAATACTATCCTACATTCTAGCAGGGATCCTAAATCACAGAATCTGTCACAGCAGTCTTACTCTTGTTAGCAGAGAATTATCTGTTTCTCGGTGTGGCTTCTTTTCTCCACTTTCATAATCAGGGGTTGTACTTTACTATGGTACCTCGATGGCTGCAAAATCCTACAGAATGTAAGGGGAGCCATAGAAACGAGATATAAACTGCAGCAGCTACTTTGTTCACCCATCCTCCACTTTCTTTTTGCCTTTGAATTAGAGTTTATTTAAAGTAAGCAATACGAGGATGATGGAAAGGAGGACTAAGAGAGGGGAAACAGATGGATGGATAAGATAAGGAATAGAGGGATGGAGGGAAGGGGCATGAAAGGACAGAGATGGGATGAAAAGGAAAAAAATGAACGGAGTGGACAGGGAGGAAGAGAAGGGAGAAGGACAGGGTATTATTTGAAAGTTTCAAAAATGAAATGAAATGAAATCCTTCAGCCCAAGAAAACTCCTGAGCTGCTAAGCATTGTTGTTTGAAAAGCTTCTCTTGTGACAGCATTTACAAGTATGGGTCAAACCCTGATCCTACTGAAATAGATGGCACGTTTACCGGGGACTTCAAGGTTTGCCTTTAAGATTTTTGAAGAAGCAAAATTTAAAGGGGTGCTGCCAACTTGAAACTCACATTTCTGCAGGAAAACGCCATTTCTGCTGGTGCTTCGCATAACAACTCTGTCATTGGAAGTGAAGGAAATGAGCAGAAAAAAATATTTTCCTTCTTTCTGTTAGTTTATTTTGTGGACTTTAGACCCACCTGAGCAAGGCTGATAAACACACAAAGTTGTTGCTTAAAGTTATGTGCATGATTAAGCACCGTTGCTCCATTTGGCATAGGTAGTTAGCCTGTGTTCAGATCATTTCCAATAGAAGGAGAAATTCATGATGGCATCAGATGTTTCTTAGATGGCATCCCATTTATTTATAAAGAATGTACAAAGCCAAATCACAACAGAACTATACGACAGGAGGCAGTTCCTAAGCTCACAGGTCCGAATCTCTTTCCAGCCAGCACTGTGTCCCAAAAGCTCCTTCTCCTCATTTTCTCCTAGGGTCGCATTTCCAGTGCTTTTCTTGTTGCCTGCTCAATGTTTTGTTGGCTTTTCTCTGTCTGTCCTTCAGCTGCTTGTGAGTGCGTCTGCTCACTGGCACGCAGGTTTCCATCAAAACAATACACAACAAAGTCTCCACTCAGTTTCTAACCAGCCTTCCCAGTGACCTGTGCTATGGGCACTAGCTCCTGTGGGTTCAGCTATCTAGCTGCAGATGGAGCAAACTGCTTAGCTGCTGCTTATATCGGGCCTGGATGAAGGGCGACTGTCACACCCCCACCCCGCTTCAATGAGGTTTCTACCAGCCTGCATCATGTAGGACCTCCGTCGCTGGTTGCTAGGGTTTCCTTGTCTAGTTCATTAGTTGCTTTCCCCTAGTGAATAAAGACATGTAACAATCTACAAGGGAGCAGACAAGTCTTTTAAAAATTAACAGGAATTTTAAAAACTAAATTAATCCAAGGTTTATTACTTAAAAGAAGTGCTCTCTGGAGCTGTCTTTTCTGATTAGGCAATTTAAAAACATTCGGTAACAGTGAGGTGAAGGACGTGCAAGGCCTGCCAACATTTCTTTCAACAAGAAGTGCAGGCTTCAAAATCCTGTCACTTCAAACATCTCCTCCATGCAGCTGTGGTCTCTTCCAGGTGGTTGTGAACCAGGGGACTATCAGCTACTCATTCAGCCAAAAAATCAGGCACACCCCTTCCACCTTCACTTTCAACCTGAGTGTCTATGCCGAGCTTACTGTAGGATCTGATCCCTTGGCGACCTTTCCCTTCTCCCTAGGCATGAATGAGCTGCTTGCAGAGTCCTTCTAGCCACCTTTCGTACCTTTGGTGGCACAGAAGGACCCAGCCAGGATGCATGAAAACTGACTGGTCCTGTAGCATCTGGCAATGCTACGCTCAGCCTAAGCCCCTCTCTCTAGCAAGAGAATTCAGATCTTTCCTAGGCCCTGTTTGCCCAGGTGCAGCAGGTCAAAATAGTCATAGGGCAGGGTCCCCATGTTTTCACTTATATACTTTGAAAGTCACTGCCCACTTCCTTCAAACTGGGGTATTTGTGGTTTAGTTGAAGTTACTTTGGGGGCGTAGTAGAACAGCGAGGAGAAAGTACCTAGTATAAAAGCATAATTCATTCTAGTCAAATTGGTGCAGCTCTCTAGGTAACAGGTAAAATTAGTTGCTCCTAACAAGATGTTCCTGAAACCTTTAGAAATTAATTGAACTGTACGACCTCATTTCTTGTGTATGATAATGGATGCAAAGAGTGGACCAAATATGTTATTCAACTCTCTTCCCATGCTTCAATCACATCAGAGGCTTCTTTTTATTATCTCTTTCACATGTTAGAAAACTAATTTGAAAAATAATTATGTTGCTGTCGGAAATTGTCATGGCTCTTCTGCTGTTCAAGAGCAGGTGATCGCTATTTGCCAGGTGACATTGTGTGATCGTATCTCCTGGTTTGTCACAGTGTCTCCTTCCCTCCCTGAAATCTGGACTCTTCAAGGTAGTATCCAGCTTCTGGACACTCAGATAAGATGGGTGATGGTGGTTCAGATGTTGTGAGCCTTTGGTTTGATTTTTTTAAACTACACTAATCAAAGACAACTGTAAACATGTTGGTTTAATACAAGAAAAGCATAATGTTTTTTAATCTCAAATAAATCATTCTAAAGTTATTTAATTAACTGGCAGTTTTATTTATACTGAATGAAGTTTCTTTCAGAATATTTTAATTTTGTAGAATGCTTGGATTTTTAAAAAGGGTCACCTGAACTTAGTGTCAGTGTTATTTAAAACGAGAGAGAGTGCATTCCAACAGGGCCGAGGAGTGTGCTGCTAATGAAAATAGTTCAGCAGAAACACCTGCTTTTCTGTAGCTATCTTCTTCTCTTATGTTTCCATCCCTTCGCATGTATGGGATATCCCAAGAGATCTCCAGGAGGCTTAAAATGCTCTCCTCTTTCAGAATCACTTACTGAAGGAGCAGGAGGTCTGTCTTCAATCTGATTTCTTATGCCAAGTCAGATTAAAGATGCGCATGGGCTTCTCCTTTAGTGGTTGCAATGGCTTCCTTCCTGGCTTCCTAGGCTCTTCCGTGGAGCTGGCCAGCGACTCGTGTCCCCTGCTCTGACTGGAACTTGGGTTCATGATTGTCTACTGGCATCTAGAGAAAATACAACAGACAATAATGCGGTACAGTGCAGGGGTCGTCCTTTCTGTTGCATTTGTTTTCCTGGTTCCAGTGGAGGCTAATGAGCTGGTCTTGCCTACAGCAGAATAATTTCAGTGTACCTCCATTGGTCTACGGAGAGAGCAGAAAAAACTGACACTCCTAGAAGGCATCTCTGCATTAGTCCTTCTCCCCTACCTCTAAGATTTATTCCTCTCAGTATCTCCCAGCATGCAAGTCAGAAGTCCTGGAGAAATGATCATAAAATCTTTCCTTCTAAGCCTCATCAAGATAGAAGAGAAGCTATTGTGTAAATTGGTGCAGGCTGCTGTATTTTCTCTGTGTTGTGGGAGAGCTTGTCATTGAAGATCAGGGCTTAGAAACATTGTTAAGATCATAGGCAACCAGGATGTGATTTAGGAAGATGACAGCCACACCCATGCCATGATTAATTACTGCTTCCAGCCTGAAAGAGTGGCTGTAAAGAGGATCCAGTGAAAGGCTGACAGATACTTGGGTCTTATAAAAGGACAAAGAGATCAGTTTGCAGAGTGGAACCATGGTGGGTAGGTGGGGGCTGGCTCTAAATTAGGGTTTGCAGGAACATGGGTCCAACAATGGAACCAGCCTGGGCATCTAGGGCTTCATCCCAGGCCCTAAAAATTCTCAAAGGTTGCCCACAAAGCAGCTTAAAACAGGGCCTACTTGGCAGACAGGAGAGAAGCCACTGAAAGGAAGAAAAATTGTTTTATTTGTTCGGACTTCTTAATTGGACTTTTGCTGCCCCACTAGGGGCTGAGTTTTGTTTGTGACTTGGCTGGAGGGCAAAGCTGCATCTTCAGCACAGCCCAGTGTCAGAAGAGCCTAGAAAACTCATCTCAAGGAAGGAATACACGGGAGGGAGCATCTGTACTCTCAGTTCCTGAGTGAGCAGGAGCACGTTAGTCTAGTATCATAACGTCTCTGAACGCCTGTGTATGTGTCTTCTGTGAGGTCAGAAAGGGTAGGTGTCAGTGGCAGGTGGAGAGAGGAAAGGTCATCTGTGGGGCTTGTGACAGAGCTGTGATTTGAACCTCTGCCTCATGAGTCCACAAGATCATCCTTCTCCCTCCATCACCATGCCGTCCTTTCTATGGGCATCATTATTTAGTAGGATCATATTCCACTGATGTTTGGCACTAGTCACTTGCTCAGCTGCAGACTCAGCTGTCCACTCTAGGACTAAAAGACTTGCTGAACTACTGGCATTTAAACTAACCTGGATTGTGACAGCAGTTCCAAAGAGCTGTACGTTCTCCAGAGTTGGCCGTGTAATAGTGTCTCTTGGGTCAGCTGTTCCTGGAGAATGAGTAAGTGACGAGCACAGCCAATTTTCTGATTGTATTATCATGTAACAGGATAACGGTCCTATTGTGCCTGGCTCTGGAGAAAGCCAGAACATGGAAGATAGTCCCTGCCTAAACAGCTCACCAGCTTAAATTAAAGATAAGACCCAATAAATAGCTACAGGCAATGAAGTGAAAGGAAACAATGAGCACCACTGGCCAGGATCTCAGCACATCAGCAAGACAAAGGTTCTCATTCTGGGGAAGATTTAAAACTCTCCCGGGAATCGTTGTGGCCTCTAACGTCCACCCTCCTTGAGTAAAGGGTATTTTGTATTTTACTGTCTCCAATTTCTGTGGCTGAAGATTCAGCTGACCAGACCATAACTGAAGAAATCCAGGTCCTTTACAATAGCCGGCACCTTGGGCGAGCGGCGTGGAGCGCATCGTTTAATGGAGCAGCTCAGTGGAGCCACTCCAGCGTGCCTGGAGCAAAGCCCCACTCGCCCCACGCAGTTACGGCTCTGCAGCTAACAACCAAAGAACTCCCTGCCTGCTTAAGGTTGTCCATTGACGATTCCTGCAGAAGGCTGGGCATGAGTCTCTTGGCACCACAAACTGCACAAGGAGATATGGCACAAGATGTGTAGCAGTGAAATAGGACTACAAATATCCTCACTTTTACATGCCAGCCTTCAAGACTGGCAGGCAAATACCTCTGAGCAACCTGCCAGATGTTTACCAGACATTGCAGGCTCCTTGACAAAGATGATTAATGATTCCGGTTTTAGAAATTTTTCAGACTTCTGTCATTTCAAGGGTAAGCCATAGTGGGAACCAGGGTGTCCCTTTCTTTTCTGACACGCTTAATTAGAGAGAGATTCCAGGTTCCCGAGCTCACACAGGCAGTTGCGTTCTTTTCTCAGTAGGAGTATTACAGCATGCACGTTGCCTGCTCACACACCACCTTCTGTTTGCTCGGAGAATGTAAATGATCCCTTTCCCAAGTGGTTTACTGAAGAATCTACAAGTTCCCCACTGCCGCCGCAGCCTTCTCTGAGTTCTCAAGTGTCTATCAGATTCTTGCACGACCAGCCCCAAATACATAGTAGGAGTTCATTTCAAAGACCCCTTACCCTGACCTAGATGCTTTAAAATCCTCTTGAAGACCCACTTCAGCTGTGCTGCTTAGAGTGAACTGAGTTCTCTTGTACAGAAATTGCTTATTGTTCTTCCCCTTCCCTGTCTGTCTATCTGTCCTTAGAGCTGTTATCCATTCTTGAATGTTTGGAAAGCACCTAGCATGTAGGAGGCATTGACATAAACAAATACTACGTAATAAAAAGATCAATATCCCTTCTTCTCTGTAACACACACTCAACAGACAGATCACAGAACAATTACAAAGAAGATACCATGTTCAAAATGGGGAAACTTTGCTTATTCTCTTCTGCTAACCAACATAAAGAGTTTCAACATGTTTATTCCTTATATTCTAAATATTCCATATTTAGCTTCCACCTGGGACACATTACATGATCCATCCTCCACAGCTGAGCCTTAAGGTATAACCGGATCTGCTCTGATCCCTCAGATGGAGGCAAACACCTACCAGATCTCTATCAAGCATTCCTAAAAGTGCAGTACCCACCTGGGGAAGTGAAAAGACAGATTTACAGAGCCAGGTGGGTACCCAGGAGCCACCTGCTACAGGACAGACCCAACAAAGAAAACAACAGAGCACCACGGGCCATCACCTACAATCCCCAGCTAAAATCTCTCAAACACTTCATCAGAGATCTACAATATTTCCTGAAGATGGTCCCACACTCTCTCAAGCCTTGGGAGGCAGGCCTATCCTGGCTTACAGACAGCTCCCCAACTCGAAGCAAATACTGACCAGCAACCAAACACTGTACAGCAAGAGCACCCACCCAGGAACCTATCCCTGCAAGAAACCCCATTGCCAACTCTGCCTGCACATCTTCTCCAGTGATACCATCACAGGTCCCAGCCACATCAGCTGCACCATCAGGGCCTCATTTACCTGCACATCCACTAATGTGATATATGCCACCGTTTGCCAGCAATGCCCCTCTGCCATGCACATTGGCCAAACCGGACTGTTCCTGTGCAAAAGGATAAATAGACACAAATCAGACATTGAAAATGGCAACATCCATAAACTGGTAGGAGAACACTTCAGTTTACCTGCACACTCAGTAGCAGACCTGAAAGTTGCCATACTTCAACAAAGAAACTTCAAAAACAGACTTCAGCGTGAAACTGAAGACCTGGTGCTGATTTGCAAACCTGACACACTCAGGCTGGGTCTGAATAGGGCCGTGGAATGATTAGCACATTACAAAATATGATTGTTCTGTTCACATATTCTCTCCATTTGATCAAGTGGTGTGAATGGGCCCCATCTGCTCTCCAATCTGACTTTGCTCTCAGTTGCCCTCCTCCATCCTGGCATGTGTATATCTACTTCTCAGCTGTAGTGTCCACTTCATGCATCAGATGAAGTGAGTGGGAGTCCATGAAAGTTTGTGCCCGAAGAGATCTGTTAGAAATTTGAAATATGTCCTCACTAGCAAATTAGTTTGAATTAAGGAGCCTTAATTCAAACTAATTTGAACCCTGCCTACACTAGGCTTTGCCTAATTCGAACTAAAAAAATTAAGTGAAGCTTAGTTCGAGCTAGTCAGTTCGGCTGGTTAGTCCAAACTAACTGCTTAGTTTGAACTGATGTGCATGTTTAGTTCAAACTAACCCGATGAAGACATGCTAGTTCAAACAAAAACTGGTTTTTTAGTTTGAACTTGCTGCTAAGCAAGTCCAAAGTAGGGTTTTAGGTGTAGACATAATCTTAGTCTTTAAAATGCCATCAGACTCTCACTGTTTTTATTGTACACAGACTAACACAGCTACCCGTCTGGAAATTTTCAACATATTTATTGTAACAGTGATGAACCAGAAACTTCTCTTTGTACATCTGTTGCTAGGACTGAAATACTAGTATAATGATAATCTAAAGACAGTTTGCAGGGGAGACAAGCTACCTTCTTGAGATTAACAGACTCTTGGGAAGAGTCTGGTTATATAGGATGGTTCGGGGGGGGGCGGTGTTTTGGGTTTTTTTGTGAAACTTTAAAATAGGCAAGGTTTGTCTATTTTTCTGATGGCGCTATCTTTTCACATTGCTCTGAAGTGGATGAGACTGGAGCATCTATCTCTTTGGAAAACTTCCTGAAAATGCATTCATAGTGCTTTAGGAAAATGTAATCACTAGGAATGTAACCATACTGGTATGTTACTGTATGTTGTTGTAATACAAAGGGAAGACAGTGCTCTAACTGCACAGAAAACATATTTGATACAAGTATATTACAATTTAAAAATAATTGACAATGCTTCCAAACATAAATTGGCTTTACAGGCATTGAAAATAAGAATTTCAGTGCATAAATCTTCCCCGTAAGAAGGATGCTAGTCTGTTTGGAATGCAGTGTACCATCTCTTTGGGTCTAAGGCATACTTCTTTAATAAGATGTGATTCAATTGATTTCAGTGCAGCTGAGAGCTGGAGTACAGTACTCCTGAATTAGAGATTGTCTTATCACCAGGGTGTTAGATAAAGAATAATGCTGGATTTTTAGAGGTTACTTTTCATGTCTTGGTGGAGTCATGATAGTATCCCTCTATTTTATCCTGTTTTAACCCACCCATCATCTTGAGCAGTCTATACTGCAATCCACTGGTCCTTTCTGATGACGAAGATTACGCAAGGCTCCGCTGGAAGGCCTGCCAGTGCAGTGACTGAGTAGTCAACCTGGTGAAGTTTTGTGGACTGTTTCTGAATGTGGAATTGTTCATATGTAGAAACGCACAAAAGAGTACACGAACTGCATTGCCATGCACAAAAACAGACCTGTGTTAACCACCAGGTTTGTATAAGCAAACAGGTTTTGAAGATGCAAGAACCTGTGTGAAAAACTGAGCACACCAATACTTCAATGAGCAAAGTTGGTTTCTGTGTTATCGGTAGACAGTCTGAGCACAACAGCAAAGGACTCAAGCTTCCTATAGTTTAGAGCCATGCAGGGAAATGACACACTGAGAAAGAGTGTTAGAACGAGCACCTCCTGAAACATCTGCAGGTGACAGGTTTTAACAATGATTTGCTGGAAAGGCAAGAACTGGGAAATGCACAAAATAATAATAATCCACTACACATGAATCACAGAATGAAAGAGAGAATTGTTTATTTAAAAAAAAAAAAGGCAAGTCAATTTCATTCAGCTCAAAAAAGCAAATCCTCCCACTGCTCTGTTAAATTCCTTAATTTATGTCCAGAAATCAGCCTCTGACGTTTATCAAACGCCACCTTGTGAGCCACAGTCTCCCGTGGATTCTTATAAATACAGCCCACTTGGCAAGCATTCCAGTCAAATAGAGAAGCTGTAGAGTTCTAAGTAAATTTAATTTCTAAAATTTCATTTGATAGCACAGTCCCTCCGTCTTTGCAACTCTGGAAATAAAACAAAGGAAAAATAAATCATTATGTGGAGGCAATAAAACACCGTGGCTTATAATTTTCCTTTTCTGACCTTTGAATGTGTGCGGTTCTATTTGAACTTACTTCAGTGAGCTGTGCAATGGCTAGCATTTTTCAATTTGAAGCAGTAATGAAGGAATGTAACTATGACTAATGTGCCACCGTTGCTTTGCTCTGCTCTGTCATTTCCTTCCTCTCTAAACGGTAATATCTACCATGCATTTTTAAAAGTACACAGTGCAGCCTTTCAATTTGCTGTATATGTCACTACACCACTGATTTCATTCTTGCTTCAAAACCCCGCTGTTTCCTGCATGTCCTCAAACCATGTTTATTTGGGAAGAGGTGAGAATGCTGTCTAGTGTCAGGTGATTGGGTGGTCGGCACAGAGTCAGGTGTAAGGGCTAGAACAGGAGTCAATAGCCTAGAACTGGAGCCCAAGGTCAGTGCCACAGTCTGAGAGCAGATGCCAGAGCCAAGGGTCATAGCCAAAGTCACAACCAGGTTATCTGGAGTGAGGCAAGGGAAGGGTGGGCCAAGGTAGTAACAAGGGCGGACCAGGGCGAGAACAAGCCCTGGGACAAGTAGTTGCAGAAGCTATCGTGGCAGTGGGCAAGTGAGCCGCTGCTGGTGCACTCAAGAGCTGGTCCACTGATTTTTCCAATCAATTAGGCAGCTTTCCACAGACTAGCTGCACTCATTAGGCTGCCTGGAGACTGGACCTGCTGCTGGCCCTGATCCTGGCACTCTACAGTCCACGGGAAGGATCCGGTGACTGACAGAGGAGCAAAGCTGCAGTGAGCTTTCAGGGACTGAAGATGGAAAGTATAGGTTCTAAATGAAACCAAGTGCTGTGTTTGTGCATTGTGATGATGATGGTGAAGATGATGTCAGTTTACTTTGGAGAAATGAGGAGGATGCCTTAGCTGGGGTCGGTCTTCTTATGAGCAGGGGCTTGGGCTAGATGAGCTCCTGAGATCCATTCCAGCCCTGATCTTCTCTGATACAAAGCAGAAGGCAGGGGAGCTATGCCAGTTTATACAGCAGAGAGAAATAAATAGAGCCTTTAGTTTGTATTAGTTGTCTACTGAAGATGGGGTTAGCAAATTACATCATGTAAACTGGTTCTTCTGGATCCTAGCTGCCTGGGACAAACAGAGTGCTGGAGAAACTGGGAACTCAGTTATGGGTGGGAGAGGGCCTTCTTAGAAATACCCAATAGTAATCCCCTGCCTGTTGAAATAATAATGCTTCTTATTAAGGAAAAATAAAAATCAGTGGAACTCAGATGTTTTGGAACATTTTATCCATTGACTGTCTGAGATGTAGGAGTTACTGAAGATAGCCATCTGAACACGAGTTCCCACCATTATGCAAAGACTCAAAGTGTTAATGTGATACTTGGCCATATATCTAGGGGAATACTGAGTGGTGAAGAAATGATGTCAGTAGGGCTGGAGCCTGGGGCTAAAGTCTCAATCTGTGCCCTCTCCCCTACCATCCGAAAAAATTGCCAGGGTGGGGTAGGGAAGCGCAGGAGAGGAGTCTGGATGGAAGAAGAGAGGACATTGGAGAGCCAGCCCACATCACAGTTCCCTGCAGTGGCAATGTGGCTCCTATCCAGCAGAACTGGCCATGGCTCCCAGCATAGCATGGGCTTAGAGTCTGGTCCAGAGGACTGGCCCTCTGTCAAAACGAAGGGGCTGCTGGGCCAAACCCAGGTGGTCTGTGCACCAGATCTTCCAAACTGAGCAGTGTGATGCACTTTCACACAGCAGGCCCAGGGCAACCTGCCCCTTAAGCCCCCAGCCCCAGCCCAGGCAGCCCTGATTGTCACTTTATATATGAAGGGGAAATACTGTTTTACACCTGCTGAGGACTCAGCTTACATTTTCAGTGTCCCAACCAAATAAGGGCAATTTCCAGAGCCTTCTCAATTCCCAGGAACCCTATGAGTAGAAGGCTGCCAGTCCTGACATCTCTGGTGCTGTGGAGACTCCAGGCAAGCAAGCACAATATACACTATTCGATCAGTCTTGCTCTGCTCACATGACACCACCCTTCCTTCCTCCAGCTTGTTAAATAATGGTTAGTGATACAGGTGACCTGACTCTTACGTAAATCTTTTTTTCTGTTCTTTCCCATCAAGATAATTTACCCACTACGGGCCTGATTTATTAAAGTGCTTGTGTGTGTGCTACTCTTTAGGCACACAGGTCACCCCAGGTGACTTATGTGCTTAAAATTTAAGCCCATACTTTTTGAGCTGCACCCTATGGATCTGATTGCAGAAATGGGGCCAAGGAAAAGATGAGTTTCATAATATGAGGTCTAGAGAATGGTGAAAGGGCTGTTTAAATTTTAAGTTTACTGCAAGGAAACTTTCTGTTTACTAGACTTACAGCATTTCAGTATTTTAACATGTTAAGAGGTAAAACATGGGAGGAAATATAAACTTCCTTGTGTGACAGTCTCTCTCAGCAGAGGCAGTTTTTTATATAGGACAAGCAGTCTGATAAAATAGGAGATGGAAATGCACAAATACAATATACTCTCCTTGTTTGCATTTTTGTTTTTAGCAAAGTGCTTGAAATCTGCTCCAGAAATTATGAGAACATAGCGAGGCTTTCCAGAGACTTTCTATGAGTAACTTATGTTTTTCAAATGCGTTTCTTTGCACAGGAGAAGGTACCAGGTGGACTAGATGAGCAGGGTACTCTTTGTCTGTTCTCTCTGCTAGCATCAGAGCCCTAAAAAGATTTGAGAGACAGAGAGATGAGGATGCCGTGGGAGAAGAATGCATTTTGCAGGAGCCCATGAATTTTGGAATAAGGAATTGCCAGGTTCAAGTAATTTGAAAACCTCTGTGCTAGATAACATTCATTCCCTGTGTTGCACATTTAGTGCTGAGTATTAATCAGTCCACAAACAATGTGTTGATTCATTTTTCAAGTTCATAAAAATGAGTAAGACTTGTCTGATGCATATTAAAAAGACAGTGTTTCAGTCAATCAATAATGAAGGATTTAGTGATCCTTAGTTAATCCCCAGATATTGATTCTGTGATCTAAATTCATTCAAAGTTGATTTTTCTCAGGTTATGGTGTAATGCAGTTCTTTGAAGCCTAGGTGTCTCTTTATTTGTTATATTAATAATGTTTGCAGTAAAGATACATCAAATGAACCAAGGAGTTTAAGTGGTACTTGCCTAGTATGGTTAGTTTTTTTTTTTTTTTTTTTTTTTTTAGAAAACAACAGTAATAATGTATTCAGTTCTGAATGCTCTGTTTTTCCTTTTATAAGTCCAATATGATATAGATGTTCTAAGGGTTATGTAGCAGTTCCTTATTGCTAGAGTGTCTGTCAACCATAAATAATTGTGTGCCCTGATCTTTCTTTGCACATCTAGACAGGTTGCCCACTGGAGCAGGGAATACCAATTTACTCCTGTGCAGGACAGTATTGTGAAGTACATCTTTGGCTTGGAACTATCACTTATCTGGCACTAGGGTGACCAGATGTCCTGATTTTAGGAAGCTAGTCTGAAATCTGGGGCTTTTTCTTATAAAGATGCCTATTACTCCCCACCCCATCCTGATTTTTCATACTTACTGTCTGGGCTCCCTGCCAGTTTAAAAAGTCTTAGGAATGATGTGTATTTCTTAAATAAGGTTTCTGTATAGTTGTTGGGGGGGTGGTGTTTTTTTTTTTAAGTTTGTTTTACAGAAAATGAAAAGATCAACATTTTATAGTTAATTTTGTTTTTTAAAAAGCTAGATTCTGGGCCAGGTTTAAAAACACTCCACACCCTCAGAGGAGATCAGATTTTCCAACGTACTGAGCCCTCAGCAGTCGCAGTTGTGAATAATGGTGTGCATAGGGTATGGCATAAGAGCACTTTTGAAATCTAATCTTCAAGATATGAAGTGAGATTCATACAGACAAAAATACATATAAGATCAGAAGGTTTGAGGAGTCAAAATATTTTTCTCTGTAGAAGAATATTGGCCAGTATGTTAAAAAATGACTAGTGAATAGGGAGTTGAGGTTTTTTGGACCCAAATTGAGACACCTGGAAGGGGACTGATGGTTGCTCAGCACTGTTAAAGCAAAACACTAAAATGTATGCAAGTTAGATGCCCAAAATCACTAGTGGCCTTTTAGCATCTTGGCCCTCATAATATGATCTTGAGACTTACTCGTGTACTCTGACAAACTGAGTACAGTGAATGGAATTACCTGAACTTTTCAGGCCTGACCTGTGGGAAAGCCAATCAAAGCTAAATGACTGGATTTCACTTTCCATGTGTTTGTTATAAGATAATTAGGGTATTATTATTAGGTGTTATTTGGGTCGTCATTTTCTAGTGCCCAGCACCATAGTAGGTGCCTCGCAGAGCAGCCACTGTTCTCCACCCGCAGGGAGCTTAGGGTCTTACATCAAGCAATAATGGAACAAAGATGACAGTAAAAATGTGTTGTAAATGAGAAAAGGGTGGGGTCACAGTTACAGCAACAATAACGTCTACAGTTTGGTCCTGATCCCACTCTTACTGCTGCACAGGGACAATTTTCATACAGCTGATTTTTTTTGGTTTTGTTTGTTTTTTGTTTTGCTTTTAATAAATCCCAGTGAGCTTGGTCACCAGCATATATATGAAATTACCTGACCTTTTGTGTTACATAGCATCTGTGATGTCCAGTAGGACAAGGCCAACATGCTGTCAGGCACTGACATTTTGAACACATACATTTAACAGGTTAAAGCATGTTTAGGTACCATTAAGTGTATTCAAGCTGGCAGGACCTGATGCAATTCATCTTATAGTACTAAAGGATCTAGCTAAAGCAATCTCAGAGCCATTAGCAATTACGTTTGTGAACTCATGGAGGACAAATAAGGTCCCAAAGGACTGGAGAAGGGCAAACATAGCACCTCTCTTTAGGAAAGGGAGCAAAGAGGAATTATAGATCTGTCAGCCTAATTTTGATACCTGGAAAGATAGAGGAGCAAGTAATTAAACAATCAATATATATAATAGGGCTCTAGAGAATAGTCAACATGGCTTTGTAAAGAACAAATCATGTCAAAACAGGCTACTTCCTTTCATTGGTAGGCTTACTGTCTAGAGGATGGAGCAAAGCTGTAGCCACATCTTGCTTTTAGTAAGATTCTCAATGCATTTCTGTGCTCACAAAGTAGATGTTGCACTGTCACATTGTGAGGGCGTCTCCGGTGGTGTCCCGCAGGAATCATTATGGGGTACACTACCATTCGATATTTTCAATAGTGACTTGGATGCTGGAGTGGGGAGCATGGCTATAAAATCCGTGGATGACACCAAGCTGAATAGGGTTGCAGGCACTTTGGAGGACAGGATTAGAATTTAAAACAACCTTAACAAATTGAAGAATTGATCTGAAATCAACAAGATGAAATCTAATAAAACAAATGCAGAGTTCTTCACTTAGGAAAGAAAAAAACCTTAATGCACACTACAAAATGAAGAGGAACTGGCTTGGTGGTAGTACTGCTCAAAAAGATTTGGGGGTTACTTTGGATCACACATCGAATACAAGTCAACAGTACGACAGTTTCAAAAAAGACTAATGTACCATATACCATCGCGTATAAGCCGAGTTTTTTGTGCCTGAAAACTGGCTTCAAAACAGGTACTTGGCTTATGCATGGGAGAATACAGTAGACAGCCCCAGCCTAACAGTTTCCCTGACCAGGTGGCAGGCAGCAGCCCCAGTGTTACCGGGTGGCCATCTTGGGCAGTCGGCCAGGGCTGGGACTGGAGTAAGGAGGGGACCCCGGCGTCTGGAGCAGCCAAGTAAGGAGGCCTTGGGGGGGGGGGGGGGAAACCGGGGGGGCCGGGGAGGGGGGGGGGGGGGGGGGGGGGGGGGAGTGCGGGGAAAGCAGCAGGAGGGCCTGGGGGTTTTGGGGAGCCCAGGGAAGCGGCGACAGGGCCCAGGGATTGGGGGTGTGCCTGGGAGGCCAGGAAGAGTGGCAACAGGTGTTGGGGTGACAAGGAAAGGGGTGGAAAGGGTGTTGGGGAACAGGAGAGTGATAGCAGGAAACTGAGACATGACTAGAGGCAGCCGTGAGGAAAGGGCAGAGCAGGGGGGCGGGACTGAGGAATGGACAGCGGGGGGCAGGGGAAAAGCAACAGCAGAGATTTGGGGGTTAGGGAAGCTGTTGGGAATGCCAGAGGAAGCCAGCAGCACTGAGCATGGCGGTTAGAGGCCAAGGCCAAAAGGGGACCTCAGTTTATACCTGGGTCAGCAATTTTTGCCTCTTTTTGGGCTCAGAATTGGGGGGGGGGTCGGCTTATGCCCAAATCGGCTTATAACCGAGTATGTACGGTAATTTTGGGATATATATAATGTAATAATTCTGGGATATAAAGACTGATATAATTCTGGGATATATTAACTGGGGTGTTTTATGGAAGACTTGGGAAGTTATTGTCCTCTTCCACTCATTACCGGCAAGACCTGAGCTGGAGTTTTGGGTACAGCTCTAGATGCCCCACAGTAATAAGGACATGGACAAACTAGAGAGATACCAGGGAAGATCAACAAAAGTGACCAAAGATTTAGCAAGCTTGACCTTTGAGGAAGTATTAAAAAAAACCAAAACAAAAAAATACTGGCCTGTTTAATCTAGGGAAAACTGAGGGAAGATCTGATAACAGTCTTCAAATATATTAAATACTGTTATTAGAGGGCGATGACCAACTGTCCACTGAAGGTAGGATGAGAAGTAATGGGCATAATCTGTAGCAAGGGAGGTTTAGGTTACATATCAGGAGAAATTTGCCAACTATGTATGTAGTTAAACACCAGACTAGGGGATTGGGGACTCCCCATCATTTAAACTCATGTTAGACAAACATTGTGCTGGATGATCTAGGTATAGTTGGTCCTGCCATGGCGTAAGGAGCTGAACTAATGACTTTTCCAGGTTCCTTTCAGCCCCCACATTTCTGGGGTTTAGAAATTGATTTTAAGTTGGAGTAAGTTTGTCCTCATCTAATATGCAAATAGAATTTACTTAGTTTAGTTCCTTAATGGAGATGGCCCAATAGCTCTTTTTGGAATTTTGTGATCTGAAACATCAAATTATATGTCATTGTTATATACTGTATTATGCTGGTTTTTATCATTAATATATTGTCAAACTACATGTGATGAAATGGACTGTAATACATATTTCTAAAATCCACTTACCTAGAAAACATTTTGCCTAAGTTATACTTTATTTTTACCATTTAGCAAAAATAATTCAGAACAAACCACTAACTTCAGGTACAGATAGGGGTAGCTGAATCGCTTCGGCCCTTATAGTCCACATTGCGTTGTATTATTAACAGATATCCTGTAAAGTAACACAATGCATGCAACAATTCAAGCTGTTGTACTGTGTTCAGGACACGACAAATAGCCGACAGGAATAAATCTATCACTGTCTGTTGCTCAACCATGGCTTAAAACCTGTATTTTCAATATATTACAGCTTTCTTCTGTAGAATTCACTAGACTTTAAAACCAGCTCTTAGGAAGATGACTGTAACACCTTAGAGAAAATTTAACAGTAGAGCAAACGAACTACTTTGCAATAGTTCATGATGTGAGATGCTAAAACAAAGACAGAGTCTGAGCATATCAGTAATGGTTAATAATCAGATTAAAATATCTGTATTGGACTATGTCCATAGGTTCCCACTGGTTTCTTCAGAGCAAGCTAAGAAAGATCTAATTATCTCTCAGTCCAGCCCAAAAGAAACATACCGACTCTGGACAATTGACATGTAATTGCTTATTGTCTGCTAACCTTCTGGTGAGTGAATTAGTGGTGCAGGTCCTCAAGATAAAAATTAGCCTTCTGCCTCAATATCCATGCAAACATGACAAAAAGGGGAAGAAATGGGCAGTTTACCTGACCAGCTACCTAGTTCTGTGTTGTCATTTTTTGGCTCCACTCAGTTTGCTACACACATAGTGCTCTTTGGGAAAAATGTACATGGTCAGCTGTATGTGCGTTGTCCCCACGGGGCTCTGTGACAGGCCAAGCAAAATAATACCTGCATCTCTAGAGCAGGCTTCTGGAAATTTAGCGCATTTAGAGTAATTAAAAATTAAAATTCTTGGCACACATTATTAATAAATATCATTAGCCCATTAGATTATCCCAAAACATCCTCACAGACGAGTTCCTGGGGGGGAGGGATGGAGGGAGGGAGAAACAAACTAGCATTTTTTGTTAACCCTTGAGAAAAACCAAAGCTGAATCTGCCATTGAAGGATGGCTTCCAGTTACCTTGACTGCAACCGCCAGGGTTTGGTTCCTGGTCTCACATCATGGCCTAGGAATGAGGATGGGCCTGCAACAAGCAAATGGATATATATATTTTTAATGCTGCTGTGTAGGATACGCTTGATTATTAACTGCCTTGCTGTATTCAGGCAAGCTGGACATGTTGTAATCCAAAAACCGTTTAGGAGCTGTTGACCACTGTTGAAAGACACAACGATCACTCGAAAGTGGTGCCCTTTACGAGTGCTGATAGACAGTACAATGGGAAATGAATGCAGTGTCTCAGAAACCACTGCGTGCAACTATTACTTGTGGTGACTTCTGTCTGCTGGTCTGCTGGAGCTATTTACATTTTCCTGTAGCTCTCCAGAACAGTGGTGAGTTTTCTTCTCTGAACCTGATCAAGTCCACTGCTGTTCTCCTCCCTTTCACAATGCAAAGCTGAACTCATCACTTGATGGACTTACATGTGATTGAGTGCAGTGTGGCTTTCTGCTACCTGTGGCTGTACTGTGCTGGCTGAAAGATAAAAGAGACCTGTTCATGGACACCGTCCTGTCAGTATGAACATGACTATGAGGTAAGGCATGTATTCTGATGCCTTCTCAGTCTACTCATGACAAAATCTGGCCGTGTGTGACTCCAGAGTGTTACTGGAGTCAGGTGTTAGTGCTGGGTTAGTTTATTTTTCACTCCCAATTATTTCCCGCAGTGTGCAAGTTCAAGACCTATTAACCACTGATTATTTACATTTCCACTCAGCTAGTTTTGTTGGGTTCACTTTTGTATTTTACAGCCCCTTCCTCGCTTCTTGCTTTGAGGCGGAATAGCCACTGCAACTCGGGTGGGTTGTATGACAGCACCAGACAGACAGACAGAAAGACACTCCCAGCCCAGCACTCTGCTGATGCCATGGTGATGGGGAGGCCCAAGACGGGGCAGAGATGCAGACAGGCTGGGCTGTGTTCCTGTCTCTCCACTCCCCACTTGCTGGGAGAGAAAGTTTAACTCAGAAGCTGGATTTTCAGAAGTCCACTGATGCTGGCCTAATTCTACTTCCATTGAAGCTGATGATAAAGCTCCCATTTTAGGAGGAGTTAGCTGAGTGCTGAGGTCTTTTCATAGTGTTGCCGAGGCTTTCTGCAGTGAGAATGTCCTTGCACAGATGGAAAAACAACAAGGAGTTGTGTGGCACTTTAAGACTAACAGATTTATTTTTTTCATGAGCTTTCGTGGGAGAGGATTCCACTTCCTCAGATGCTTCGAAGATGGGTGAACTTACAGAAAGGAATGAAACTAAATGCAAGGGGGTGTAGTTTCATTCCTTTCTGTAAGTTCACCCATCTTCGAAGCATCTGAGGAAGTGGGATCTTCTCCCACAGAAGCTCATGCAAAAAATAAATCTGTTAGTCTTAAAGTGCCACACAACTCCTTGTAGTTTTTTCACTGGACTAGACTAACACGGCTATCCCTTTTTAAATTTGCACAGATGAACTGAGTGATGCAACTCTTGGAATTCCTTGCAACTGACTTGCTGGTGAGCTGCATAAGCTTGTTTTGATAGAGAACGGTAACACAGTGCCGTCTTGCCGCACTGTGAAAAGTTTTTGCAAGATCACTCCATTTCCCTCATCTAGATGTAAAATCTGCATGCCAGAGAGACAGGCGGTTGCATAATTTCAGCATCTGGCAAGAGGTCTGGCTGGAAAAACAACAGAGGAAAACATATCCCCGCACAGCCATCTGAACTGGGATCTCTCCTCCCGGAGCAACAGACCAGCTTGCTTTGGCAGACTAGTACATTTTCTGTCCTTGAAATAAGAGTGGGTGGTGAGGAGGGGGAGGGATTCCTTCTTATTTGTTTTCACAAAGCTGCAAGTGAAGAGAATTGCCTCGGCCTGTTTCAAGCTTAAAACAAATTAAACAAAGAAGCATAGAAATGTGGCAACGCTGTCATTCTGATGCTCTGAAACTGTTCTGAGATGGGAACCTGCTGACAAATTCAGCCTGCAGCTGAGGCACTTCAAGTGAATGGACTAGTTGGATGGCCTCACAGTTTGTGGAGTTCCTCCCTGACCTCAACCGAATTCAAATTCCATTTCTGCCACCGACTCACGCACTGCCTGATGTCTCTCTCTGCCTGTCCGCGAAACAGGTTGACTAATATGTGCTTTGCAAGGAGCTGTGAGGGTTAGGCAATTAATAGTCACACAGCAAGTTGTAGGTGAATACTAACTATTAAGATTTATACCACTAATCTCACTTATGGAAATGAAAAACCAACCACTTTTTCTTGCGGAGTGGTGAGGCAGCACTGAGTAACACTGGAGTGGTTTAGGCTGAGGTGGTAAGTGAGGATGGAAGATACAGTGTGGCCGAAGTGGCTACGTCTCATCAATGTATGGTTATTGCTGGTCCACAATTTTCAGCTCATATATTTTTCATCTTGAAAAATGTTTGATCCATTTTTTCTTACTGGCAAATATCAGTTGTGATTATTATTATTTTTTTTTCCATTTTCTCCATCAGGAATGTCAGGGTGGAATGCATTGTTGTGAATGACCATTTGAAAATAATAGAGTTGTATTTTGGAGGTTAAATGTCAAACCAAAACATATCTGAATCCCCATTTTTCAGAACCTTTCACTCTGTGACCATGTTCAATACTTTGATGTTTTATGTCAGGCTGGAGAATTCAGGTGTTTGCTCTTCTCCCAGCAATGCAGGCTCCTCTCAGTGTTGCTCAGGACAGAGACTGAGCAGTTTGTAGCTAGAGCAAATGCTTGTTCGTGTCTCTGCTGGTGGAGGTAAAGCTAAGAACTTGATAAACATCAGCCTTCCTTGCACTAGAGTGAAGAATACAGCACTGAGCATACAGCAAACACTTCAGTGAGCAGATAGCTGTTAATTCACAGACTATCCTACTTACAGAGGAAATCATATACATTTTGTGGCTGTTCTGAGTACCACTAGTACACCCGCTCAGTCTTAACTGTCTCCTCACTAAGTTCCATTTATTCCTGGATGCTCGTGTTACTCTAAATCTGTTAGTCTTTAAAAATGCCACAGGACTCCTTGTTTGTTTTCCTGCTACTCTAGGCAACCTTCTAGCTATCTAGCCCTCAGAGAAGCTAAGCAGCACGTCTGAATGTTTCCAGAACAGAAAAGAAGCCCTGTAGTAATGCTGCTGGGTTGGAGAGTTGCTAATCAACAAGGAATATTATCACTCTGTATTATGAAGCAGGTATCTCTTTGCCTTTTCTAGTTAGAGGACTGGGTATTAAAGCACATCTTTTTACTCAGAGACTCATGTGTCCAGAACAGTATTTGACAGACATTTTTTGTGCCAAGGAAGGGTAAAGTGACAAGGAGATGCACGCTAGAGATGTCAGTTCATAGCATCCTGAACCTGGAATTACTAATGAAGTCTCTTCTGTGTCACATAGATGATGTGCGAGTGCATTTCAGCTTCAAGAGGATACAAATGCAAAGCTGTCAAGGGTAACTTTCTTTATCACATAAGAAAAGAGGTTAAAAAAACACAGAAGAATGAAACGATAATTCTGAATGGGGATATTCTATTATTCATAGAGTATTTTGTTTCCGTAGCAAATCCTATTATGACATGACATTCAGATCTTATTGCTCTTTTTACTGCTGTGCTAAGCAGTTGTTCCACATTTAGGGGTCTCTTCTTGTCTTCTCTGTGTGGGCAAGCTCTCATTTAGGGTTCGTGGGGATTTTGAAGGTGCAGCAGTGGGAAGTAGCCTTGTGTGCTTTGTTTCTTTATTATTAAAAAAAATTACATAGTCTTTCTCACCGTTATATAACTGGCATCAGTAAACAATCTGATTGCATGCTGGAAATCTAAAATCAGAATATATAGATAGATAGCAATATGTAATAGAGCGACAATTTCAATCTCCCCCTATATATTGATGGAGTTACATGCCTAGATTAAACCATTCTGCTTGTTAATTGTGACACTTTGAAAGTAATAAATATTTTCCATACTTCACTTGGAACAATAATCCTTTCTATCTCTTCCTAAATGTTACCTCTTTAGGCGATAACGCATATCTGCAAAGATAGATAATAGATTTCTTAGCTCAGTGCTATGATAGAGATACTGCACGATAAGATTTAAAAACAAGGGCTTGTGTATCAAATGAAAGTTTCTTCTGTACAATTGTATCATGGCAATTGTATCTTCTGATTAGTAAGGATGCATCTTCAAGTGTACGTTAACTGTCTTCCATTTTGCCATAGGGGTAGATATTAGTTTCCTCATAATCTGACAGCATGATTATCTGTTTTATGCCCTGGCAGGACTCTGGAGAAATGCTTCTCAGCTACAATGTAGGCAAGTCAATACAACAAATAAATAACAGCCTATGGAGTCATCTGATTTATAGGCACTTAACAGCTCCGAGGGACGTGCCCCAGATTTCTTCCTCTAATATCTTTTTCAGTGCTCATATTAATCGTAAATACTTCTTTGCAAACTCACTATTCAGAGCTGGAAAGAAAACTAAACTGCCCTGCAAACCTCGTGCTGATCACAGTAATTCATCCCAGTGTAGAGCAGCAGCACAAGGTCCTCTGCATCATGTAGGCTGTGTGAATTCACCAGGTAGGGTGTGAAAGGTTGCTGTGTCAGTGGTTGTGCATTGGCTTGCATGGAGCAGAAAGCAGATCCAAAGCCCCCCTTTGCAGAGCCTCAAGAGGAAGCTTAGTTCCCCCTCTCTTCATTCATTTAATTCAACTGGGTGGGGAGAATGTTAGCTGCTCAGATAAGGTCCTGCTGTGAGTGGTGAGATCTGTAAATCATGGCCAATCAGAGTAGAGAGATTTATTTGTAGTAGCTAGTGAATCAAAGTACTGTAAAGAGATTTGCATAACTTCTAAGTGTAACAAGCCAGCATCATCAGCTCCAAAACCAGTGGCTTTAACCACCTGAATGCAGGGTATGTCTCTATCCGTATACCTGCAATAGGTATTGGAGCCCCCCCAAAATCAGAGTACTTCATGGGTGTATTTTGGAGCTTCATGGCTGACCCACGCCCTACCCTTGGCCCTGCCTCAGACACCACCAGTACCATGCCCTCAGCCATATCCCTACACCCTCTGCACCTCCTGTAGGAAAAATAATGGAACAAATAATTAAGGAATCCATTAGCAAGCATCTAGAAGAGAATAAGGTGCTAAGTAATAGCATGGATTTGGCAAGAATAAATTGTGTCAAACCAACCTGATAGCTTTCTGTGATGGGGTAGCAAGCCTTGTGGACGGAGGGAAGCGGTAGATGTGGTGTACCTAGACTTTAGTAAGGCTTTTGATACGGTCTAATATGACCTTCTCATTAACAAACTAGGGAAGTACAGCCTGGAAAGAGCTACTGTAAGATGGGTGAAAAGTTGGTTGGATAACCGCTCCCAGAAAGTAGTTATCAACGGTTCATAGTCATGCTGGAAGTGTGTAATGAGGGGGGTACCATAGGGATAGGCTCTGGGTCTGGTTCTGCTCAATATTTTCACAAATGATTTAGATGATGGCATAGAGAGTACACTTATAAAGTTTGCTCATGATACCATGCTGGGGGGGGGGCAGGGTTGCAAGTGTTTTGGAGATAGGATCACTGGTGAGGACACACAATGCTGGGGTGGGAGTGGGCTCCCTAGCAACCATGCATTCATCAGGATATGGTTCATAGAGGAAGCTCAGGGATTCTTTAGCTACAAAGCTTATGTATTTTTACTCTCATTTACTTCAATGGGATCAATTGGTCCCTAGGGAGCTGTTTTCCCTGTCTAGTAGTAATATTTGAAATTGGAAGTAACTTTTGCTTGCTCACCCAAAAGAGATTTTGGAATTTAGGAGCAGGAGAAATCACTCTGTACTTTTGACCCACTTCAGAAGTTTCATCAACAGGTAGATGTGTGGTTGGCTTACATGCCTTTTGTTTGATAGAACAGTTGTGTAAAAATACATCTCTTAAACTGCATGTTTGCCTGTCTGGTGTTACCAGACAGAGGCCAGTAGCAATTGCTAATGATTGTTACCCAACAGAGAGTTATAAACAAGACATAAAGGACATTTTTGTTCTAGATTCCTAAACTGAGTGTTGATTTCAAATCATATCTAGAATTCACTGTCAGATAACATAGTTTAGGATGAGCCATTGAGCCCCAGAAGAATTGGCTGACAATTATTTTATTTTGATAATCATTAGGCTTGGATCCTTCAAATAGCTAACTCCATGTGCACCTTTACTCCAGTGGAACTACTCCCATAAGTAAAGTTGTACATATGCATTTGGAGGATCACAGCCATAATGAGAACTTCAGTTCGTGATATGTGAAATAAAGAAATAACCATGAAGCCCTGTGGCAAGCTGTGTCCCTGCCTTTGTTTGGGGCTTTGGGCAAGGGTGCATCTTGATCACACCTACTCTTTGCCTGTGCATGTAATAATCTGGTCTCCTGTGAGCTCTAGTACCTTGATCTAGTTTTGGTTCTTGGGTTTAGCGTCTGGGTGCTGCATGGTGAAGGTTGCACATGATAAAAGGAGTTTAGAATAGATGATCTGGTTATCTCTTCTGGACTTAAACTCTGTGAAAGAATCACTCTTACAAGTTATCCTTTTTGATGATCCCTGTGCAATTTGCTACAAAAACTCCGTGTAGAGATGCTACTGGCTTTCTCTCCAGGAATGCTCCTGGTGTGGAGCATTTGTTAGAATACTAAAAAATCTAGTTACACCAGGTGCATTTACGCAGCCACCCAGCATGTATTTGCCTGGCTGCTGCCTTCCAAAACTTCAAAGAATATTCTTTGATGCTGTGGAAATACACAGATAAAACCGAACAAAGTGCCCTGTCTATCTTGGGATACTGGACTCTGCTAAGTCCTCTGGGAAACAGAAAATGAGACTACTAAAGCTGGCAGAAAGCTAGCAGCCAAGCTACAACAACAGACTTGAGATAAAACCACTGAATACCCTCTAACCAACCTCAGGCACCTCTGGACTGATAAAACGCCTCTAGCAAACAAGGACTTTTGGCTGCCAGCCGGTAGCCTTTTCTAATGAGTTTTCACAACCTATACTAGTGGGGCTTTTTTGCAGCCCATGGTAGGATGAGGTGATGTGGATTCTCAGTCTTCTCTGTGTGTTCGGTTGGTTACGGCAAGGAGTCCAATGCTGCCTTCCGTAGTGGGGTAGTCACATAATCTTTGCCCTATGTGGAAAAAGGTACTCCGTAACTGCCCCAGATGTTCTGAAGGTCAAAGAAAAAATACACAGGAAGGGTTGAGTTCTCAGCAAATAGAAGTGCCCCAGACAATGGCAAAGGTTCATATTAGCTCAAGTGGAGCTTTCAGCAGGATTTGGCTACTGGCTGTTTTGAATAAGAAATTCAGAACACGGCACGTTTTAGCACTGCTTCTAGTGCATTAAAGTATTCAGTGTGGCCAGTGTGAGCTTAAAATTGCGGGTGTTTGGTGTGGGGATGGTGGCAGAGAAATCCGTGGCACAGCCAGGGACACCAGCACCCAGAAAAAGTGGCAGCAGAAAAAGATATGCTGCCCTCAAGCCATACAGGCTTCTGTGAAAACGTTCTGCTTATGCAAATGGATCATAAAAAGGGCAGAGTTTCACCCCAGGCGCATTTAGTAGTGTTCTCAGACTTCACCAGACAAATGTTGCTTCTTGCCTCCTGCTTTTGATAGATGGGAAGTTAGGGGGAATGAATTTTTAACTCCAAAGTATTGTAGTGAAAATGTCACTCTCCAAAATGCATTCTGTGTGTGCTAGGCCCCTTAGCATATCAAACGCTACTAACTAGATAAAAAGGGGCAGCTGCAATGAGATGGATCTGCTCCTATCATTCCTGTTTATGAACTCAATTTTCTTACTGTCTGACCTTTTCTTGCCATGTATTGCTTCATGGTGCAGATCCTTAGCTGTTACCTGTCTCTGCTTGGTGTAGATGAAGGGGGAGGGGGGAAAGATTTAAGCTTTAAGTCACTTTTGCACTCCTCTGGCTGCCAGGGGCCACCCTCATTTAGATCGTCCTCAAGGCTGCTCTTAATGCCAGTCAATGGCAATGGCTCTCAAACAGCACAGCTGCAGGCAGGATCGCCAGAGAGCTGCATCCTAGCGCACCCTTTCAGCTTGTGAGCTACCCCATCTCTGGAGCAGGCAAGGCTTCTCTGGGCCAAGGCATTCTGCTGCTCAACTCTACCATTACTGCAGGGTTAAGCTGTGGGAGAAGAGGGGCTAGCGGCGTTGGAAGCCAGGGTCTGGACCCACAGGTATATTGTGATCTTAAAAAACCTGCCCAGTAACAGCTAAACAAGGTCATAAGCTATCATTTAAAACAGATCATCTCCGCAGCAGAGCAATGTTGGAGACCCACCGGAGAAGCTGTTTGAAAAGCACTCGCAGAAATGACAGATTTTGAAAACATGATCTCTGAGGAAAGGTTGAAAGGATTTAGCATGTTTGACCTAGAGAAGAGGAGGTGAGTGGGGCCTGATAACAGTTTTCAGACATGTGAAGATTGTTATGAAGAGCAGGGTGATTGTTGCACTGTCAGGAGTCATTCATGGCCTTGAATGCCAATCTGCTGACCTCCAACTTAGTGGTTTGTTCTGTAATTAGATGCCACCGAGCCAGTGACAAATGGGAACTCCTGGATCACAGCAACAGTCTTGCCATGGACTCACAAGTAGTCCCCTTGGGCTGTCCAGTCTGTCTTGCGATTCAGGTGAGCTGGCCTTTGTGATAAATGGTCACTCACACAAAAAACACAAAATATTCAGGTTTCTCCCAGTTCCAAGAGACCAATTACTTAGTCCAGATCGATTTTCACCTTAGATCTCACACCAAAGACAATCCTGTAATAAACTAATTATGGATTTATTAACTAGGAAAAAGAAAGCAGAGGGCTGTTTGCAGATGAAAGCAAGCAGCAAATACACACAGCTGAGTTCAGACTATGGTTCCCAAAGCTGACAGAGATATAGTGATCTGTCGGCAGTGAATGTCTTTCCAGGGCTGATGCAGGTTCACCTTGGGGAGCTCTGCTTTGTCTTTCTTAGCTCCAGCCCTCGTAATAGTTCAAATGGGAAAGAGATGAAAAACCTTCATGTCAACTGTTATTCCCTCTTACGGTATTCAAACAGATTGGACGTGGTCACCTGTACATACCTCTCCATGGTGGATGGGGCAATCAATAAAGCCTTTGTCCTGTGGAGACCCACCTCATTGTTATAGTCCTCCTGGATAGGCAGAGGAAGCTTCTCTTTCTGTATGAATTCACGAGTTCAAAGCAGGTCTTTTGAAATTATAAACCAAACTTTTATTTCATCTTTGTAGCATGGAATATATGTGTTACAGTAAGAGTCATGAATGTAAACACTTGCAAGTATTCTATAGAGTCGAAACACTCCATGCATCCTTACAAGTCTAAGACCAGTTTTCAATAACATTGACACACAGGTGAGCTGCTCTGGTTTACAGCAATGAATTTGTCAGTGCTCAGCTGACACCTGCTTATCTGTGATATGGGATTTTGTGTGCAGCATGCCCCTTCTCAGCCTCAGGCTTTCCGTAGCATCAGATCAACTCGAACACTCATGAAAGTTACAAAGGGGTAGGTAGCCCTGTTAGTCTAGTTCAGCAACAAGGAGTCTGGTGGCACTTTTAAAGTCTAACAAATGTATTTATCCCATGAGCTTTCATGAAAGAAGTGGGATTTTCACCCATGAAAGCTCAAGCAATAAATAAATTTGTTAGTGTTTGAAAGTGCCACAGGACTCCTTGCTTATTTTATTCATGAAAGTGTTGAACTTGTAGCTCTGGTGTAGGCCAGATGTCCCTGCTCATACCACTGCAGTGTCACCTCCAACCTGATGGGCAGTGCTGGCTGTGTGTGGGCCAGCCTGTGGTGGGATTGCGGTAGTACATCAGACTGTGTGGAAAGTCTGTGATCTGCATGAATGGGAGCCTGTTGAGTTGATCAGTTCTTATCTCCCCTTTCTGGCCAAAGTGGGGTTTGAAGGTGGTGGTAAACAGAGGTGAAAGAGCAGTGCACTTACTAATTTGTTTTGATGTCAGCAGCCCTGCACTTTCCTTTCTTTCTTTTTCCCTTTGCTTCCATGCAGTTTTCAAACTTGGCTCCCACTGCTGCTTGGATCGGGAAAGAAGTGGTCAGGGTTGTGAACATCTGTCCTTTCCTTTCCTTTATGAAATGGGGAGTGGATGTGTGGCCAAAATTTGAAAGTGAAAGGAGTTAAGGAAATCCAGGTTAACAGTAATTGGGACAAAACACAACATGGTTTTACAAAAGGTAGATCCCACGAGACCAATTTAATCTCCTTCTTTGAGAAGACAAGTGACTTCTTAGACAAAGGGAACATAGTGTCTCGAAGTACCTAGATTTCAGTAAGGTATTTGATACGGTTCCACATGGGGAATTATTACCTACATTGGAAAACGGGGTGTCCCAGGGGAGGAGCAGGGCCCAGGGCCAATTGGCTGTGGGTCCCCCCATGTGGGGTGGGCAGGGCAGGCTGGTCCAGTGGTCTGACTCCACACTCCTGCCGCTTCCCAGAGCCAGCCTCTCTGCTCCTGGAGGCGGGGTGGGCCAGCCCAGGAACCAGGCTCGGCTTTCCTGCCCCACCTTGGGGCTGACCAGCTCCACCGCCAGGCCAGAGAAAAGTTGGTGGAGGAGTGGGGCAGGAGAGTGGAGCCCAGTCCTTGGGCTGACCTGCTCCACCCCTGGGCCAGTCCGCCCTGCCCTTGCACCAGCTGTTCCCTGTCCTGGGAGTGGGGGGAGCTGGCCCAGAGCTGAGGCTTCATCACGAAGCCGAAGGCAGTGGGTCAGGGATGGAGAGTAGCGTGGACATTGAGGGGGGGCAATGGGATGGACCGCATGCTGTCCTGCACCCAGTAGGACACTGCAGGACCCACAGGACCATGGGGCCAGGGGCTATCGCCCCCTCATCCCCCTCCTCCAAGAACAGCCCTGTTGGAAAAGATGGGTATATTATGAAAAGTGAAAGGGAGATAAGGAACTGGTTCAAGGGAGAAATACAGGGAGTTGTACTGAAAGGAGGACTATCAGCTGGAAGGAGGAGTTTCTTCATAACCAGTCTTAAGACCAGTCTTATTTAACTTACCTATTACTGACCTCAGCAAAAAAAATGAGAGTTTCCTAATAAAGTGTGCGGTTGACACAAAGTTGGGAGGTGTTGCCAGTACAGAGTAGGACCAGGATACGATAGAGGAAGTTCTGGATGGCCTCGTAAACTTGGAGTAATAGCAGTAGAATTACATTTAATAGTGGGAAGTGCTGGGTCATGCAGTTAGGTACTAATAAGTAGAGCCCTGCAAATCTATGGATATCCCCATCCGCGGATACAATACGGATATCCGTGGACCATTTCTTGCGATGCAGGTCAGATACGGATCCACTTATTTGTATCTGCACAGGCCTCTACTAATAAGTAAATTGCTGTAAACTGGGGAGGCATCAGTTGGAAGCTGCAGAAGAGAAGGCGCTGGGTGTATTGGTTGATTACAGGCTAACTATGAGCTGGCAGTGGGATGTGGATGTGAAGAAAGCTGATGAGGTCCTAGGGTGGATCAGGTGTGGTTACATGAAGCGCTTATGAGACCTCGTCTGGAATATTGTGTGCAGTTCTGATCTCCCATGTTTAAGAACAATGAATTCAAACTGGAAAAGGTTGAGAGAAGGGCTACAAGGATAATCTGAGGAATGGAAAACCTACCTTATAAGAGAAGCCCCAAAGCCAAAAGAGGGCTGAGGGGTGGTATGAGTGCTCTCTATAAATACTTAAGGGTATGTCCACACCGGCTTATTATTTCAAAACAATAGAGGTTGTTTCGAAATAAGAAGCAGCATGTTCACACAACGCACCGTTATTTCAAAACAACGGGTCCCGTTGTTTCGAAACCATTAAACCTTGCATCTAATCAAAATAGCCATTGTTTCAAAATGGTTGTTTTGAAACAATAGCGTTTGGACATGTTGTCTCGAAACAACACCATTGTTTTGAAACAATTATTTTGAAACAGCATGTCCGAACGGCCTTGTTTCGAAATAACCATTTCGAAACAACAGCTATTTCAAAAGCAGGCTTTCCCTTCATTTGAATTAACAAGCTGTTAATTCGAATTAACTTGTTTCAAAATAAGGACTTTATTTCAAAATAACTCATTTCAAAATGGGTTATTTTGAAATAATGATGTATGTGTGGACATAGCCTAAGAGGGATAAACACCAGGAAATTAGGCAGCAGATTCTAATCATCACAGGAGTGAAGTTCTGGAACAGCCTGTCAAGGGGACCCATGGGGACAAAAATAGCTTACCTGGCTTCAAGACTGAGCTTGATAATTTTATGGAAGGAATAGTATGATGGGACAACCTAATTTGGCAATTAACTGGTCTTCGGCTATAATCCGTAAGCACGTCAAGTGGCTCATGATGAGAAATTAGACAGGGTGGGTTACTACTGTGAATTCTTTCTGGGTGTCTGGCTGGTGAGTTTTGCCCACATGCTCAGGGTTTAGCTGATCACTATGTTGGAGGTCAGCAAGGAGATTTCCCCCCAGACAGATTGGCAGAGACCCTGTGGCTTTTTCACTTTCCTTTACAGCGTGAGACACGGGTCACTTCTCTGTGCCTTGAAGACTGTAAACCATGATTTGAGGACTTCCATAATTCAGTTGCAGGTAGAGGCCTGTTATGGGAATGGGTGGTGGATGAGGTTCGGTGGCCTGTGTTGTGCAGGAGGTCAGATAAGGAGTCTGAGTCTTAGGGTACATTGAACCTTGGAGCTAGTGGTGTGATTCTCCGTTTGCATAGACGTGTTTGCACTAGCCATTATCAAACCAGTGTGCTAAGAATAGTCAAATTGCCAGGGTAACATGGGTTTGTCGAGCGGCAGCAGAGGCCTACAGCCCTGAGTACAGATCTGCCTGTACCCCATGGATGCGTACTCGGCACAGCTAGCCACCGCCATCACTGGCAGCTGCCCTTACTGCCTCACCTGCTCCGCTATTTTTAGTGCACTGCCTTGCTGAGAGCTAGCACAAGAGTCTCTGCAGGATCTGGGAATCACCCCCAGATCCAGGTGTAGACATAACCATAGTTATGAGTGGGCATGCAGGCAAAGGGTCCTTAGGCCAGAGTCATTGCTGGTGTAACTCCATTCACTTTAGTGGAGTTACTCAAGGAGTGAACTTAATTTGGGTGCCAGTATTGGATACCCAGATCTTCTGGCTGAGCTGCCAGATAGACATAGAGGCAGTCACTGCAGGCAGCTGTAGGCTTACAGGCAGAACTGAAACCTTAGGTGCTATTCAGGAAAGTATTTGAGCTCATGGTTAAAGTTAATCATGTGCCTCAAATGAGGTGAAGTCAATGAGAATGAACATGTGCTGAAGTCCTTTCTCTAACTGTGTAAGTAATCTGGCAATAAAGAATAATTCTGAGCTCGAATTTGGCTTGGAAATCAACCCTGAGGTGAACATGTCAGAATAAATACATTTATAAAGAATGTGATTGTTTACAATTACAGTACAAATGGAGGTAACCGTTTTCAGGTGTTTCTTCAGCTTCTTGGGATCAACTAGCAATGACAGTAACACAAAATGTCACTGGCAATATAGTACATGCAAAGGCTTGTTTCTGCTGTGATAAAACTACTGCATTTGTCAGTTATTGTACTGTTTAAATGGGCATACATGACCCAAGTTTTTAAATGAGAAGGGCGAAAGGGATGACTTGATTCAGTCTGTAAGTACCTACACGAGGGCTCTTCAGTGTAGCAGACAAAAATCAATGGCAGGAAGTTGAATCGAAACAAAATCAGACTGGAAATAAACTGCTCAGTTTTAAATTCAGGATAATTAACCATTGGAACAATTCATCGCATGTTGTGGTGCATTTTCCATTATGGGCAATTCTTAAATCAAGTCTGGGTTTGTTACAAGGAGATCTTGCTCCGGTTCTAAAAGGAATTCATTCAGGGAAGATTGATGGGTGTTGTGCAGGGTGTCAGACTAGAATGGATGATCACAGTAGTCCCTCCCGGCCTTATCTATGAGCTGCTAGCACCATCAGGAGTTTCAGCACATGGATTACTGTTGAGTTGTCAGGGCCCATTTTGCTAAGCTTAGTGTGTGACAGCACAGAAGCAGAGTGACAGAAACATATAGCTTTACTCTTCATGAATGCCACCTCTGCTATTAAAAGACTAGCCTGTGTCAAAACTCTATTGGGAAATAGTTATGGGAAGCTTCATGAGTCATCATGTTAAACTAGGTGTGCACATCACACTGGTCTCTTTGGTTCAAGTGCCACTTTGATCCTCTCTTAATCAGTTGTGGCTTTAAATCATTATCAGATTTCTTAATTAAACGGGAAGGACTGCATAGAATGAAGGTTGCAGGTGTAACTCTCATTGACCACAGCATGGAAATTAAACAAGGAGTCCTGTGGCACTCAAAGAATAGCACGTTTATTTATTGCATGAGATTTTGTGGGAGAAAAAGCTCATGCAATAAATAAATTTGTTAGTCTTTAAGTGCCACAGGACTCCTTGTTTGTTTTAGTGAACTAACATGGCTACCCCTTTGGAACTTAGCAAGGAAACTGAGGCTTACAGGAGCTGGCACACTGGTCTGCTATGTCTATTGGTTACTGCAGGGTTTCAGGAACTAGTGCGCGCACTGCCATTGGGTATGTCTACACTATGTGTTTAAGTTGACTTAAGGGCCCTTAAGTCAACTTAAACAGAGCCCTGTCTACACTGCAGGGCAATACAGTTGACTTTAGGGTCCAGTAAAGTCAACTTTATAAGGTCCACTTATAAAGTCAATTTTACCATTAAGTCAACTTTATTAAGTCGACTTAAGGCAATGTGAACTCATTAAGTCA
Organism: Podocnemis expansa; assembly: GCA_007922195.1. Taxonomy (NCBI): domain Eukaryota; kingdom Metazoa; phylum Chordata; order Testudines; family Podocnemididae; genus Podocnemis; species Podocnemis expansa. The sequence goes on along the minus strand of ML681973.1, from coordinate 2,890,036 downwards.
ACTTAATAAAGTCAACTTAGTGCAGTGGGGCCATTAAGTTGACTTTATAAAGTCGAATTAAGCCAGGGCACCCATTGAAAGTTGACTTTATAAAGTCGACTTAATGTAGTGTGGACTCACTAAGTTGACTTAATAAGGTGTACTTAAAGTCAACTTTAAGTAGACTTTATTAAGTCAACTTAATAAAGTCGACTTAGCTTTTACAATGTAGACATAACCATTGTGAAGGTGCTTGTATTGACACCAGCTCTTAAGGATTTAGAGCAAGTGTGTAATAGTAGAGAAACGAACAGGAGCCAACCAAAAACCTACATTGAACAAGTAAGATACAGAATTAGGACTCTGCAGCTCTGAGTCCTGTCCCCTGCTCTAGCGCTGCAATTGTGTGTGGACTTGAGCACTTTATCTCTGTGTGCCTGTTTTCCATCCCATACTTGGTATATCTTTTCTCTTTATACTGCAAGCGCTAGCCCATTGGCTGGGTGCTCAAGGAGTTAATGTAATATACAATTAATATTAGAATGTAATAATGGTAAGGAGTCATTTCTCCTCCATCTGGAGTACAGGAAAGTTGGAGTTCAGACTCAAAGCCTGAAAGCAACCTCACAGCACCGTTCCAGTTCCAGAAAAGGGGCAGGAGGTCTCCTTCCACAGCCTGGGAGGTCACTACCTCATCCCCTACCAGTTCCCTCCTCCACCCCCAAAACTGTCTATACTGGCAAAAAAAAAAAATAAAACTCACATCCTGTGTTCCTCTTTTTAAACAAGGCTGCTACTTTTCTCTCTTTCCTCAAGAAAAGAGTATTTTAGCAAGGTCAGCATCTTGCAGGAAGCACTGAGTTGAATCAGGCCTTGGGTCATTTTTAGGAGCAGTGTTTGTCAGCTGGAACAGGCGGAGTCAGGGGCTAGGAGTCAATTCCTGGGGATGCGGGCAGTCACGTGGGTGCTGTTAGGGACTTGGACCTACATCTAATGAGTGCAGCTAGCCGGCAGTGGATGGCCTGATTGGCAACAGTGCATGATTCACATTGGGGTACTGTGTCAAGCTCTGGGTGCTGTTTTTCAGGTAGGATGTGGATGAACTGGAGAAGAACAACATGAACTCTGAGGACAGATTCTGAAAATTGGGTCTGTTTAGTCTAGAGAAGAGAAGACTGAGGCAGGACATGATAACATTTCTTAAATACATAAAGGTTGTTACAAGGAGCAGGGAGACAAACTGTTCTCGTTAACCTTTGAGGATGGGGCAAGATGCAGGGGACTTAAATTGATGCAGGGCAATTTAGGTTAGACATTAGGAAGACCTTGCTAATTGTTAGGGCATGTAAACACTGGAACAAATTACTGAGGGAGGTTATGGAGTCTCTCATTGGAGATCTTTCAGAACAAGTTAGCCAAACACCTGTCAGGGATGATTTAGTTATTATACAGCCCTGCCTGGCGTGCAGAACTAGATGAACTCTTGAGGTCCTGATCCCTTCCAGTCCTACAATTCTGTGATTCATGGGAAGAGTCAAAGACTGGCTCTTAAACCCAGCTGTGGTTTGGTGGTTGCCCAAAGCATTTGTCCATGGTTGTGTAAGCTCCTATTCCTGGCCACTGGTTGCTGCTCTAACCACTCAGTATGATTGCCATGTCCTGGTCTCTGATGCAGTCCCTCACTGGACTCCCAAGATGGCATATTGCCCCAGAGATATTTTGTGGTGAGATCTGTGCACCCCAATCATAGATCATAGAATCATAGGGTTGGAAGGGACCTCATAGGTCATCTAGTCCAACCCCCTGCCAGAGGCAGGACCATTCCCACTAAACCATCCCAGTCATGGTTTTGTCCAGCCGGCCCTTAAACACCTCCAAAGATGGAGACTCCAACACCTCACTTGGCAGCTCATTCCAAGGCTTCACCGCTCGCCTAGTAAAAAAGATTTTTCTAATATCCAGCCTCGACCTCCCTAACTGCAACTTGAGACCATTGCTCCTCGTTCTGTCCTCTGTTATTACTGAGAACAGTCGAGCTCCATCTTCCTTAGAGCATCCCTTCAAGTAGTTGAAGGTTGCTATCAAATCCCCCCTCAGTCTTCTCTTCTGCAGACTAAATAAGCCTAATGCTTTCAGTCTTTCCTCATAGGGCTTGTGCTCCAGCCCTTTAATCATTTTGGTTGCCCTCCTCTGAACTCTCTCTAGCATGTCCCTGTCCTTTTTGTAGTGGGGAGCCCAATGCTCTTAAGCAAATTGATGAACAGGATGAGCGTGCACAGTTTCAGATGCCCTGTCTGTCAGTGCTTGACAGCTGATTAGTCTCAAAGGGTTAATATCTTTATGGATGAGTACACGCAAGGAAGAGGCATATTGTTAATACTCATTATTTGAATTCAGATGCATTTTTCAGAGGTGAGGAAGGCTCAGTGTCTGTATAGGAGGGAGGTGGAGGGACCATGGAGATGTCTTGTTAGGGGACAATAATTTAGAAAGGCATTATAAAGACACACGAGAAAATGTTTTGATATTTTTTCTGTCATATTAAAATTGGTCAGCCTTTAAAATATTACTCAGAAAGGGTTGTTATTTTTTCCTGGGAGGGAGCCAACTGTGAATTGCACATGGAAGAAAAATGCATATGGAAATACTAATGATTATTTGAATGATTTTATAATGCAAGCTTTCCTGTTGAATCTACTGTGGTGCTTGTTAAAACGTGTCAGATTGCTAATAGCACCACACATATCCCCCTGCTGGGGATGGTTTCATTGGTGCGGATGTGTCTCCACGTGATAGTGCATTGAGATTGCCAACTGACTTCCTGGACTTCCTGAAGGAACATTTGGTCGTCGCTGCACTAGGCTTCATTAGAAGCATTGATACAAAGGCAAAAGATTCCACCTTGCAGTTCCCAGAACCATCTTGCTGCCTGTTTGAATTAGGTTGCAGATTGAATGACCAGCGAAAGTTAATGATTTTTTACACAGGGTCAGCTGTGATTGAGGAAGAGAAAAAATGATACATGCAAAGCCTTCCCCTTCCTGAGGATACCTGTACAGTCATGTTGTCGGGAGAGTTACAAACCTTGCCAGCATGGGTGAAGATGGCAGAATCCGAGCACGTCTGTTAGAAAACCCCTGGAATAGGTTACTGACCTACAGTAACTTGTATTCCCCTGGATTTCCTCCACGAAGCCTTGTTGTAGGAGGAGTCGTGTGGCTAGTTCCTGATCAATGGGGACTGCTAAGGGACTTCTCAGAAAGTGCCTCACAGAGATTTATTATTTGTGAGCTGACCGTACTCAAACCAATTTTGTGTTTGGAGTACTGAGAAACAGTGCTGATTCAAGATAGCACAGGGGGGTAAGCAGAAGGAAATGTTGATTCTAATGGTGACGATGTTAATTAAAGCCCCACTCCCATATCTGTTATCCGTTTCTCAAGATGAATGGCCCCTCCCAGCATTGACTACTCACAATGTAAGGCTCCACTTTGTATAAGTAAGGTGGCAAAATTGGGCTTTAGTGGAGGAGAAAGCGCTACCATGTTGACACTCACAATATGTCTGGATAAAGCTTTTCCATCGCAGCAATGATCCACCTTCCATTAATGGTGCGAGAGGTGTCAGAACAACAAGGTATCAGCTGCAAATGACTCCCCTGGGTCTGTTGAGAGATCAGTGCAGTGTGGTGTCACTGAGGTTACCAGGGTGGGTAAATACATCACGAAACATAACTACTGCACAGAGACTAGGATACCTTTTTCAGCTTTTATAACTTGGACAGTTTTTGGTTCTATTTATTTTGTTCGTTTGAATTTCCAAAGACATCAGCCTGCATGAAGAGTCAGACAGCAGCATTTTGCAGCCATTGTAAGTGGTTCTAAGAGTGAAGAAACCATCAAACTTCTGTCATTGTGAAAGGCAGCATCTGGGGGAACAGAAAGGTAGCCAGTATTCCTTCCTTGGTTTAACTTTGGAATTTGCGTAGTGCTCAGACATCGTGGCCATGAAGTAAAAACACCAAGAGAGGCTGAGAGTGACTTATTTTATTTAAACTAAGATTTTGGAGTTGTTTTAGGTGGAAAGCAAATAAAAATGGGCTTTCTGTTACTGTCTGCAATGCCATGTACCTACAGTATGTGTTAAAACCAATAAGTTACAACCCCTGGGCAAATAGGATTTGACTGGAATCCTAATCATGGTATGTGGATTCTTCCCAAGGATCAAATGTATGGATGCTACCAAGGGTCCTAGATAGGGAATTAACCCCACCGAGCTTAGTGAGAGCAAAGCACATAGGGCAAGAGGTATTTATCCTCCCTCGGGTTTTCAGCTCTCCTCTTGTTTGTGCAGCCACCTGGGAGCTCTTCCAGAGTAATTTCATAAGGAGTAACATATTAATATTAACTTTGTGTCTTTGTCACTTTATACTAGTTCTTTGGAACAGGTAGTAAATTTGCCATTACAAAATTGAGATTTTTTTTTTCAGGTGTAAAATTTATCTCAGCTCATTTGTCACAAAAATTTGCCCCTGAAGACTAGCTTGCACAGTATCCCAGGTGTTTAATGTTGTTCACCTAATGAAGGCACAACTCATGAAAACAACTATTGAACTCTGGTACATTTCATGAATATTGAGAAGGCATTCAGATTTAAAATGCATGTCGGGTCCGTAAACTGCCACTCCTGATCCCTATTGCTCTGTGAGTATTTCTTCGTATGAATGTTTTCCTCTCACATCTTGATCTGTTGTCAACAGCACTTTAGATTTCTGCAGTTAGCATGATCTGACCGGTCAGAATAGAGTTGTAATTAGTCCCGATCAGGCGAGTGTGGGAGATTCTCTGTAAATTAACTACAGCAGTTGTTAACATGCACAAACAGTCTCACTCTCTTCCTCTCTGAGCTGGAAAGACAGGTTAGATTTTGCATTGCCAGGTCACTAACTGTAGCCAATGTAACTGGATGCAAATAATGTGCTAGAAAAGATAAAGTGTGGAGATTGTGGGTTTCTCCTGCAAGGAGCTTAGCGCACACATTCTCTTCAGCGGGCAGGTGCCAGCTACTGTTAGATGGACAGGCTCTGAGGATGATGCTGTGGCGTGGAGTGGATTATGACGACACCTGGCATATGGCAAGAAGACGTTTGAAAAGAAGCTACTCACAGTAACCTATTTAGTATCCCCTGGGCTCTCAATGACATTCTGTTTCTCTACATCTTGGGTATTTGCATGGCCTGCAGTGCTGAGGCTTTCCCACCCTTTATGCTGTGAGACAGGGAAATGCTATTATTTCTCATTTTGAGATGGGAAATTTTAGTCCTGGAAAGGCTAAGTGATTTGCCCCAAGTCATGAAGGGAGTCTGTGTCAGGGGAAGGGAAATGAACCTGGGACTCTGGGCGCCACCATGGCTCTGTCACTCCTCCCCAGTGTGCAGTGACACTAGTCTCTACCTGGGGTGCAGGAAAGCTGAGGCTGGGGCTGCAGACCTGCCTCTTTCTCCTCCATAAGGCACGCTCCCCACCCAGCTGGTCTGGAGGGAGCAGGCACTTTCTACCCTCTTTAAAGGGTGGGATCAGGGTGATGCTGGTGTCAAGAGCACAATATCTCTGACACCACCTGGCGAGAGAGAGATGCGACTCCTCATTTCCAGCACAGAACAGTCCCTGTTTGTAGACACAGTGCACATGGTCTGCTACCACATAATAATGGCACTTTCCTCGCCCCAAACCTTATTGTTTCTGTTAAAGCTGGATTCACTGTCTGCTAATGCCTAGTTCTGTTAAAATTGAGGACATCAGGTTAAATCTTCCACCTGTTTTTGTTGTTTAAGGTTGATGTAATGTGGCTATAAAAACTGTCTTTGCACTTTCTGGTTGAAAGGCAGTGTTGTAGCTTGCGGCATGGCAGCACCGTGCAAAAGAGTTATGTCCTCCTTTCAACTGAGAGTTTTAAAAATGAGAAGAGCTTAGATCTTAGACACTTTTTGACTTTGCTATATCCTGAAAGAGCTTTGGACTTCATTCTCTAGTGAGCTGAGCGTGATGAACTTCTGCTCTCTCGCTACACCCTGTCTTCTTAACAAACACAGTGGGAATACAGGATAACAGAATGACAGAGCCAAGATCTTTCTGGTTGATCCGAGAGCAGAATATTGTCCTTTTGGTTTGAAAGTGAACAGATTTATTAGTTCATAGAGCAGGCTCACTTCGGAGGAGGGGGAAAATATGAATGTGAAAAATTACATGCTTGGGCCAATCCAGTGTTGTGGGTTTTCCACTCTGTCCTGTCATTTGAGGAGCTGGGTTCATTTCCTGAGACTAGCCCCTTGATCCTGAAGCAAACAAGATGCGTTAATGTTGTGGAAGGGGAGCCTAGGCTGCTCCACAGTGACGCGTCTGGCTCAGCTCAGAGCAGTGCTGAACGTGAGGAATGCAGAATAACAAAGGTGAGATTCACCAAGCAGATCCCAGAGCAAAATTGCTCCACCTGTTTGGTGTAGTGGATAGGCACAAAGAGGGGCATTAAGTAAGAAAGTTTCATTCATAGCTGTGAATTCCAGGTGTTGTGGTTTTGGGTCAGACCCTCAACATCATTGTAATGCAGTATTTGTGTCTGAATTAATATAATAAATGTCAGCATAGAATAGAATAAGGTCACATTTTACTACTTTGACCAGACATGTAATCTTCCAAGATCCAGTTTTATTACTAGTATAACAGTCAGACTGGATAAGGTCACCAATATTTCTTTCAAAATGATGCAATGTATGAAGACATGCTTTACACCAACTTCATGCTCTATAATTTGAATTTATACTATGAAATGTGTTGACAAAGATATATCATAAAGTTTTTTGCTTGTAAATCCAGTGGTGGTGATGTGTGTTAAGCTTCTGAAATTTTAAGATGCATGCTGTTTAACTTAATCTCACTGAGGGCCTTATTCTTTACAATGACATGAACCTTTTGAGACTGGCACTCCTCTAGTTCAGAAGAAGTATGGAGAAATCAGTTACTCTGAATTTCAGAGCTATATGCTACACACCACGATGGAAATGAACTGTCTTTTGCAAAGATAGTTTTTGCTCAATGACAACAGTTACCATAAGGGCTAAGTTTGTAAGATCAATACAGCAATTGTATCTACAGAAATCTGTCTGTACCCATTCTGTTCATAAACACCTACACTCATGGTTACAGATTAAATAATTGGCCACCCAACTGCATATTTACATTGCCAGACTTGCAGTCATAATGTTTGTTTTGTTTTTTTTTTTGTGGCTTTCAACGTGAAATGTAAAAAGACGCCACAAGTGGTGTGATACACACACAATTTGAGTGAGGAGAGAAAAGGTACCTGTTTGGGCAAATCCATTCTTATTTGATGTTTGTTGAAGGTCTAGCTCTTGATTTCTTCTTCCATTTTAGATTCTTCCTGTTTGTGTCTTTTAATTCTAAGAATTCTTCCTGAGATTTGAGTGTGGGAAGAGAAAATGAAACCTAACTTATTATTTTATAAGCCCTCCATCCTTGGAGGGAAAATGCATTGACAAACTTTCTATGCATAGTGAGACAGAGAAAATGAAGGGGTTAAAAGATTTCGTGCTGTAATAAATTATGTAAGTAAAAATATTAAATAATAATCTCTTCTTTATTGCACAAAACCCATTGGAGATTATAAAGAATGAAAGCAGGATGAATGAAGCCCTCTCTTTTACATGCAACTGGGTAAAAGGTGTTGGCATATTTTCTGTTATAAACTTTTGTTCAATCCCTATTTATCTCAAGAATTGGAATCTCTGAATGGTACAATCTCAACACAATATTTTTGTTCTGAGATGGGGAAGACCAGGGATGTTCCACTAGGGGACACCACCCTAATGCTCTTCCCAGCTAACAGGAGTTTGTCTTTGAGCTTAAGTGCATGCTATGCTGCTGAAGGTCCCAAAGTTCATATCCTTGTGGCCAACCGTGAAGGGGCGTGTTAGGTACACACATCTATTTATACAGTCAAAGAAAACTGGTTACTAGCACATTTCCTTAGCAATTTACCTAATGGTGGTTGTGCTGCTCGGAAAGCACCTTCATTATGGGGATGAATGATCTAACATAAGAATGACTATACAACGTTTTAAGGTGTATTGAGTGGAAAGCACCATTTGGTAAGCCCCTAGGAAAAATTATGAGTGCACAGGCTGGCTTCATAGAGCCAGAAGAGATTTTTTCAGCTTCTTTTGACCTATAAAATGCCCTACAACCATTTTATGAGATTAAGGATATCAAGATATCAGGGTTCTAAACCATGAAACAGGCTTGAAGAGGCAATGGATTTAGATACATATTTTTCACCTTAAAATGGTTCAATGTGGCTTAAAGGAAATCAATTAGAGATTGACTGTCAAAGATCAGTTCAGATAGCATCTAAAAGCATGGATGTTTATCTGAAGTGCTGAACTCTGCAACAGGATGTCTGTTGAGTTCCCGGTACCTGACTAGGTCAGAACTACTGAGGAAGAATAGTTCCATCCTGCAGGATTTCAGTATTTCAAATTTTCTGCTGCCAGTCCAAGGTATAAAGCAGAGATACAGACAAGTGTGCACTTTAACAGAGTCCAAGTCTGAAACATTTAATGGAGGGCTTTACTGAATGTTTCCGTATCTCCAAAACCTGTGAAAGATGGAGCTGCTGACATGGTCATCTGAGTTTGAACTCTCTCATCTATGCGTTCTTTCTGATCTGGCTCACATCAGTTAATTGTTAAAGCATGCTGTCAGCTTTGTCTGTCCTTCAGAGTATTTGGAGAAGGGGAAGGACTGAGTATTGGTGGATTTTCTATTGTTTATGTAATTGGGTGAAATTGTTAGATTCAAGTATTGACCATGGGCACCATAGCACTTTTGTACCAAACTGAAATAAGTTTAAAATGTATAAATATTTCACTCTTGGTTTGAGTTCTCAGCAAAACTGCAGTCTGGTTCTTCTTTTATCCAAATACTAGCATCCCCATCCAGAATGGTATGATAGTGAATGGCTTTAAACAATGTATTTCAACCATCTTGTAATAACTCAAGGCTTCCAAACTGTGGCAAACTCCAGCACTTCTTTTAGGTGAAGCCACTGCTAGTGTATTGAAACAAAACAAAACAAAGAACCTCAACAAGAAGCCAAGCTCTAGGAATTTGCTAGCAATCTCAGCTGGATGTCAGCCCTGCTGACACAGGTTGATTAGGTGCCAAAGTATTGCCAGCCTACATGTTCTCGGTTGCTTGTTTCTGGTGTAAGCTATTGCTGTGTTTTCCTTCTCTTTGCATTTGCATTAAAAGAGCCAATGACAGTCTAACAGTGGGCATTTGATTGCATCCGAGTAACAGCAAACTTTAAATATATTCATAAACTTTTTCCACTTCAAAATCTCCTAGGTTTTCTGACAAATGTTGGGCTTTATTTGCATACAAATCATTTTCTTTCTAGAAAAGGCTGATTTTTGAAACTTTCAAAATGTAGTTTGTCTCTGCAACTTTTATGAATCAGTTCTTTTGTTTTCATTGACAGCCTGACTAGATTATTCTATTGCAAAAGAGATTGGAGTGACATTAAATTGTTTTGTTCCTCTTTGGGAACATGAGCATCATTTGTTAGACTGAGCTTTCCTTTTGTAATTCCCAGAGTTTTTCCCCCTCATCATCAGCAGCCTGGCCTGCACTTATAAATGAAAGTAACAAACAGAAATAAATATCTTGTCACTTTTTTAATTGGTCATTATTGATTTCAAATTAATTCTTGCTCAGTTATTTCTAAACTAGAGGTCCTTTAGTGTTTTATGTTTCCTTGTGGCATAGACTCAGCTTTTTAGCATTTAATAACTCTGTTTTATTTTCTGAAAAAGGAGCAATTTACAAGGGCCTAAAATTCTTTCACTGAAGTCTGTAGCTTCATGGTAAAAATCCCTACGTCCAATGTACATGGGACTTTACATCATAAATGGTAATGGGGAAGCTGCAACATTACTGAAGTGGTGTAAGAAACTTCCTACTGCAGACATGGCCTCAGAGATGTGCCATCGACTACAGGTGGAGCAAGAGCAAGCTCCATATGGGGTTGATGAATTGGATTTTGAAAGATATTCCCGGTCCCTGTGTTATCACCTGAGCAATCTACAGTGTGTAATTGAACCAACATTCCTATTATCCACCTGAGCTCTAATCTTCCTGTTTTTACCTTCATCTGTGCAGCCATGAGCCATCCTTAGGCAGACTGGTAGCTCCAAATGATTTATAACAAGAAGAGCTTTGCAGTTGCTATAAACAAGCAAAAGGAAATGCTTTCTGCCTCTTTTTAGTTACTGCTGTTAAGTGTGTTTCCTCAGTTAGGTCTCTCTTGTATCTCCTGCTCCGTATTAGTGACACTGAGTCAGGCATGACTGCGCCACTAATTTCTGACTGGCCCAACAAGGGGGCTGAGATGTTTGTTAGTCATACAGAGACCAGGAAAAATTAATTGCAAGCATCTTTCCCACCAGAAGTAAATATCAGTAGTGCACGAATCTGTTTGAAATGCTGACAGGCAGGTTCAAAGGGATCATGTAGAGAGGATGTATTTAATTTCTGGAGCACCCATGGTTCTGGTTACTTTTGCAAGGCTGGGTTTTCTAGCAACCTGTTTAGCTGTTCATTGGCATGGGGCCAGGCCAGTTGGACGGCTCAGATCCAGCACTTTAATCCAGAGGAGATGGAACAGGACAGTGGCATTGCATTCATTTGGAAGGCTACCAGATGGCTTTGCTCCTGCAGCTGCCATGGGGATACACAGTTTGTCACCTCTGGAAAGAGCAGCACATCCATCTTTCTCAGCAAGAACACTCTGAGAGTGACCATGGACTCCAGAGAAGTGCCATGTGATCATAATTTATGGAAGAAACACAGAGTGGTCGCAGTTTGTTCATAGACAGAAGCGTGCTGGTCCAAATCCATCAATGGTATTAGCTCAGTTGAAGTTATAATGAGATGAGATTGGACCGGTGCCACTCAGATATCTTTACAGGGTGACAGTCATTGGAATTTTTTAATGTTGGCGGCATGCTATTGTATTGTTATGTTTCTGCACTTTAGGTGAGGGGTCTGCTCATGATCATGGTAATCTGCTGATTACAGTTCCAAAACAGTGATGTCAGGCAGCCATGAAGAACTATAAAGTCTGCCCCTTGCTCGGGTTCTGATGCAACAAGATTCATAGGTGTGTTGAATTTTAAGTTTCTGAAGAGTCCCAAGATTTCAGTTGTGATCTTGTGGGCAACCTGATTTTGGTACCTAGCTCAGCCAGTGACTTCCTATCTGATCCTGGCCGAAGTGGTTCATCCACCCTATAGCTTGGTTTCCTCACCCTCTACAATGGGGATAGTGCTTCCTCGCTCACACGAATGTTGTCTGGGTAAAATCCATTAGTGAGCCTGAGGTATTCAGCCACTACATTGACAAAGGCCATGCAAGTTTCTGGGTAGATGGAGATGGCTGCCCGGCTGTGTATGAGTGAAGGGAAAAGGACAGAAATGCCAACCCAAGAAGAGGCAAGACCAAGAAAAGCGTGGAGATGTCCTAAACGAAGGCATATTAGCAACTGGTGTTACATAGGATATGACAGTGAACACAACGCTTTGGAGGGAGAGTGGATTGTAGAGTGGACCAAGTTGATGAGCTTGAACACATGGAAGATGTGCTCCGACACAATAATAGCATGTGCCAGACAAGTTCCTTGCTAGCTAGAGCTCCTTATATTGTGGGGTCAAGCCTTAAAAGAGTTGGGACCCTAATACTGCCCTAAGAAGCAAGCTCATGCCCCGTTTGCATACAACAGCATAATGGTGTGTGAGCACAGGATGCATCTCAGTGTAGGCATGGGACCTGGAATGGCATGGATGGTGTAACAGAGGAGCGAATCGAAGGAGAGGGCCCAGGGAGGAACCAAGGAGGGTGAAGCAACCAAGCTTGGCACACGTGATTGTGTGGAAATCTCTGGTCTGTCTTGAGATAAGTGCACAAGGTTTCCCTTCAGCTCCAGCAATAGTTTTCACTTTTTTCCCCTCTCTCGCAATCATAGGATTATAGGGTTGAAAGGGACCTCATGAGGTCATCTAGTCCAACCCCCTGCCAAAAAAAGCAAGACCACTCCCACTAAATTATTCTAGCTAGAGTTTTATCCAGCCTTTAGCATCTCCAAAGACGGAGATTCAACCACTTCCATAGGTAGCCCATTCCAATGCTTTACCACCCTCCTAGTAAGAAAGTTTTTCCTAATATCCAGCCTCGACCTCCCCAGATGCAACTTGAAACCATTGCTCCTTGTTCTGTCCTCTTTTACTACTGAGAACAGCTGAGCTCCATCTACCTTGGAGCATCCCTTCAAGTAGTTGAAGGTTGCTATCAAATCCCCCCTCAGTCTTCTCTTCTGCAGGCTAAATAAGCCTAGTTCCTTCAGTCTTTCTTCATAGGGCTTGTGCTCCAGCCCCTTGATCATTTTTGTTGCCCTCCACTGGACTCTTTCTAATTTGTCCACATACTTTTTGTAATGGGGAGCCCAAAACTGGACACACTATTCCAGATGCGGCCTCACCAGTGCCGAATAGAGGGGAATGATCACATCCCTCAGTCTGCTGGCAACGCTTCTTCTGATGCAGCCCAGTATGCCATTGGCCTTTTTGGCAGCAAGCGCACACTGCTGACTCATATCCAGCTTCCCATCCACCAGGACCCCCAGATCCTTTTCTATGGTGCTGCTACTTAGTTGATCGCTCCTCAGCCTGTAGCAGTACATGGGGTTTTTCCATCCCAAGTGCAGGACTTTGCACTTGTCCTTGTTGAACCTCATGAGATTTCTATTGGCCCACTGCTCCAATTTGTCAAGGTCTTCCTGAATCTTCTCGCTGCCCTTCAGTATGTCTACCATTTCCCCCAGCTTAGTGTCATCCGCAAACTTACTGAGTGTGCAATAAATCCCATCATCCAGATCATTAATGAGAATGTTGAACAGAACTGGCCCCAGGACCGACCCCTGGGGCACACCACTTGTTACTGGTTGCCAACTAGACATAGAGCCATTGATTCCTACACGCTGAAACCGTTGATCTAGCCAGCTCTCTATCCACCTTACAGTCCACACATCCAACCCATACAAGAATGTTGTGGGAAACCGTATCAAATGCCTTGGTAAAGTCAAGGTATATCACATCAATGGCTCTTCCTGCATCCACAAATCCAGTCATCTCATCACAGAAGGCGATGAGGTTGGTCAGGTACAATTTACCCTTGGTGAATCCATGCTGACTGTTCCTGATCACTCTGTTTTCCTCCAAGTGTTTCAGGATGGATTCTTTGAGAAGCTGCTCTATGATTTTTCCAGGGATTGAGGTGAGGCTGACAGGTCTGTAATTCCCTGGATCCTCCTTTTTGCCTTTCTTAAAGATAGGCACTATATTTGCTTTTTTCCATTATTTTAAGGGCCATATTTACTGCACAGGCTGTTCTTGGCATTTGATCATGATATGTCACCACAGCTGCCATGGAAGGGCCATGCAGAGGTGTGCTGCCCCAGCGGGAGCTCCAGGTAGTCCTGCCTCCTAGGAGAAGGTGCAGCAGCTTCAACTCTTGTCCACCCAAACTGGCTGAGCTAGCCTCTGTGGAGGTTAGTGGGGTGGAAGTCTGATAGTGACGCAAGGCCCAGGGAATCCTGCTGCTGCCTGGAGGAAATTGCAGCCCTGTGCAGGAAACCAGCAATGCACCACTTAACTCTCCCTTATGCTTTGAAATAACACCAAGTGGGCCTCAAATTAGGCACAAGTGGGGCACAGTGCTGCTGTTGCTCTGCAAAGGGTAGGACTGAATTTCTTAGGAGCCAGGGCTCTCCTAGGGCTTGTCTCTGCACCATGATTCAAAGACCCACTCATTCTTCCCTCTTTCCCTTGTGCCCCCGTGCAGGGGTTAGGCACAGGTTCTCTCTCAGTGTGCAAATCACCAAGAAAGTGACAGCCTGGGACAGTAAACAGAGCTGTCAAAATAGAGCATGTTAGGAAAGCATGGCTTAAGGGGTCCCCTGGTACAAGATGATGTAATAAATCCCCATTAAACCAGTAATCTGTGCATTAGTAACTCCCGTATTATGCAAATGGCCCTGCATAGCCTGTTCTCTTGTTAACCTGCAAGACATGGCAGCTAGGCACATGTAATGACATGACAGAGCACTGGTTCCTCAGCAGCCCGTGTAGTCTAACTTGATTTACAGATTAGATCTCTGTTGATTTCAGTGGAAGGGTCAGAATCATTTCAGTGACTGTGTCTGAGGCACTCCTGATACAGCTTTTATTCCGAAGCCACAAGGAGGGAATAATAAAACAGAGGCCCTGTTCAGATAATGTTTTCAAATGACACACGCCAAGAAGGTTATTCAGAGTTAACTGTAGTTTGTCTTTGTTTCCTAGATGTAGCAGGGGACTTGGAAGAGTGTTTGGATTTCTGTACGATGCACGCTGAAATGAGGAAAGCTCTCAATTCACTCCACCACTAGGGTAGTGCCTAAAGAGGTCACCTGGGACCAGGTCCCTATTGCCTGTTCCCCAAGTGGTTTATGATCTATATAAGAAAAATGAGACTTGATTTCCCTCTCCTCTATGGTTTTCAGAGACCTGGACAAATAGGCAATGTTATTTTAGCAACTGTGTTTTGGTTTTATTTTATATTAATACAAGGAGTGTGATTAAATGTGGACTGGAAAGCATTAGAAACATGCTCCTCACTAATCATGCACTTCCCTGAATCTTAAATGTCACTAAACTTCATTTCTGCTGGTTGAAAGGTGTCTTTGGGAGCTCTACATTGTGAACTGTGTGGAATTACTTCCTGCACATTGTCTTAAATATCAGAGCTTTTATGTTAACTTGGGTATGAAATATATTGGCAAAATAAGATATTCGCAGTAGAGTGGCTTTAAATAATTTATCTTATTGGCATTGTAGCATGTTTCTTGACATCCACTTAAAAACATTTGGATTCTTCAGTTCTTTGCACACCCCCCCACCCCCGTTCTGCCCTGGAGTGAAAGCTGATTCACTAGATCATTGAAGTAGTTATCTTAACCCCAGCTACGTGTACTGCATGATAGTTTACTGCACCTTTTCTCCTGATCCTCAAGTGTTGCTGTCAGTCCCAAATTACATTTCACTTCCTTCGCATTTCAGGATCCTACTGCTATTGATCTGTTAGGGTTTTTCTTCCATCTCCTCTGCTTCTGGGGCTGCTTTTATTACTCTTTCAGCACCATAGACAGCGACAGTCTTGTTTCCTGGTCCATATCCCATTTTAATGCTAAAAGAAGGGGTGCTCATCTTGTTACCAAAAAAGTCTCTCACCAGGCAGAGAAGAAACAGCATCTGAAAAGATAATGGTGGACTCCTTGGCATGCTGCTTTTCTGGTGGCTCATTTGTCTCAGTTGTGTGTTCATTAGAATAGCATATTAGCCCATACAGTAACCATCCTGGGCCCAGTACTGTGTCTTTGGGATTGCAAGCATCCTGTGGAGTCAGTGGAATCACATCAGTGGATAACTTGCCTAACACCAGATGCTTCTGTTACCTACAGTCCTTAATAGCAGCTCGATCATTCGCTAGGGTTTTATCAGTGGGATTTTCAGATGCTATGGTGCTCAGCTGCCCTTGAATAATTATTGGGAGTTGGGTACCTTACACCACTGAGCTCCTTTGAAAATCCTGCCCTAGTTTAATGCACATGCTCAAATGCACTCACTACAGTACAACCTCAATTATTTCACCTCAGTTTTCTGAAACTCCCTGTTATTCTAAACAGGATCATGTTCTTCACTATCTCTCAGTTGTCTTCATCACCTGAAACCGTGATTATCCAACCTTACTGCAGGTCCTTCATCATGCTCTGATAATCGAGCTTCTGTGATATTCCTCAGGCTGCTGCTCCACTGGAGAGGCATCAGAGGGAAATACAGCTGGCTGGGTACTTGCTGCAAAAAAATGCCTCATGGTGACATGGTTCAGTTTTACAGCATTAACCAACTGCAGAGAGAAAGCTACCAAACGTGGTGGCTAATAAACCACTCACTGTCATCTTCCTTTTGGTAGAGCTGACCCTAATTCCATTCAATAGGGAGGGAGAGTGACCTGAACAAGCCCCACAGACCCAATCCCAAATCCAGCAGAGCCTGAATTCCTGAGAAGACAAAGCAGGGGTCAAGGGACCTAAATAGTCTAATGGAGGATACACCTTAAGAATTCAAACACAGCAATTAAAGCCTTTTGTTTCAAAGCCACTTACTTTCACAGAGTTCAGGCAAGTTCCCCCATCTTAGCTGAGCAACACAGACTGGTTTGCCCAGGGGTTCTTCCTTCATAGACTCAAGACTGGTGAGAGATCAAATGTCACATGAAGGTAGGTAATGCTGATTGTTTATAGACAATGCTTTCTAGGGAGTTCTGCCTCCAAAATGACACAATGCCTTAGTATCAGGCTAAAGCTGACATCCATTAAAGTCTAATGCCTAAAATCTGGTGCCCAGAAAATCTGAAAAATATAGATTTACCATAGCCCTAGTGCTTGATAATTAATTGTTACATTTCTGACACTTGGGAGCCAATACAAAAATAGAGAGGATTAAACTAGTTTTCTTTGTACAGCGATCCTCCAAAATGTAATGGAAACTATAGTCTGAAACCATTGCTCACAAGTTATTGATATTTTCAGGTAGAGGAACTGGATGGTAAGCTTAAATGGCAGGTTAGAAATGAATCTCTGGGATGTCATGGTCACATGCCAGCTTGATAAGCTGAATTCAGTGTAGTTTCCTGTGGTGCAGGTCATTTGAATGAGATATTAAGGCAAAAGTTTTGACTGCTCTGCATGGACATTTTAGATGCTATGTACTCTTCATCCTCCCAGTATCCTCCCATTCTTGTATCCTAAGTATTGGCCGGTTACTGCTTTCTACCCCAGAGGTGGCTGCATTGCAGTGGTAGTATGTGTGTCTTTTTGTACATGTGCATAGATAGCTACATCGAGTGTATATGAGTGTAGGAAGGAGTACAGCTTTGATCTTTCCAGGATACCAGGCACAATAGAGTTGCCAAAATAATCTGTTTAGGACCACTGGCATCAGCCTGCACTAAATGACTAGCTCTTGGAAGCAAGAGAAGATGTGTGGGTTAGGGATGTGTTTCTGCGGCACAGCACATCTCATGCCCCTGCCATTGCTCAGGATTTAACCTGATGTCAATAGCTAAGCTGACAGGACTAGTCCTGAAGTGAAGCGTTACTCAGTGTGAATGGGAGGGAGGAGTGGGCTCGAAGTGATGTGGCCCACCTATCCTGAAGTCACATACCTAGGGTATTGGAGAAGGACAGTGCAATTGGAGACCAGAAGTTGAGGGTACAGCATCTAGCATTTCCCGCTGTGTTTCCATCTCAGTCACTGGAGCCACTGTGCTGTAAGAGATTGCTTTGACTGATGCCATCAGGTATGAATCCAATCACATGAATTCTGTATTTAAATCAAATAAATAGAGTTTTTTGCCCAAAAAAGGTCCCATCCATTTTTGGAGGTATTATGTTCTTCAGTGGCATTCAGAGTTATTTTAAGTAGCTTAAATGGGGTTAGAAGGTTGGTTATAGTAAATAATAGATTGAACACAAGCTGTAAAAAGCAGCTATGGACAGTGGAAGCTTTGTTCTTATCGCCATAGTGCACATGGACATGTCAGATTTATGCTGATTTCCTTTTGTTCCACTGCAACTGCAAGTCTCAATTTAACTGCTTAAATCTGGCCCTCTGTATTCATGTAAGCATGTATAAAGCTGCCTTATCAAGATGGACGATGTTCAGGTAATTTGATTACCTTAAGGATTTTTTATGAACACCGAGAAGTGGCGGAGTAGATTAGAAGCAAAAACATACATTGTGTGTGGTGGAATAATCTATTTTTGTTATGAGTCATTTCCATTGGTGCACCATATTGTCATTTTTACAATTCTGGCAATATTTTCCCACAAATTAATAAGCTTTAAAACTGTTTTCTGAATAACTAACTTCTGTTTTTCTTGCATGCATTGAAAATCCAGGCATGCAAACCATCCCTCCTTCCCAAGAACACTACTCTAGCACTATATATTCCTGTCTGGATCCTCACTTGTTTGTCTAGCAGCCTCTAGAAATCTGCTTCTGTACGTGCTGAATGAACTCCACCCCAGTGCAGAGGGCCAGCACCTGTGCAGAAGTGGGAAGAGCATTAAGTGACCAGCAGTTGTTTTGTTATTTCTGCATTCTCCCATGTTCTCTGAGCTCTGCAGTTCCTCTTTCTTAGGGTATGAGTTTTAGAAGAAGTAATGTTTAGAAGCTGTGACAAATGGCATGGCACCAGTGACAGAGTTGTAGCTCAGTCCCAAGGATAAGGTGTTGGATACGTCTAATGCTTGAGAGCTCATGGGTTTCCATGTGCCCTAAACCACATGATGCAAGATCGTGAGAGATAGCACATTAAAAAGAATAATTTCTTATCCCCACTATGTGTTCATTCTCACCAGATGTGATATATGTGGGATGGAAGACTCGTTTTTTTAATGCTAACATATAAAATAAACAGATTTGCCAGATCACCATGACACTAATACTTCGGCCTCCAGCTAGCCATGCTGTGCTGGTAGACCTTGTTCTGTCCCCAGGTAGGGTCAAACCAGCTAGTAGGAAGATGAAAGTCCCTCACCCACTGGGACTCATCCCTGCATATTTCTTGTATATTTCCTCCCATTCAGAAGATCTTGGAGCAGAAGCCACAGCCAGCATCAAAACAGGTGGTGCAGCCTGCGTGTGTGAAATGAAGTGTTAATCCTGCTGTTCATACAACAATAAGGAGCTCTAAGATAGAAGATGAGCAAGACCTTAATCTCAAAGACAAGAGATTTCTTGCTGAGAGTCATTTTGTAAATGGGTGATATACATTCAGCCGTAAGGGATAATCAGAGACAGGAGAGCAAATTAACAAACACTCTCTCATAAGATGTTAACAAAGGCTCATGAAATACTTGAAGAAATATCAGAGTATTCAGTTTATGTAGGTACCTCGTCATTCTATTCCTTCAAAACAAAGCTTTTGGAAGCAAACTGTTAAGGAAGTGTTAGAGATGTTATCAGTCAAACACAGGCAATTTAAAAGAGCTACAAATATTAGAAAAAGGCAAGTAATGTTTGTTTCTTTTGTGAAAGACCAGAAAGATGTGGGATCTCTTGTTCTTTCTAAACCACAAGTAGTTTATAGAACTAAATTTTTGATGTGTTAGCCACTCATTAGAGATGCATATTTTTTACCGGCTGGATGTTACCAGTATTCGGTTTTTGTCTTCATGAGGCTTTGCTTTGTTTGGAGCTAAGATTGCAAAAAACAAATGCCAAATGCAATGTGTGTTGCATGCCACTGCCCCCAAAAATGGTTTAGAGAGAGAAAAGCTTGTTCCAGGGCTAAAGTTTTCAGATAACATGATTTTTCACTCCTTTGATTGTTGTCAGACAAATATTCTAACTTCTTCTCATTAAAATTATAGCTCTGCACAGGTTTTTTAAGCAGCCCAGACAGAAATGCCTGCACTTGTGCACACTGTGTGGAAATAGACATTTATGTATGAATTTGTACCAGTTCCTTCAGCAAACCAGGGGTCGAAAGCCCAGGCTACCACTGATCTCACTAAAGCTTGGAGTACGTCCCAGAAGTGCCGTACGAATAATCTGGGCTTCAAAGTCCAGTGCCGAATAAAGTGAATTAATAGTGTGAGGGTCTTTGATTTTCAGCCTAAACTTTCATGCACATCTGTAGTGTGAGAACTTCCACCCGTAATTGTCATCATGTAAATGTTTGATTTATCAACAATTACAGCTCTGTGGTAGCTGAGATTAGTGTTTCCCCCTACAGAATAAAACAGGAAATAACCATGTTGTATGTTTTGGCAAATGTTCTGTTTTTAATAGTCTTCACTGTACCCCCGTGTGTTGTTTGGGAATTTATACTCACACACCTGGCAAATAAGGACCGAATTCATCAATCTAACGTCTTATATTTGGTGTTGCAGTAGTGCCTACAGTCCCCGACCAATAGTAACTTTCCATTGTGCTAGGTCTGTCTGCTAAGTACCCATGCTGAGGAAAAGTCCTTGTTGCAGATGGCATAAAAGCTAAACAGACAAATGGTGGGAGAAAGGAAGTCTTGCTAGTCCTATTTCACAGCCTGGCTATGTAGCGCTGACGGTCTAAGGGACTTCACCTCAAAAAGGAGTCTGCCTGTGGGAGAGCTGGAAATTGCACCCACATCTCAAGTTCCAGTCCAGAACCATAGACAGTGTTGATATTTTGAAATTCGTTGATCAATAAGTGGTATTCAAAACCCTTTAAAAACAGGTCTGTGACCATGGGCAGCCTTAACCGGTCTGGGGACCCTGGGCTGGTCCCCACCCCCTAGCTTGGAGGCCTGTCAGTGGGGACGGGAGGCTGGGGCCAAAAGGCACTCCCACCCAGCCAGTCTGCCCCCAAGTGTGGGGGCAGCTGGCATGTGGCACGGTCCCCAGTGTAGCCCCCCATGGCCAAGGGCCCTGGATTGCACCACCAGCGTGGTGGAGCCTGCGCCTAGACCCAGCCCAGCCTCCCCAGCTGGAGCACACAGGCTCCAACCTGCCCCACTCCGCCCCTGGGGGTGGCCCAGCGGGCCAGGGGTGGGGCAGGGGCACAGAACCTGTCCACGCCCCCCACCCAGCGCCGGCAGGGCAGGCGCACTCTCAGTGCTTCAGCCCCACCAGTGCAGAGTGGGGCGAGGGGGAGCCAGATAGGGGGTTTAGGGGCTGGAGCCTGGGCCTCCCTTCAGCCCATAAAGCCCCTACTGTAATCCAGCGCTGCTTCTGGCAAACGCTCACTTTGAAATAAACTTTTCTCAGTGCCTGTTTATGTACGCTGGCTCTGACTCCCCACCGCTCTGTGCCTTTGTAACTCCACTGAGGTCTGCAGAGTAATAAAAGGGTGTGTGTTTGTAGTTTCTGCAATATAGATGAACATGACTTAGAAAGAAAAAATGGCCTTTTACAGACCTTTACTGGATTTAGATACAGGACCATACAGTTGTAAGTTATACAACAAGCTCTCTTACTCCACAGAACAAAGAAATTACCTTATTAAATTGTATGTATTCTACATTAGTGGCATAGACCAACTCTGAAGAATTTGAAGGAAAAATGTAGCTTTGCACATCAAAGTTTAGAAATACAAAATTGCTTATTCGGTGGCAATTTACAATAAAGAAATCATGAAATTATTGATTGCACTGCTTAGAAAGAGGAAACAGGAAGGGTCAAACATGTTCTGCAGTGGAATGATGACTACAGAAATGTAAATGCTGTCTTTTTACATTTCAGAGCAGTGCAACGCACCTTTTTCCCTTTGTGTGAAGTTGCCTTATTTAGTGAATTTAAAATGCATCTGCATTCTTTTGCAGAGGATTGCATGAACACTTTTGCAGTTTTTTAGAATATAACAGATCAACTGATGAATGTGCTTAGAAATTATTATAGCTGAATAAAGATTTCAGTTTGTTTTGTCTAGAAGAATTCCATTGCTGCTCTGCATTTAGGTAGTAGTCACCTCACTTATCACTGAATGATACCAGGGTGAAGCGTGTCAGTTTATTAACAGCAGGTAGCAATTCTGTGCAATGGATAACAACAGGAAGTGAGGAATAGTTCATCTCATTTTAAACACCAGGAAAAAATTGAGGTAAATAGATTATTTGCCCAAATTAGAATTTGACCAAACTGTCCTACTCTTATGTAAAGTTGCAGGGGTCTTTTTAATCATGGCGTATCATAATTAACTCATTTTCACATTTGCCTTTTTATATACGTATACGTCGTTCTTGTCCTAATTATATTCTTATGTTCATTTAGTTCCAATCCACAATTTTCATCACTATTCTTCGTGGTTATCACAGAATTATTTTTTAAATGATGGAAAATTTCAGTGGAGCTGTGCCAGTCTGGGGATGGGTCTTTGAATTATTTATCATAAACACACTAAAAAATGTAGCTAAGATGTAGTTTAACTTGTAAGTAAGTCTCAGTAACTTCAGGGGTTGGTTGGAAGGGGAAAACTCTGTGCTAGAAAGTTGTAGTTTATGTTGTTATATTATTTTCTACTCAAGTAGCACCCACACATCCCAGCAAAAATCAGCCTCAATGAACACACACATAAATAGGGCTGGTTAGGAAACTTTTTTCCTGTAGTGTGAATTGTGAGTTATCAGAACTTGTTCTATCACTGAGCAGGATGAAAAGTCAAAATCTGAAAAAAGTTTTATGAACTGACAAAACAAGAAATCAAATCAATCAAAGTGTTTTATTTTGATCATTTCAAAATGTATTGATTTTGAATTTATTTTGTACCCTACATTTGCTAACATTTAAAAATAAAAAGCTGTTTTGACTTAAAAATCCAGTTTTTCATTTAAAAAACTATGCAGGCAGGTCCTACTGTCTATTTCCAAAATAGCATCAAGTTGGGAGGTTCCCTGAAGCAGAACCTCTGTTGTGAACTGTTCTGTCTTGGCACATCAGCATTTTTCCAGTGGGGGGCAGGGGCAGCGACACTTCAGCAATTCCAGATATCCCAATCAGCTGTAATGATAAGACAGTCCCTGCCACTAACAGCTGAAGCAATCTCAGGCAGCGGTTCTCAGCGACTGTGTCGGGACACATTATTGTGTCACCACACCAATGTAAGTGTGTCATGGAGAACTGGGGAAAAGGCTGGATTTCAACGGGGAGGGGGTGGGCTGGCGTGTCTTGTAGGGTTGCAATATGCCACCACGTGTGTCCTGACCAGCAAAGGGTTGAGAACCGCTGATTTAAGAGACAGGACAGGCAAACTGTAGGAGGGGAGAGAGGTGCAGAAAGATGAAGCGACTTGCTTAAAACCAAGAGCTGGTCAGTGGCAGAGGTAGCCTCAGATGGCAGGTCTCCTCACTCGGGCTCCAATGTACCATGTTTTTGCTTGTGTTTTAGCAATGCAAACCAGCACAAGCCAGTCCGGGCTCTCGTTTTGCACTGTACAGTAGCAGCGTGGCAAATATTACCTTGTTACTCTGTTGTAGACTCTGTGGTTGGTGCAGCGTGTGTGCTGGGGACCAAACAAGTGATCTGGGAAGTAAGGGTGTGAGAGAGAGACTGGGAGAAAAAGAGGGAAACTAGAAGGGCAGTTGCTTAATATAAGTGGCAGTTTTGGTACAGGTAAGTGAAAAGAAATTCTCCATTTATGAATGGTCCGTTGACCCGTGATAACAAAGCAGTGCCGCAGAAGGATAATTATCTGTTTAAGTATCAGATGTCCTAAGGGCAGAGGCTTTCTTCTTTCCTTTTGAAAAATGAATGCAGTTTAAACAAATGTCCCTTTTTCTGTTTCTTGTTGACAGGAATTTCCTTTTTATGAATAAAATTAATTAGTTTTTCTATTCCTTTATTCCAGGTATGGAAATCAGGTCTGCACAATAGCTTTTCCCTTGAGCTCTAGGTTCACTCAGTAGCATTCATTATAAAGGTGCTTGGCGCAGTATGCTTGGAAGACTAGGAGATAAATTATTAGACCTTCGTGGTGCCCTTTAGCTGCATTAGCTCTAGGTTGTAATATAGCATCTTAGAAGCAAAAGCCCTTCAAGCCAGACAATTTTCTAATGTTCCCTGTTTTCTAATTCCAGCTAGCTAAACACACCAATAAATATTTCTTCCTTTTCATAATATTTCATATCAGGAATTATAGTAAAATAAAAATTAGTCAATGTCTCTGCTGTTCTATCTGCTACATAAAAGATTTTTAAGAAGTGTGTAGCGCCCACAGTTGGCACCAGATTTCTCTTGTTCTTTTGACAACAATGAGAGCCAATAGGTGTGGAGCTCTTTTGAAATAGCTAGTTCCAATTAGGCAAATATCCGTTCCAATATTGTCTGTCAGCGTTCTGATTCTAAAAAGTGATCAAAATAGAACAGGCAGGAAACTTCAGGTTTCAGAGCTGCAAATGTATTTCCCTTTGATATGCTTTGTGAATGAATCATGTCCTTGATTATGTATGGAAACAGTCTTTTGCACTTACCTGAAATGAGAAATCACTAATATTTCCTTGGCATTTTGAAACTCAGCCTGACATAACATTTGTGTGAACCTCTTAACTTTAGAGTGCTGGCTGGTTGCGGCTAGAGTACACAGTACATTTGATGTAGCCATTATTTGTGTAGCTCAGAGATAAGGGTGTAAATAAGGGAAGAAACAGAGGAGGATACAGGGTTCTTGGTTTCGTTTGGGTTCTGAGTGTCTAACGACTTCCCAGGGCTGGGTGAAGTGGCTCTTTAGATGGGTTGGAATTATTCAGAAATTGGGTGTTGTGGGTGCCAGGCGTGCTCTTTAGCCATTTGAAGCTATTTGTCAGGCAATTTCCATTGTGGGCAAGCGGCTGGCAGGACACACTTAAAGTCACTTTCTTGGAGTGGAACAAATGGAAACTCAAGGGAGGGAGAGGACTTTATGAATAGGAGGAGCGGAGGCCAGACTGGGAGCACTCAGCTGTGGAGCACCACAAGAGCAGAAGAGTCTGTTGTAGGGATGGGGTACCTGGCAGTTAGCCTGTTTATGGGATCTAGACGGTAGGCTTGCTTACCCCCTGGAGAAGAGGAGGAGTAGCATGGCTGCAGGCCACGCAAATTTCAGACTCGGAAGTAGTTTGAATGAAATTCTAGGACTGCCACCTTTTTCCCGGACTTCCAGGAGCTTGCGTGTCCTGCAGAATGACTTTTCACCACTGCACACACCAAGGTGAAATCCTCCTATGGGGTGTTTGTATGTGTATGTATAATTGTAATTGTTTTTAAAAATTGGGGAACTCTTCCTGAAAGTGCTATCTTTAGAGGGGTTGTTAGTGAGAGTATCCACAGTTATTTCAAAGGTTAGAAGTAAACTGTTATGTATTCATAAATCCATCATCATGTTTAGTAAACATTTCCCCTGTAGAGATTTGTCAAGCTCCTTCCACCAGACATGTACACAGTTGCTATTGAAGGGCCTCTTTCTGCAAACACCCTAGAGTAAATTGGGAGAAACTTCACGGAAATCCACAGAGTAACAATGATGTAGAACTGGATTGAGAGTCGAGTCTTAAATGTTGCAAAGGGGCAGCCGTGTTAGTCTAGTTCAGTAAAACAAGCAAGGAGTCCTGTGGCAGTTAAAGACTAACAAATTGATTTATTGTATGAGCTTTATTTATCACATGGGAGAAAATCATAAATGCTTACTATTTTGACCAGCCCAGTTATATTTGCACTAAAACTCTTACACCCTGCAGTAAGGATCTCAAAGTAGGAATTTGTTTAGATTCGGTGTAGCTATAGGCTAGCTGAGGCAGTTGTGTCTCAGTGCGCTGTCGTTGTGTACTTGATGGTACATTCCAGTGACTCATGAAGAGCTCTTAGCGGAGGCAGAATAAGCAAAAATGTGTTTGAACTTCCTGGACCTGAGGATTAAAAGTAAACAGCTCTAATTAACTAACTGTACTTAACTCAACAAGAGATAAGCCTTTCTAGGGCTGTGCATCTACAGCGTGGCTTCAGTGACGATCATGGTTTGGCTATCGTTCCAGAATTGCAAATTTGGATGCCTAAAATTCAGGGCTTTACACACATGGTTTTCAAAAAGTGAGCAGTAGTTGTAGGTGCCTCTCTTATGGGGTCTTATGTTTGAAGTGCGATTGCACTTGAGCACTCACCTGGAAAATCTGACCCCTTTCAGCTTTTTCTGGTTGACCCAAAACCGTTAACCTCCTGCCCTCCATCTGTTTTAGGTCCGTTAAGAAATGCACTCTGATTATTCAGAGGTGCTACAGGCCAGGTGTGTGACTCAGGGGACAGTTGGTGACCATTGGCGGAAGGCACAGGGCTTGCATAGAACGGCTTACAGGAATCCTGTAGGTCAGATATCTGCCCCAACATTCACAGCAGAGTGGCTTGTGAGGTTTCTCCCAACAGCCAGTAGCTGACTGGCCGTGATAATCATTGTGAAATGAACGTATGGATAATATTCAGTGAATTAGATATCTAAACTGAAAATTGTCTTCTTGGAGTTAAGGTGGGTGGTGACATCCCTTGAATATGTTCCTTTCAGGCAGGAAGCCTCAGATTCCCATCCCCCTGTCTGGTCATTTGCGTATTGCGTATTGCGTGGTGTAAGCCGCTCAATGTGCGCCTTTCACATATGGGGCCCGTGGCAACTAAAAGCTTGTGAAATCTACAAGAGCGGAAATCAGCAGGAAACAATCACAATAAAACCAGCAGGAGGTTGTCCTGTTTGTGAATAAAGATGCAGGACAGTTCTGGTCTATCGTGGGGCCTAACACCACCAAGGAGGCAAATGGATAGTGTTCTTATTGCCTGAAAGAAAGGTCATAGCCAGCCCGGTGCTGTCAGGGAGGCTCTGTGTTTTGGTGTGAGTTCCCCCCGTGGATGCCGTCTGGCCTTCTGCAGATAGCTGATTGACAGGCCTCATTAAGCATGCCGCATAAATTGCCACAGACATAGGTCCATGGCAAAGGCTGTTGGCCAGGTTCTTGCAAGCAAAGCACAGTGCTAGCACCCTATAGGAGCTACAGGTGCACAGGACATGGGTCCTCACAGCAGACCCATGCAGTTTATGGCAGGACTTTCCATTATCCCCTAGGCCAGACAGAAGTGCTCCCCTGTGCCCTGATACGCTGCACCTCTGACGTCAGCTATTGTTCTGTAGCAGGGGTGACCAAATTTATGGAACTCAAGAGCCACACAAGTTGATTATTAAACCTTCAAGAGTTGCACTGAGACACATAGCCATATACTTTTACCTACTAAATTGATTTTCTGATATTCTTCTGCGAGCCACACTTTTTCATTCAAGAGCCACATGCAGCTCCCGAGCCGTAGTTTGACCATGCCTGTTCTATACCTTGGTTCCAAATCAAGCACGGCATCTTCATCCATCATCCTATCTCCTCCATCTTAATTTTGGGTTGTCTCTGTACTGCCCCTCAGGCTTGTATTTGTGCATCTTTGGATCTTGGAAAGGCTTGCACTGGCTCCCTAGTCTGTATTTCTGAGCAGGGAGCATTTGTCTGGTCTCCCAGGATTGTGCTTCTGCAATCACCATGTATTAGGGGAGTTGGCACTGTGATTGCTTTTAACAACAGTCAAACAAGGTGTCCTGTGGTGCTTAAAGACTAACAAATGTATTTATTGCATGCCCTTTTGTGGGAGAAAATCCCACTTCATTAGACGCTTTGAAGATGGGGGAGCTTCCAGAATGTTTTATTATTTCCTCTGTAAGTTTATTTTTTCTGTAAGTTCCCCCGTCTTCAAAGCGTCTAATGAAGTGGGATTTTCTCCCACGAAAGCTCATGCAATAAATATATTTGTTAGCTTTTAAGTGCCACAGGACTCCTTGTTTGTTTTACTGAACTAGACTAACAGAGCTGCCCCTTTGGATTTTAACAACACTGTGTATCTGTTAATGCACAGTAGGAATACCAGTGCATTTTCTGCAGTGGGCCTGTGAACTTACAAACAGGCTCACAGCTTGACTTGCACTAAACAAAGGAGGGCTTCACTGCTACTTGGGCTTAAGCCTAGCCTGTTATAGTAGGCTTCATGTCTCAGTCTTTCACTTTCTACTGTACTTGTTTGTAAAGAACTGCAAGGATTTTAGGTGAGCAATGCTTTATGAGAGGAGAGTATCTTGGTGATTAATTCTCAGCTCTAGAATACATGTTATGATTTTATTTTTGAATGCAACTCTACTTTTAATTGCTGCCATTAGAATCTCTGTGCTTTGTTAAATACATTTATGTTTGATTTCACTAGAAATGTCTCTAAATGCTGTGTGTTAAGCAGAGTAGTGATCTGAGGTCAACTGAGAAGATGGGGTGCACTGCAGATACAGGGAGTGTCCAGTGGCCGGACACAGCAGGGAGACACGTGATGGGCTCAAGGGTTGAAGGAGCGTGCCTCCTGCTAACCTCAGAAAGACAGGGAGGCCTGAGAAGCCTGGACATGTGTTTTGTGTTGACGGCCAGTATCAATGGGGAGCCGACCCCTGGCAGGCGTCCTACTGAGGTGAGGACAGGTGGTGGTGAGGGACCTCCCAGCTCCAAGGATTCTGGGATGCATCACATCTGCATCTCCCCAGTTTGCTCCCACTGCGATCTTCAGGCTCTGAATACTCAGGACACTTTTTGGATGACACTGAAATAGCCGTTTAGGGTCTAAACCTTAGGCACCTATGTATGACAATTTTGGCCCCAAAGTGAGGTGGATGAGGGAATAGGGAAGGGTTCTTAAGAAACCAGAGTGGGAGTGCTGGGTTTTCACTATGAAGTCCTTTCTTTTGAGGTGTTTACATAGTGATCCTCAAATCAAGCAGAGCTTAAGCTATGAAGGGGAAAATCCCCTTCAGGAAAGCCACCTATTGTTATGGCAGGGGCTGTGACCAAGGATTTGCACTTGTGCCTTAACTGCCTCCCCCTCAGATGTCCTCGTTTGCCCACTTCGACCCGTGGAGCGTTTCCGTGATCTGCATCCTGAAGAAGTAGCCGATTTATTTCAAACAACGCAAAGGGTTGGAAACGTGGTGGAGAAACATTTCCATGGCACTTCGCTCACCATTTCAATTCAGGTTTGTAAACTAATTCACTACTATGGCTTTGTTTCCTCTAAAAGTTTTATTGAGTTCATTTACCCATAAGCCACTAACAAGAGGCCGCTCAAATGCAAAAGAGGAGTAAGTATAGAGCAAATATAAGCAAGTTCTGTAGTTCTTCTGCACTTGGCATGTTGCAACCCATGGAGTTCACAGCTGATGGAGGTTAACTATCAAATACTGTGTCTGGCTGGATTCAGAGAAGAGTCTGGATAATCAGACAGACCACTCCTTGCTTATAGGCAGCCCCCTAATCTTAAACAGACTCACCGGCAACTACAGATCTAACAACAAGAACATTGAAGCAGGCACACACCCCTGCAAAAAACCACGCTGCCAAGTCTGCCCACATATCTACACAACAGACACCATCATAGGTCCTAATCAAGCCTGCTACTCCATCAAAGGCTCATTTACCTGCTCATCTACTAATGTGGTCTATGCCATCATGTGCAAGAAATGCCCCAACACCTTATAGATTGGACAAACAGGACGATTGCTCCGTAAGAGACTGAATGAGCACAGAGCTGGTATCAGAAATCAAAGAACAGAGAAACCAGTTGATGAGCACTTCCATCCTCCTAATCACTCGATGATGGATTTGTTAACGACTGTCGTTAGAGCTGTACCTGGAACATCAAGACTTCAAAGAGAAACAGCTGAACTCGAATTAATATGCAAGCTAAATTCTGTGAAAGCAGGACTTAATCGAGACTATGGGTTCTTTTCTCATTACAAAGGGTAATTTGACTTCAGACTTCCCATTCTTTGAGCCTGTAAACTGCTCTGATTTGCTGTTACTTTATGACCTGATCCTATGTTTTACACCCCCTTGCATTTAGTTTCATTCCTTTCTGTAAGTTCACCCATCTTCGAAGCATCTGAGGAAGTGGGATCTTCTCGCACGAAAGCTCATGCAAAAAATAAATCTGTTAGTCTTGAAGTGCCACACAACTCCTTGTTGGTTTTTTTTGCTGAAATGGTGCCTTTCCCTGCAAACCCTACCAGGTGTTGAGGTTATTGCTGTGAGGAGTCCCCAGTATGTACTCCTCCTCGTAATATGTGTGGGCAGCATGCAACACTCAGTGAGGGTAGGCACAGCTCATAGCTCAAGGCAGGTCTATGATGCCTGACTGTTTCAATGGCAGTCGAACGTAGATACACAAGTTACCTAAAATAATAAGCACATGCATGCTTGGCTTCTCTGTTTCCTGCACATGCACTGCGCTAGATCGAAGGGAGAGGCCTCCTTTCAAACCAGCCCTACCCACTGCTTGGGCGGTGTTCCAGGATTGAACTTCCTGATCGGCTGAGCTGGTCTTCACACACCCAAGCAGCCAATTGTGAAGTTCAAACTGACAGTGGCAAATTGCCACCATCAGTGAAGACCTGCCCTCAAGGAGTGAAGTCATTTTCTGCAGGCCAGGGTTTCTCCCCATGTGCAGGTTTATATATTAGCTGGGTAGGTACATTACGTACCATAGGTTAGTTATGTGAAGTATTCCCTGAGGCGGCATTCTGAACTTAATTGTCCCTATGGTCTTATACAGAATAAAAAATCCTTTGTTTAAACTAAATCTGGAGGTTAAACCCATTTTGACATAACAAGAATTTAAATAAACAGACTGTGATTTAAAGTAGTGCTTGCAATTCTGTATTTTACGTTAATGAATAACAGAAATGTTAATGCACACAATTAGAAACTATGATCTGAAGCCAGGAAAAATAACTATGCTAGTCCATGTTTGGTTTTTTCTTATTATTTCTCCCTTAATCACAATCTGAAATGTAAGAGCATCTGGTCCCACATGCTTTATGCTGAATGGTACCCAGGAGAATACTATAAATTAACACACAATGAAATTGGATTTAAATTATTAATGGATAATATTTCTGAATCCCCATGAGAGCCTTGTTAG
Source organism: Podocnemis expansa (assembly GCA_007922195.1). Lineage (NCBI taxonomy): Eukaryota > Metazoa > Chordata > Testudines > Podocnemididae > Podocnemis > Podocnemis expansa. The sequence continues at coordinate 2,859,343 of ML681973.1, read as the reverse complement.
CTCCACTTATCTGAGTCTTCTTTTTTTTGCTTACAGGATGGTCCTGAAGCTGGACAAACTGTGAAGGTGAGTGCCTGTACTTATTTTGGAGGATACACAGTAACAAGAGATAGTTATACCCACTAATAAAAGATCAAAATGGTTCATCTGCAGAACATTGCTGCATCGTTCTGTTATCCTTGAAGTTAGAGAAATTCTGAGGCTGTGATGCCTGTAAACAGTTTTCTTGAATTTGCATGGAATTATGTTCACATTTCACTTCCTTGCTAAGCAAAAGTTTTCAGCTGTGACAATATTGTCTCTGCCCTTTTACCCAGAGAGAGGGTCTGAGATGGTAATTGGCTATATCTTGTTTATTTCCCATGCATAGAAAGCTACTGAGGGAAAGTAATTTTTTTGTTGTTTGTACAGTGAAAATATTGCCTTTTCCTTCAAAATTTCTTGGCCTTTCCTATTTATTACTGAATTAGTTGTGGCTGATGAAAGGAACAGCTAAACGGAACCACGTTAGGAAAGCATACTTCTTTTTATTCATGCTTTCTAGCATCTCGTTCTCATCACATTCACGTTAACAAAGTTCAAATCTAAAGAAGCCAGTGATGCTTCAAACCAGTTTTTAAACTATGCTGGTGCAAAAAAACCCCAAACACCTCTTACAGTCTCCATTCGAGTAATGAAATAGGCTGTGTTCACACAGCCCTCTTATTTCGAAACAACAGAGGTTGTTTCGAAATAAGATTTAGGCTGTTCACACGATGCATGGTTGTTTCGAAACAACGGGTCCCGTTGTTTTGAAACAACGGCGTTGTTTCGAAACAAGTTAAACCCCATGCGGGGACGAAACAATGTTGTTTCGAAATGATTGTTTCGAAACAACGCCGTGCGAACGTGTTGTTTCGAAACAACAGTGAGTTGTTTCGAAATAACTGTTGCCTGAACCTGCTATTTCGCTTTGAGTTTTTTTCCTTAATTCGAATTAACAAACTGTTAATTCGAATTAAGTTATTTCGAAATAAGGTGTTATTTCGATACAAGTTGTTTCGAAACAACCGTATCAGAATAACCTCCTTTGTGTGAACACAGCCATAGTTACAATTCAAGATAGGTCTTTGGCCATGTCTCACTCCCCCATCATGCAAATGTAAGTACAGATATAGTTAGATTATTTGGGAAAATTAGAAAAAGGCTATTTTTTATACTTGGAATCAAAGGAAAGTCAAAACATGTTTATGGTTTAGCACTTCGTAAAATCAGATTACATGTCTCAAAGAAGCTGTTTAGGTCAACCAAATGATGGCAAATAGAAACAATTCAATTCCTTCCAATTTTCAGAGTTGACCTTACCATTCATAATGCTTTTAGTGCTTTCTGTGAATACTTAACAGAGCAGGGGAGTGGGAGGAATAAGAAAATCTCCAGGCCGCAGAGAAGTTTATAGGATATGAGGCACTCAAACACAGTTTACTGCAGTGCTGCAACATAACAGATTGTGTAGCTCCTCTATTAGAGTAAAGGCTGCTAGCTTGCTGTTGGGAACAGGATGTTGATAGGCAAAAATTATTTTTTTAAATCTAGCTTTCTTTAAAAACTGAAGGTTTTGACACTGAAACTCAAAATGATTTTGGAAGTGAGACACAATATTTTTTCTTTCCATTACCAAGAACGTATCTTTTCAAGGAACAGCTTTTGGGAAATTATTTTAAAAATCGACAAAAACATTGGTGTTAATGGTCCAAATTAGAAGTGAAAAATATGCTTGTTTTCCTTGATTAAGGATGGTAGCTAATAGGATTAAGTTAAGAAGATGCAAGGAGAAAGGCAGGTAAATATTCCTAATTTTCTGTTTGTAGAAGATAAATTTTACATGTGTCTAGCAAAGAAATGTGAAAAGAGGAACACTGAATGCTCTTGTCCCACACTTCTAGTAAGTATAAAGTGATGATAAAGACCCAGTGTTAAACCCCTGGACTCAGGAAGAGTCTGGGTTTTCATAAATAGGAAGTTAACAGGTTGGATTTTCCCACTTTTCTGCATCATTGAACAAATCTATTTTGTCTTCAGTTTGATGATGTATTTCTTCTGAAAATGCAAACAGTTATTCTGTTCAGAGATTTAGGAGCTTTCTGAATCTACCTCAAGCTACTGAGATCTGAATCTTCCTTTAGGAAACAGTGAATTGGGGTTGGATAATCTAATGGCTGTGTTCCTCCTTGGTTACTGGGGATCATGAAGTCTGAAGGCACTTACTTGATATCTGAATAATTTACACGTCTCAAATTAAATATGCAGTGTGTTGGTTATTTATACATAAGAATTGCACAGTTATACATTTCCACACAGAAGATATTAACAACTCACCTCAAGGGTGCCAAATTCATTCTGTGGGAGGGATCACATTTTGTTTGTAAGTAGGGGCTGTGGACCAGAATGCACATTTCACGCTATCCCCCATCTCCAGCACATCTCCTGCTGAGGTCACTAAGGCTGTGTCTTTGTCTGGTGGATCAGCACGCAGGTGTGAGTGGCCAGATTATCCCAGTGTGCGCAGCCAGGCTGCAGACAAAACCCCCCTCACCCTAGGGCTGCACTCCCTTTAGGTGGTGCTGAGACATGTAGGGCATTACCCCGGGCCCTTAGCGCTGCAAGAGGCTAAGCTGCCCTCTGATTCTTTCCCAGAGAACTGTGGGAGAACTTTTCTGTTCATCCGAGTACATGGAGGGAATTACGGGAAAGCACTGGTGGACTGTCTGTACTCAGAAGGTCTATCCTGCATCCCCACTGTGCAGTGTTGGGGTGAGAAATAATTAGCCCACATGAAAGCAGCACGTGGGCTTCCCTGTGTACCCTGGGGCAAACCAGCTAAGCTGGCTATCAGACATGCATCAGCATTTTTTTGTTAGGGGAGCACCCCTATAAGAGTTAGGGCTAACTCTGCAGCAAAGATGCACCCTAAGAAGCTTGCAAAAGATCTAGCAGATTGGAGGTGAGGTACAAAGTTGCTCAGGTATTCTCACAGCAGCACAGTGCTAAAACTAAACACAAACACAGGAGTCCGACATTAATGCTTCCACGAGGACCAGCCCACAGAACATCAGTTTGCTGTCATCTTGATGCTCAGCCCCACCGTCACACTAATGCCCCAGTCTTCCAAGACTCAGACTCCTCAAGAACATAAGATCAATGACCTGTGTCAGGACCTGGGACCTACCTGAGACTACAGACTCCTGTTTTAACAATGCCGTCACCTTCACAGAGCACCTCAGCAGACTAGAAAATGCAGTTCTGTAAAATTAAACAGGAGCCTCTGTGGGAGTTTGCTCCAGAGCACGAGTCTGTCTGTCTGAAAAATTAGCCATTTGTTTGCTTGTGAGGTCGGCTAAGGGAGATAAGGAACAGCAATAATCTTTTTTTAAAGGGCTGTTTTAAAATGCTTACAAGTCATAAACTAATGAACCAAGCTACGTAAATTCTTCCTTGTGCACCAAGAGGATATGCTGTAATTTAGGAGACGATAGACTGTCTTTTTTCATGCATAAGAAAGAAGCTGAATCCTATTTTAAGTGTAAATCACAGCTCATCCTTCACTATGGAACAATCTCTAATTATATATGTTCTGTGTGTGCGCACAAATCACATTGTGTATATATAATAGATATATTGTACAGCAGTGAGATTAGTCTTTTGGCTTTAATGTTTCCATTGAGAGCAGCTAGTGAGCTGAAAATGTAGATTGTGGTTCCATGGTTTCCGATGGGTTGCTGTGTTTATAGGAGGTGTTTAGATTCAGATATCCTATAGCTTTTTGCAGTGCCAAGCCTGGACCTAGTGTCATGATAGCAAATTACCACCTAGATCATCCTTTATGCTGCCCAGCTTACGCTGTTTCTGGATTTCTCTTTTCCATTTCAACACTGATGGTGACTTGTTGCAGTGTAGAACCAAGATTGTCAAACACATCCTCATAGAGGCTTTTTAGCAGCTAGTTTAGCTGGTTAGAGCCATTCCATTCAGCGTGATACTGCCTTTCTTGATCAGAAGCGTCCATCAACTAAGGTAAAATGAGGTTGCTCAGAGAGGGCGAATGTGCCTCTTCTCATCTATTGGGTGTGTATGTGCAAGTTCTAAGGGTGGCTTCACGGAGCATCTTCTCAGTGTTCCCCCTGGTGCACGCGTGTGTGTCTGGGTGTTCTTCCTATAAAAGTTGCAGTGCATCCATCCCAGGTCCCATGAATGATCTGCACATATTCCTGGGTCTCCTGCCCTTCTGTCAGGCAACAGGACTCAATACAGCTGCCTGGCCAAGAAATGCTGCACAGAATCCTTGAGTTCCTAGTAAAAGGGTTTTTTTGTGATGTTTTCAGATCTCTTAGGTAGTCTCTTTGCAGAGCCTGCCGATTGTTCACATCCCCAGACCTGGCCTCTTCTGCTCCAACCTGGGTTCCACAAAGGGCCTCAAAATGGAGTGGCAATCCTGCTGGCAAACGAAGTGGGATTTTCTCCCACAAAAGCTCATGCAAAAAATAAATCTATTAATCTTTAAGTGCTACAAGACTCCTTGGGTGTTTTTGCCATTTTCTCCCCCACTTCCAAGCAGGTTTGTGGGAGACTGGCATGTGGGAGATCCAGTCCACTCACAGGTCAGGGCCAGGGATTGGACTGTGCATTCAGGAGGTGGGTTCTGCCCGTTCCTCCCCCATATCTGGAAGCAGCTGCTGTTGTTCAAAATTGTGCGCACACATTTGTATCTTCCTATTTTACTCATGGGGTTTTTCTTCTCTGCCCATCATTCTGGTGACTGGTGGCCCTCCAGTAGTGCCTTAATGGACATGACTCTCCTACATCACATGCAGTTCTTTCCTTGTTTCCTTTTTTTCTTCACAGGGGGAAGGTACCTGGTAGATTTTCATTTAAAGAGGGTTTCTTCCCCCCCCCCACATTCTGGGCTCAGTTTTCTCTAATGAAGGCAAGGCCCATGAATCACCCCATGCCTTTGGGATGGCAGGTGTGAGCCTTGCAGCAGTTCAGTCTGAGTTTGCTTTGAGCTTCTAAGTCCTTGCACTGGAGCAAGAAGATCAGCTCTGTGTCTTAACACAGGGCTTTTTAGTGTATGTCAAGTGAGCTGCATTTGAAGATCTACACTTGGGTAATATTTACTTTTCTTTGTAAGACCAAGTCACTAAATGTGTAACCTGCCTTTCTGGGCATATAACTTACTAGGCAATGAACCCTAAGTCAGACTTTTTACATGGAATTGCAACCCCCCTGAGAAATGCCATGCGTTCTGTACTGTCTGCAATCAAATCAAGCTGGCAGAGACACAGTGCAGCTAATTTATCTGGAGAGACAAGATAATGCTGCACAGTAAGCGTCCATTGCACCAACACCTATTAACACACATCTCATTCTTCCACAGTGTCAAAATCTCAGTCCTCCCAGCACCTCTGCAGTGTTGATGACTACCTGCCAGTTTGCCAGGTTCAAATTCACATAAAAAACTAAGAAAGCCAGGCTGATGCTGGCAATGTGAATATATGGGCAGAAATTTATTTTGTATGTCACATATTACACTAATTATTTTACACTGAGAAGATTGCTTCTCCATTATTTTTTGATGTGCATGTTTTTCTTTCACAGATGCTTTTTGAATGCTGCATTAAATCAGTCCTCCTGGTTTGCATTCTATAGAAATATTAGACCTGCATTGAAGAGTCTGGTGTTTATTTAAGCCTACTGCAAACCTTCTCATCCTATCAGCCTGTACTGGTTGAGTCAGTGCATTGGACTTGGGGTTTCACTATTCAAATTAGTCACATCACATCACAAACTGATTGCATCAGAAAGATTAAAATTATTAATCACAATACATTGATACTGCAGCATGTTTTTTCTGCAGATGTGAATAAATGGTCCAATACACCATTGAAAGCCATCTTTTGCTCTCTAAAGAGAGCAACACAAGCAGGACACAAAAGAAAAAGGGCAAAATGCAAACCATTTTACTTGTTTATAAACAAATTTCAAGTGAAAAAATTGGGTAAGAAAAGAAAACAGCTTTTGAAACTTAGACACAGTGAAACCTGAGAGTAAATGGGCTGTTTGCTTTGTTCCTAACACAGTTTCCATTGAAAGTCTATAAGATGTGCAAAAAATGATTTGACAAAATACTGCAGCCTCCTTGTATTGCTTTTAGAAACACACTGATAATGCTTTGATGTAGAATATGTCATACAGTAGCTACGTAATTGGTACTGCAAATTCAGTAGCCTGAGGACAGCAGTGGCTGCTTTCAGCTCATAACTTTCCTTCCATTTTTAAACATTAGTGTTTTTGATGAGGCGTCTGTTTAAAGTTAGGAATCCATTGCATCTTAAAGGGGCAGCGTCTCTGTGTATTGGCTGCTCCAGCTGGACGCCATACTATGCCACCCCTCGTTCTGAAGCCTTTCTTGAACTCTTTATTTTCCACTTTTTCAAATTCAATCTTCTTGTCCCTGTCTTCAAGGCAGTTCGTAATTTGGACTCTGTAATGATCCACTGTCCTTTTCTCCTTCAGATCACTTGTTGAGGCCTACCTGTTATGGGAGGCCAACAGGAAATCAGCCAAGCAATATTGACTAGTTGGTGCCATAGCCAGGAACAGCTGGGGTTTTAAAAATTGATCTTTTTTAAATGAATGATTTTGGACCATCAACTTGTGCAATAGCTTACATCTGTGTCTCAGAAATGGGGAGGGGGGACCTCAGTAGGCCATCTAGTCCAGTTCCTTGCACTAAAGCAGGGTGAAGTATTACCTAGACCATCCATGACAGATGTTTCTCTAACACAGCCTTAAAACCACAGCCCCTCCCTAGGGGATTTGTTCCAAGGCTTAACTGTAACCGTCTAACCTCATTCCTTGTACCGTCTGCCCTTCTCAATTCCCTCCATCTGTGTGTCATACTCACTTGTTGCCTTTGGTTTTAAATTGGCCTGTGATCCCTTCCGGCACCTAGGAAAGTAGGGCTCTAACCCTCCAGCGGTTCTTTGAGCATGACTGTTATGCATTTAAATAATAGGCAGAACGTTGAAGGAAGCAACTAGAAGTTTCTCATGGTGCACACAGTTCATACTGGTCATGTACTTTAATTAGGACTGAGCAGACATTGCTGAAAGTACAAACAAGATTGGGGCTGCTGTCCTGTGCTATATGCCAAATCTGAATGCTTTATTTGAAAGCTGCAAGAGATAAAAGGAAAATTGAGAACCTGGAGACACCCCAGTCATTGACAGATATGACACCACTCTGAGAACATCAACAGCTGGGACACTGGTAGATGGAAGTAATGGCTTTGATAATAAAGACCTATTTGGGAGTTTCAAGCTGTGAGGTTCCCTGAAAGTATGGCAGCAGGAGACATTGAGAGATTCTCTTTTGCAGTGAATTATGATGAGGCTGGATAATTTTGAATTCCCACTACAGAATGTCATGACATGGTGAATCACATCGCATCCCTAGACAGACCTGAAATAAGCTGGCCTGGAAAGTTTAAAAAAAAAAAAGTGTTGTAAATGGAGCGATAACCTAGAAATTACTAAGGGAAGAAAACATCTCCCGTTCTCTGCTAAGAGCACATTCTTTCCTGGGCTGTTCATTTTGTTAAAAGATTTGCCTTGACTTAGCTGAACTCCAAGTCCCCCCAAAGAATGTATCAGGATTCTCGATAGTGGTAGAAACCTGTGAGTGGGCCCAAATACTGAACTGAATGATGAACATTCGCATGTAGCTATTAACTGGCCTAAAAGGCCATCGGCAATACCCATGGCCCTGCTGAGACACTGTACCTACAGTAGAAATGCCGGCCGCAGAAGCAGACAGGCAAGAGACCTGACTTGGTTGCACAAAAGTCAACAGGCCAGACAAACTGCCATGATCTTGGCGCTCCCCAGGCTGCACTCCCACAAAGGCTGCACACATTTCACTTGGGGCATGTGTGTAGTTCCTCATTCGTGAAGGAATACAAATTTGCCTGTCTGTCTGGATCAAGCACTCCATACATGGCACGTGTGTTAGCTACTGAAAGAAGATCTGCACCCAAGGTGCAGAAAAAGCAGCGAGCTTTGAGTGCAGAGGGTTGAGAAGACTGGAAACATAGAAAGCGAGGACAGCTACCAGTCAATGACATCCTGGGAAGACGGCACCCACCTGTGAGGACTTGGCCCCTGAGGGGACATTGACACTGGACACACGCTCCTGACATGCCTACTGAGCGTCAACGGGATCAGATTTCTCTCTTCGCTCAGAGCATTAAAAAGCTACAACCCTAATTTGAGGAAGTCAGTTTAAATATATAGATCCATTTTGTTTTTTTCTGAAGAGGCTATGGGCAAGAAACACTTCAGTCTCCTCCAGCCAATCTGTGAAATCATTTTACTCACTATTAAAAAAGATCACACCAGATTCACTGCCACTCTGGACTTATAATACCGTAACTCCACTGAATGCTGGATAATTTTCATGAACCAGAAATCTGGGGGTGGGGATGAGGGGATATTAGATTCAGTCATTCCAAACACTTTAGTTTGATCATTTGGAAAAGTTTTGTTATGATTATGAAGTTTTTATGCCAAGTTTCAAAGGGGCAGCCATGTTAGTCTAGTTCAGCAAAAGAAGCAAGGACTCCTGTGACACTTAAAGACTTGAAGATCTTCAGAGTGTCTGATGAAGTGGGATTTTCTCCCACAAAAGCTCGAGCGATAAAAAAGATTTGTTAGTCATTAGGTGCCACAGGACTCCTTGCTTCTTTTGCTAAGTTTTTTATGTTTTCTTTATTATTCATTAACTTAAACTTCCAAGCATAAATTCATTTTCAACCAAAAAACCAAAACTTTTTTGGATGAAAATGTCAAATTTTCAAAACGGAAATTTGTTAAACTCTATCCATGCCTGTGATAAAGTTTTGGTTTCAATATATCAGCATCTTTTCATGAAAAAATATTTCATCAAAAAATTCCCATCTAGTTCTAGGAGTTATTCTTTATCCGAACCAGGGTCAGAATCAAACTCTTGCAACTTAATTTGGAGAAACTTTTCCATTCAGTTTTCATTGTACTTGCCCCTCCTTACAGCAATGTTTTGCGTTTAAATTAATCTCAGTGGGTAGAGGAATGTATATGATCAAATCTCATTCTGAGCGTTAGTCCTACAAAACAGTCCATGGACCTGTGAGGACTCTTTCCTGGCTTCATCTCAGTTATATTGTCTCTTAGCTCAGTGGCCCCCAACCTTTCCAGTAATATGGCACACGTCAGTGAGACAGACAGTTCCCTGGCACACCCACTCTCTTCAGCTGAATCGATAGCGAATAAACATTGCAATTACCTACATTTACTATGGTTATGGTCTTGCAAGAGACATTTGCAACATAGAGTATACAACAAGTTAAAGAAGGATCAAATGTATTAATGTTTCAGATCCACTGGAAAAAAATAGACATCATTTCAATTTTGCCCTTTGGCCCCCTGCATTTAGAATAAAACAAATGAGGAGGCTTTCTGGCACTTTTTAAGACTAACAAATTTATTTATGGCATGAGTTTTCGTGGGAGGATCACGGTGTCTTCTCTTCTTTTGGGCCATATTAATGACCCAATTTAAGCCAGATAAAGGGCACCCATTTACCAGGGTGATGGCTGCCCTATAAATTCTTGTAATAAATAAGTGTAAATCTGACTCCATATTTTTCAATGAAAGTTGCATCAACTGCAGACGACAAAGGGCTGTCCATAAAGCCTCCCATAAAAATGCAGCACTGCATGAGTAAATCTGACTCTAAAAAATGTAAGGCAGACAGGTTTTCTCCCTTGAAAGATGAGACACTTAGGCCATCTTCTCCTCTTCTAAAATGACAAATACATCTGGGATTTGACTTTTAATGCTGCTCAGATTCACTGGTGCATATTTTAGTTTATGTTCTGCATCACCACATTAGCCCAGAGAGGAGAAGTGTGGACAAAACAAAGTCCCTGTGTGCATATGATTTGCCAACAGAAAATCAAGGTTAAATTAATCAGATAAAACATTCTTGCAAAAGGACTCACCCAGCTTTTGATGGGATAAAAGGAAGAGGGAGGAAAATGTTGCACTATCAGTCATCTGTAACAGAACTGCCTTTGAAAAGTGATGGTGGTGGGGCAGAGGAGGAATTTAGAGAAAAACTGGGTCTTATTTAACTATGAGAAGCTACATGATCATGGAATTTTCTTGAGCCTCTATAATGTACGCCTCAGTGAGGCCCAAATTCAGGTTTATAGCAGCAAAATGGAGCAGAAAGCACTTCACAGACTTGAGAGAAGTTATGCTGGGTTTACAGTAATGACCAGAGCAGACTCTGCCCTGATTTAGTGCACTGACCTTTTTCCAATTGGAGACCTGAGAACAGATTCTAAATTATATCACACAGGACAATTGGTTTGGTAGTTTAATCCCTCTCACAACCTGGGTATGCCAGAAGAGAAACGAAAGCAGTTTGATACAGTTAGCATGAGTGGCAGATTTTCTCCATAAAGAGATCTGTCACTTAAACAGCCAGGGTCGTTCAGTCAGAATTAAGGTGCCTTATATATTTTGTACAGTGTCTGCATTAAGATGGTGCTGCACATAGTTCTTATTTCATACCATAAACAACCAGCACCCACACACATTTTGAAGGGAAAATGTTCCAGTTTCAACTCTCAGAATCCTTAATGCAAGGCTGCCCAAACTCTGGCTACCGCCTGACCCATTATGACACTCCAGAAACCAGAACGAGTGGGGCACCCCAGCATTTCCTTCTACCTGATCAGTTCCCCTCGGATAACCTTCTCCAGGGAGGAGGGCAGGTGGTGGTGTCATTATGCCAGCTCTGCAGAACAGGAGGATTCTCTAACACTGAAGTGATCCTTCCATGGTTGGCCATGCTGTCCTTAGGACCACTTTGTTCACCTAATGTGGCCCGTGTTATTGAGCACCTGACTCTGTTAAACAGGCTAAAATTCTAATTTTAAAGGTGTGTCATTCCAGCAGCTGATTTTGATGTATTTGAAATGGATTTAATGCTTGTGAGCAGTGCTGTTTGGACAGTCATAGGACCATTGGCCTAGAGAAGAGGTACAGCACTGACAACTCATCATAATGGCTCACGAGTCGGCCTGAGCCCTTTGAGGATAGGCCACCTCTAGTTTCAGACCCACTCTGTCCTTGGTCTCGTGCTGCTCAGAATAACAAGCAAACCAATTTGTGCCAGTTTTAGTGGGTCTTTTGTTTATATTCTTCAACTCTGAAGAGAACTGAAACTGTCAATCCAGTTATCCAGGCCTTTGCATGAGGTGACATTTTGTTAAGATCAATCTGATCTCCGAATGGAGATGTCCTAGGGAATGGTTCTGTATCCCCTTCTATTTCTTTGAGTCCCACTTTACCACATAACTTCTGTGGCTTCAGGTCAAATTCTCAACTGCTATAAATGGGTGAAGTCCATGGCTGAAGTCAGTCAACTTACAAAGCAGAAAACTTGAATTGGGGTGTGCAAACAACCAATTAAATGTACAACTGTTTGTTTACCCACCCGATTGCAATTTGCTTATAAACGGAAGATAGTGTATAATCTTAGTAACTACATGTGCAAAGTAGATTCTTCTAATGATGCCCATGAAGCATAATTTGATGTACGATATTATTTTCCTTATATGTCTTTCGCTTCACCAAAGTTGTGCTCCATCACAATGTGCAGCCATAGGCTATACCAAGGAAAAATCCCAGAATTTATTAGATTCTAATAAACTCCCCTCAGTGCACACACATTCAATATCTTCCATTAACATTAATGAGAGTTATGCATGCATCCTGTGGAGAATAGGCCCCGTTGTTTTATTTCTTTTTCTTGGTTTTAGTATTAAATCTCATCCCACAGTCAGATCTGTAGGGCATACGTGTGTGCCTACTGCTCACTTACTTTGTCTATTTAATATACAGCTTGATCACAAGCTCCTTGCATAGTAAAGCCAAACAAGCACAACTAAAGGAAAAAGCTCATTACACTGAATTTCTGCATTTGTACAAAAAATGAGGAATATGTAAATTAATGAATTACTGGCTAGCTATTGATCACCAGTAGAATCTAATGAAATCATCAGTATCCCCCCAATCAATTACTTGTTCCATTTTATTAAATCATCAGATCCATAACTAGTTTTGAAGCTAAAACTCTTAGGCTTAAATAAAATGCTTGAGGGAGCAAAGTTGTGTGTTAGAGGAATGGGGGCAGAGGCAGTGCCTAGGTAGAGAATTTTATTATTTGATTTGCTGAGTAATCTAATTTAAACTAACGATTGAGTTTCTGAAAAATGAACTTTGATTAGATTTTGTTGTCAGGATTCAATAGGAGATACTGACCAGCGTATTCATTAGCTATAGTATGTTGAGAAGACACACTTGCTGTTTGTGAGGTGAGTGATTGTCTGTTCTTTTATCCTATGTTCCCTGGTACTGTTATCCATACCCTGAAATCTGCTAAGGTTCAAATGCAGGCTGCACCCATGTGACAAACATTCAAAAAGAGGGACAGAGATAACTCTTTCCTCCAAGAAAGTGATTCTGTCATTCAGTGTAAATAAGTCAGCTTTTGAGGTTCCTTGTTCCTGTCACTCAATCTGTGTGATCCATAGGGAATTCTGGGATTAAAACATGTGATGTCCCTTGAGATAACGGCCATTCGAGAGCATCAGGAGCAAGCGGTACTCTTCAACCAGCCTGTATTTCGCTTGCTTGGGTTGCACTCCTTGTGATTTTGAAAACAGATCACTTAACAAACCCATTGACCATTGCCACTATTTGCATTCTTCACAGCATGTCTGTCACCTAAGAATAGTGCTTCTCTGCTTTAACGTAACTCGTAGGGTGTGTCCACACCTCTTGCACTGCTGCTGCTGTGATGATGTAGTGCCCCTTGTTTCTCCATTTCTTACAGTGACAGGAGGAGTATTTCCACTGATGGAAAGCAGCCATTTCCCAGAGAGGCAGTAGTTTGGATGGCGGGAGAATTATTGTATCAACACAGTAGGGGTTAGGGCTGTTTAACTGTGGCGTTCAGGTGTGATAGAGCTGGATCAATTTAAATTTTGAGTGTTGACCAGGGTGCATAGAGCTCATGTCAACTGTGGGCTTCATGGTAAGTGGGGCAAAGGTGTGGCATGACGTACACAGAATCATTCAAGGCCAGCCAGGTGCTTGCTCCTCTCAACATGAGCACCATGTGCCAGTGGGTACCACTTGTTGCCAACAGCAACATAATCAGTAATTGGTGAGACCCTCTTAGGGACATGTGGCTTGACCCGAAGCCCACTGAAGTGGGTGGAAAGATTTTTGTTGACTTCATGGCCTTTGGACCGGTCCCACATTGCATAAGCCAAAGTTCATTCTCGTAGCGCTCTCTCAAGAATCATGGTGATCTCCTGACTTACTGCTCGTGTTAGCTAGTGAGTGAAGGAAGAAAACCTCTAGCATCTCTTCTTTGATGCCTTTAAATAGGTCCATGCAGGACAGAATCTAGTCTTTACTCTGCTTTGTTAAAGAAAATGGGAACAATTTAAAAAAGTAACATCCTCATATTTTCAAGGTTTCTGATGAATAATTTGCTGCATCTGCTCAATAATCATTCTTCAATATTTGCTGAGCCCCAGGGTACATTTGCTAAGAAGTTATTTTTCAGTTGCCTACCTGGTTGACTCTATAATAAGCAGACTGTGAGATTAAAATACACTGACATACAGTGTATTATCTGTTAGGACTGTCTCTTGCTTACATTTGTTTGGCTTGACCTCCACAAGTCTAGACTGACAAGCATGTTGTCAGCTTTATTTAGCCGCATGTCTCCCAGTTTGCTTGAGTGAAATAGACTCTCCAGTTGTGTATGTGTGCATGCACAAACATGTGCTTAGTAGAACGCATGCACAGTGGACTAGACTAACAAATATCCGTGGCCTGCCAGTGGCAGCTTGCAAACTCTGCTGGGAAATGGTCATTTGCTCTTTACTGTCATAATTATCCTTTGCCATCCAATGTTGAAACTTCACTAATTTTTTTCTGAAAAGTTTTTTTTAAAAAGATGATCTAAGTGTTAGTAAATTAGCCACACTCCAAATGCTAAAATAAGGAAACAACAGAAAATTAATATTTATCTTCTACCACTGTGTAACAGGCTTTGTTAAGAAATGTCTGAAAGCTTAGAAGAGTTTGTTAGACAAATTATAATTTTAATTGCAAACCTAATTGATTATACTCAGCATGCTCATTAGGTTAAGGGAGAATGAGTCAACTCTCAAGGTCATTACAGTAATAGATATTGTAGGCATGGAATTTGTGATAAGCTGGTTTGCGAACATCTAATTGCTCATTCATGGCAGTGTGTCTGCCACTTTTACTCCTGAAGCACCTCTTTGTCCAATTTATTTAACATCCCTTACTATTCCCTAGTTAGAATTGCCAGGGGAAGCATCTGGATCCGACTAATGGTCCATCTAGCCCTGTAACCTGTGGTCTGACAATGGCCAATGCCAGGTGCTTCAGAGAGAATGAACAGAACAGGTAATTAAGTGATCCATCCCTGTCGCCTTTTCCCAGCTTCTGGCGAACAGAGCCTAGGGACATCACAGAGCACCCTTTTTGTGCCTGGATGGCAGTCTGCATTGCTAAAAAATGGTCTGACACTAAGCGAGATGCATCACAACTGGAAATACCTGCAGAGGGTAGCAAGAATTTTTCACTGAACCTTCACTCTCCCCCAGGAATAAGAATCTTACAAGCAGGGAAATAGATTGGGACTTTTTTCTTTAAATTACACATAATAATCAAAACTGTATTCTTGATATTTTTGTAGAAGGAACACAACATACCAAGTATTTTCAATTAATTCTTTCATTGTGTGTTTGTGAAAGGCGGAGGTCCTAAAATTCAAGTCTTTTCTTGGGAGACAAGGCAACTGAGATGTTACCCAGCAAATTTCTTATCAGTCATTTGAACAGGACTTCTTTAAAGGATGAAAATATTCTTATGATTGTAATACCTGGATTTTTATATAGTGCTTTTAATCCATAGATCACAAAGCTCCTTACATAGGACGTAGGTATAGAAAGTACATATTGTACAAGTGGGGTACATGAGGGCCAAAGTGAAAACGTGGCTCGTCTAGGACCATCCAGAAATTCAATGGAATTACTGGGAATCAAACCTAGACATCCTGAGCTGCAGTCTGGTGCCCTGTCCAGTGGCTCATAGTACCTCTCTGATCCAGCTTCTAGCTCAGCATGTGCATTTCTGCTAACCCAGGCTGAATTTAGCACCCCTGTGCCCTGAAGTGTTACACTTTGAAAGCTGAGGTGAAATAACTGATGTCTCTTCCATTCCCATCACAGGTTGCATACTCTGTGTGAGCCCTAAGGGAAGAATAGGACTTTGGGGGGGCAGGGGGGGTTCTGTTTAGGTTTCTTTTCAGTGAAGACGTTTTCCTACATTCCAGGGATCCTGGCTTTATTAAAAAAAATTAAATTAAATGGTCTGGGTGGAGGGGCGTGGTGGAGAAATTCTCAGTGCAGCTCTGGCAAACCTAAGGTGTGACAGAGGCTGCAGTCACATCAGCACATGTTTAGGAACATCACATAATGCAGTGCCCAAACAAAAAAGGAAATAAATGTTTAACTATATGTAAATTTAATTTCAATATAATTTAGTAGTGATTTGAATAATGATGCTGATATACTGTGAAAAAAACGTTAATGGTCAAGATTCAATAATGTACAGATTCCTGCTCTTAAAAAGATCATGTAGAAGGAGATCTTAGAGTTCCCTCTGCTATAGACAGATTCTTTTCCAATATTAGTCTTTGGCATCAGAGTTTTCTGCAGTGTTCCAGGGGAGGTGGCTTTAGATGCAAGCTTTGAAGACTGGTTTTCACCCATCCCTAGAATGCAGATGTAGGTTTCACCCAGCTGTGATGGCTGATGAGATCTCTCTCTGCATAAGGAAATGTATTCTTCAACCTTTTGCCTACCTGTGCAAAGGTTAACATGCCAGTTGACTGAATAAGGGGTTGATTCACATCACTGAAAAGGAATCTCGAGAAACCTCCCATATATTGATCCCATATCACCACCTTCTGTATTGACCTGATGAGAATATTTGTTATGTGAACACACTGCCATGTGTTGTACAGCTACTCTTCGGTAATAGAACATAAACTGGAGATCCGTCAAATTAATTTGAAAAGTCAACAAGTTTAAAAGGAGGACTTGGGAAATATAATGTGTTGTTATGAGCTTTATTAATCATTTGCATCTGAAAGCGTGTAATGGGGAATGTCATTCTTCATTAAAGAGACAAGGTAGGTGAGAGAATGTCTTTTATTGGACCAACGTCTGTTGATGAGAGAGACAAGCTTTCAAGCTGATGCAGAGCTCTTCTTTAGGTCTCTGTTGTCATCCAATTCAAATTCTTCATCAAAGTCCTGCTAGATTTCACACATATAACACTGATATTAGCTCAGTTATGACAAAGCATTTAAAAACCATGGGCCTGATCCAGTACTAATGTGTGCGCTCACACTTTTCACTGTAAGGAATTATATTACTTGTAGAAACTGTTGAGGTGTGTGGTTTATGTCCTACTCTAGGAAAAATGAGGTAGTGGAACCCTAACAAGTATGTTATGTCTTCATACAGGTTTAGGATTTTATTATCTTGCTTCATGTTATTTTTAATCACATTGTAGTAAACTCCAAAGGGGAATAGTTTCTTTGGGAGAATGTCATGTCCTGGAATCTTGTTCTGTAGCTGCAGTTCTCAGACTAGTGCTTGGATGTATTTTAATTAATTCAAACCAGGCATTTTCCAGTGCCCTATCTCTTTGCTAATTTCCATTTTTTCCCCATTAAGAAAAGATAAATTGTAACCAATTATTGAAAGTTATGTAGGTCATTATCGTGAATGGAACTGCAATTAAATTCAGTTTTCAAGCAAAAAATTATCTTGTCATAATATAGGTGTTAGTGTGGTTGGTACTCTTGCCTTCCAGCCAGAAACATGTTAGGTTCAAGTCCTACGTAAGACTTGCCTTTAGAATGAATGCTAATGCTGACGGACAGTCACAGGATAGAGCAGTGCTGTTGGAATTTAAAACAAACAAGGGCTATGTCTACACTTGCAAGTTTTTTTGAATTAAGGAGCCTTAATTCAAACTAATTTGAGCCCTGTCTACACTAGACTTTGCCTAGTTCGATCTAAAAATATTTGTGAGTTCAAACTAAGAAAAGCTTAGTTTGAACTAGTTAGTTCAGCTGGTTAGTTCAAAGTAACTGCTTAGTTCAAACTTATTTTGAAATTTAGTTTGAACTAGCACAATGTAGTCATGCTAGTTCAAAGTAAGTAAAGTTGAACTAGCGGTTAGTTCGAACTAACCTTTTTTTTTTTTTTTTTTTTTAGTTCAAACTAACTTTGTTTGAATTAGCCATACATTTTGAGTTCAAACTCTTTGTTTGTTTTGCTGAACTAGACTAACACATATGCCCCATTGGAAATTGGAATTTAAGTGCTTCAAAAGTTAGAATACAGGTCCTGGCTTCTGGTGCTATTGAAGTACAAGTGATTGTATGATTCTGTGAAGTGAAGTGTCCCATGGCAGTTTAACATTTGGCTTTATCTTTGGTGCAACTCTGCAGGGGGACAACCCTGTTATCCTGGTCAATGTTACCCTTCCCACTAAGAAAGCACAGCAGAGGCATAATCACTGCAGAGTTGGTGTAACTCTCACAGTATAGGAGAGGTTGTGGGAAGGATTTAAAGTGAGGACAGTATGATGAGAGGTGTTTAACTCATTATATATCTACAGGGCTTTGAGATACCTGGAGTATATGAAAATATTAAAAGTAATTCTGTTCTGTAGCAAAATTACAATAAAATTAAACCAACCTAAATATCTAACTTATGTGAAACTAAATGACAGTTTTCATATTAGTTTCACTTCAGATTTTTCTTCTGATTATTATAGATTTGGCTGCAATTATTAGGAATAATAGCTACTGATCCTTTTCCTAAAGAGAGTGTGTGAAGTGTTTTCAGTTCACAATTTCTACATGTAGTTCATGAACAGTTCTAGGTACTAAGCATTACCATGCAAATAACTATAATCAAGGTTTGATATCCATAGAGAACAAATACTAATACAGTTAAAATGCATCAAATATGAAACAGGCTTTTAATTCAGGAAAGAAGAAAGGATTAAAAATATTTGTTTTTTAGAGAAAGCATTTAAAATGATTACAAATTCTCTTGAGTGTGCAGAAGTCTGAGCTTTGAGCTCGCAATAACTCTCATTAATACTTAGCCTCAAGAAAAGGGTTATTGTAAATGAGCTTATTCAGACAGCAGATAAATAGCAATGAAACTGCCTGCTGGGTTGAAGAGCCTTGGGCGGGTCAGATATGCTTATTGTCACCAGACCGTGTTGATTTCCCTCTGAGGCACAGTAAATGGTAAGAGTTGCACCAAAGATAAAGCCAAATGTTATATGCAATGATTACAGCTAAGATTAGATTGGCAAGAAATTATTTTTCTTTTGATTTTTCTGTAATTTTAAGTTTAATTCTTTTTAATTGTTTCATACGGGACTGAAAAGACAAGGACTTATCCTGTAAATGGAGTCTAGCAGACAGAAACTTGCAGTGCTCAATACAGGGGGAACTGGGTGAAATGTAATGGTCTACAGGCATTCAGACTACAGAATCAAATACTCTGTTATGGCCTTAAAATCCACAAATAGTCCCATTGACATAAGTAAGAGTGCAGAGAGACAGAGAAATGAACCTGGGTGGCTTCAGTGGGTCTCTAGGCAGAATCAAACATCCACCCACCTGGGCTTGGAGACTTCATTCAAAGCCAGGATAAAAGATAAGGAGTCAATAATCTTTGGCTCCAGGGTGAGAGGAGCCATTGGGTTTAGGTGACGTAGAAGAGCTCTTTAATCACCACCTATACCCTGATTTTGGAGCGCCGAGGGTGTGAGGCTGGCTGTGAATGGGGGGAAAGGGCTGAGGTTATAGGGAGAGGATTGCTGGAATGGGAGGTGTACGTGTGCCTTTTTGGCTGTGTTGGGTGCAGCAGGAGCTCAGTGGGGACGGGAGGAGATAGAGCACTGGAATCCAAGTTGCGTACACCGACGTTCTTCATGAAATATTTCTGAAGAGTTGAAGTGCTCTGAGGAAGCCTGTGAAAGCTGCGTGTGTTTAAGTTGAGTTTGGCATTCATCCTTAAATAAAGGGGATAAAAGCTGTTCTCAGCTGCAAAATTACTGTAAAAAATCCATGAAAAAGTAAGAAGAGCATCAGCACTTTATCAGTCTTTGAAATAAATGGTTTCAATGTGCCGGATTTGAACTTTGAGCGTTTATTTCGAAGTAGATTATTTGTAGAGCCCAGTCAATAAACACAGACAACCTTAATCTCCTTCTCTAAACACCATTATATTTTGTGAGTTTTTCATAAAAATTAATCACTAGACTATTTCAGTCTTAATTAATTAATGATACTAAAAATGTATGGCCAATGGAGTGTGATGTCTGTTAGAAAAATTACTTAATAAGCTTCCAGTTCCACCATTGTTCTAACTTGCCAATGAATTACTTAAGTGTCATTTGTTAAACTGGTTTAGTCAATAAAATCCTTTAGTTGTTTTTCAGTGTGCGACCATTATTTCCGAATAATGTATATCTAATTCTCCCTTTACTCTGGTCTATCTGAATTAGCTAGACTGGCTTGTTATTAATTAGCTCTTTATAGTGTATTAGCTAAGAAAGATCATGATGCAGTAATAAGTAAAAGTTCGCAGAGACAAAATATTCCAATTAAGGAGTAAATCTTAGTGGTAAGCAGTTTCTTGAAATGGATTACAATCTGGTAAATTAAAGCTGATTTCCTTCATATGCTTATATGACATTTCTATGGAAAATGGCTTTTTATTCATTACTTGAAATGGTATTTTCCCAGAATTATTTCTTTTTAATTAATTTTGCATTTGTATCGTTACATACCGTGAAATGTATGGTGAAGGGGAATGGGAGTGTGTAAGTATAATACTAAGTCTGGGAGCATATTCAAACTTGGCTTTAAATGTTATGTTTAATTTACTTTTGTCTTATCTAGTGACAGTAAATTCCTGCTGTTGGGGAGGATGATATGATGCGTTAGGATAATGTCTTGCCATAAGGGGCACAGAAAACTATGCAGTATAGCTTTTTGTGTATCTCTCAATTGACTTAATTTGGACCCTTTTCAGTTTCTATCCACAAGGGAACCTTTTTTCAGTGGTGGGCAAGTCCTAATAATGCTTCTGAAGCTGTAGTTATGCTATAGCAAAATTACTTGTATGGCTCTCTTGAGAGGGCTGGAACGTACAGGAAGATTTTGGCCAGCCAGCAAAATGCCTGGACTTCTACTAATAACCACAATATCGATTATCGAGCTTGTTGCTAAGAGCGGCCATAACTGGTTTGTCTTTTTACAGGACTGTAAAGTTTAGCACAAATAAGCCAGGAGGGAAGGGAGCCTTTTGTTCAGCTTTTATCTGATCCTGCTCCCTTCCTTGATGAAATCTCTGTTGAACCTGTTTCAAGAGAGAAACAAGAAACTTATCTGTATTTGCCTCTGGGATTGGCCTATCAAGGCCTCAAGGCACACATACTCTGAAGGAACACATCCGGCCAACTAGTAATCTTAGGAAACCTCTGGCTTAGCTGTTGAAATGGCTTGTGTAGCAAGTTTTTTGATTGACATGTTGTTGTCTACTAAGAAGGATAAATAAGGGGGGAGAGTTTGGACTACTGAGATTTCTTCATGGAGACACCTTAGGTTCTCCACTGGCAGGCACAAGGTTAGCCCAGAGAGGGCTGCTGGTATACCATTCGAGAGCCACACCAAACTTCAGTAACTATGGGGCATTGCGATGTTTTACTGATCTGTTGCAGGTGTGTGCAACTGCTTGCAGCTAACTGAAATATAGCTTTGAGAGAGAGCACTCTTGTGTTGTGCTGTTTGTCCCAGTCATCCATCCGTCGGACAATCATCCCTTTGTTGCTTATCTCCTGACGCCGCCTCACGCAAAGTAAAGATACCGAGATCTTTGGGTTTTAAGAACTCTGGGTAACAGGGGAAGCAAGGTTTGGCAGGTCAGAGGATTTCATAGACAGAAAAAAAACTTCAGAGTAAGTTAGAAATTTAAGACTGGTCTCTATTGCCACACGGTTTCAGCAGCAATCGAAAGGAAATATGCAAAGTACTTAACATACCTTGCATGTTTCCCTCTGATTGCCATAAGTGGCCTTTGCGGGTGGCTCCCCAGGGCCCCCACACGACTCCAGGGGGACCCAGCCAGGAACTGGTGGAGTGTGTGGTGGCGCAGGGAACTGGTGTGGTCTTCCTGGCAGGGCTGGGTAGCCTGTTGGCAGCGTGCAGCACACCGCAGCGGGGACAGCGTGCGTGTCGGCAGCCCGCAGTGGGGCTGGGGAGCCCGGCAGCAGCCCACGGCTCCCTACGGTGGGGCTGGCAAACCTGGCGGCAGCAGCCCAAGGTGGGGCCAGTGGCAGCCCACACCGGGGCCGCGGAGCCCAGCGATACAGAGACGGCAGTCGCAGGGAGGCCGGTGGGGGCTGGGGATCCTGGCTGGGGTCCAGTGGGGATGGGGAGGTTTGCAGGATGTGGGGGGCCCCTCAAAGATGGTGGGTTCCAGCAGGGAGAGTGAGGACAGTAGCGAGGCTGGCAGGGCCTCTGGGGGGGGCAAAAGTCAAGGATGGGGCCCTCCATGGGGCATGGGGGGGCATCCTAGACTTTTGCCCTGGAATCACCAAGTCGGCCCCTGCAGATGACCTACCTTGTACTTACAGTGCCGTCTTCAGTAACCTGAGCTAAAGGGAATCCCCTTCCCTGTGACTCCGGCCTTCTCCTCCTGACGGGGCCGTCTTCCAGTGTTGGCTGCCTGACTGTCTGAGCGAGTCTTCACGGACCGTGGCAGCTGGTCAGGGAGACTGATCTAACAGCGATGAACTCACCAGCACTAGTGAAGACAAACCCAAAGCTTTGTGCTGGAAGACACGAAATCTTGGTTAGTGGCCGTATTCAGCACATATATCTAGGGTCTCCTCAGTAATTTCAGTGGTCTGGAGTTAAAGACTGGTGAGTTAAAAATGTTAGGGAATTCTGCAGATGTCTGCTTTATTTTATAATGTCATGAATGAATATTAGCATAATATGTAGCTGTACTAGGATGCCAAGTGAAACAACTGTTTTAGAAAAAGAGCTATTTATTATAAATTTGAGTATTTTCCCCTCTCCCTTATTTTTAGTTTGAGCCAAACCTATGTTCACATTACTTTCTGTTTCTTTAAAATTTGGTCATTTATAAAGTTGAAACAGGCAATGTGAGTTGCAGGTAGTAGGGAACTAAAGAAGACTTTATGCAGCACACAACAAAAATGTCCTTCTAGGGAGATTCAAAGGCATCAGAAGCAAAAGACTCAAATCTTTTCATTTAAAAGCTCAAGACGTATTCTCTGGAGACATCACAAGACTATAAAATATTACCCAAGAGATTCAGTGCAACATTATCTTACAAAAATATTCTGCTTTCAAGAAACCCTTCCAAGATATGGGAGTTGAGAGTAGGAAGCTACAACTTATGCCTTTTTCAGACCATGGGCGAAATTCTAATCACTCACCAATTTTATACTACGAACAGACCATTGACTTCAGTGGAGCCACTCCTGACTTACATAGGTCTTACTGGGATTGGAATATGGTCTTTTGTTTCTATGTAGCATTAAAATGCATCCTGTGACTTCCTATAGCAAAAATGAATACAAATATGGATGTAGTTGATGTCAGTATTTGCTCCATCTAATAGTTATTTTGTTTTATTTTATTTGAAACGTTTCTTAGTTTTGAAATAGATAAGTGGACCATGGAGAGAAAAGCATACTGTAATTTTCTTCTAATAGCTCGAAACTCTTCCTCAAATTGCTACAAAAGCAATTTAGCAATTTTAGCACCAGATTGATGAAAAAAGTGCATATTAAGCATTCTTCATTAATTAAAAGCAGTGAGTGCAAAGACATTCATTCCTAGTTTAGGTTTACAGTAGCAAATGCCTACAAATGAGCCTGCAGCCTAGGACTGGGAAGTTTGCCTGGGATGTTGTTTTGCTGGAGTATTAACAAGTTTCTAATCATGGATAAATGGCAAGACTAGGAAAAGAAGCGAAAAAAAAAAAACCCAAAGTAAAACAAAACTGGACAAAGCATTAAATCCTGGACTGGCATGGAGCCTGGACAAGAGATCCTTCCCATCACTAATGTCTTAGATTTTCTCTGTACTCTATAACATTTGTGCCAATTTAATGATGCTGAAGCTCTGCACCTGAATCAGAAAGTACAATGAAAATGCTTGCAAAAATCTCTCTCAGCAAAATTTAATTAGGCTACCACCTACAGTCCATAGCCCTGTGCATACAGCAGGGCAAATATGCTGTGGGATCTGCATGTGTTTATCTCTGAAAAATTACTTGTGAGCTGTGTTGTGGTAAGGAATGCTTAACGGGTGCTCCTCCCAGTCCTCTCATATGCCCAAAAGTGCTTAACTTGATTGAAGTGAGATCTGCATGTTTGCTACGCTTCAGACAGTGGAGCTTCAGAAGGGAGTGTAGTTTGGTCAAAAGGAATATTCTTATCACAACACGTCACCCGTCCAATTTGCACTCTATCACCTGAAAATTGCTTAATGGATTTTCATTTCAGAAGTCCTTATTTTTCCTTACAGCTCCTTTATCTGATCAGGGTGGTTTGGCATATCTCTTTGCAGAACTAGCGTATGTGCCAAAATTGAGTTCAATGCAACCTTTCCTTTTACTGTGGTCTTGGGACAAGTCCAGCTTGGTTAGAGAAGAGCTTACTTAATTAACAATGGATAAGAAAGTGATGCAGAAATATCATGTGAAAAATATTGGTTTCACACTGTGCTAAATGTATAGAAAACTCCTCTACCTAATAAATGAGGCAAACACATTTTTTCCATATAAAAATGCTATTTTACCCAAATATGTTGCATAACAGTCTGTGCAGTTGTGCCAAATGTGAAATAGCCATTGTGTAGGCAATTCATCTGTTCTAGCGCTGTCCTGTAATATAAACTAAGAATGGCAGAATTTTGTCTGCTCGGTGTGGGTGTGGGTGTGGGTGTGGGTGGGTGGACCCCATCATTGTAATATCTGAGCACATTGCCCTCTTTAATGAAGCACCCTTCACAACAAACCTGTGGCATGTAGCACTTCCCTACAACACAAAATGGTGCGATGCCTACTTCATCCTTCCCAAATTCTTGAGAATGGCAAACATGATGTGAAGAATAATCCACCGAAAGAATCATAGTATCTTCATTCTAATGTGCGGTAGTTGGCATTTAATCATGATCCTAGTTCTGGGAAACTAGCCAACTTGGTAACAGACTGCACTTAAGCAGGAGTGGGGACGAGAGGGAAACCTATTTCATTAGCTAGGAAAGGTACCTGTTAAAAAAGTAGGTGCCAGTTGACGTATTTGGATTGGGTTTTGCATTGTAACCATTTGTTTCCATCACACTGTCTTGATTCTAGTGGAATCTCTGTTCATTCTTAATTTGTTTTATTGTAAGCATTCCCAAGTGCTGTTCCTTAGACAGGAGCAGTGATTTGATGTAAAACTGGTGTACGATGTTTCTTTGGGAGCAAAGAGGTTGGGATTTCTGTGGGTGGTCAGGAGCTGGATGTCACAGGGTTCAAGGGGACTTGGCTGCACCTGTTATTAGCCTGCAAGGTGAAGACAGGGCTGGAGAGTAGAGTCGACAGGCTGAGTGTTTGAGATGCTGATGTGAGTTAGGGTATGTCTACACTTACAAATTAATTTGAATTGATGAGGATCAATTTGAATTAAAGAAATGCATGGCCAGACTGGCTTTCATTAATTCAAAGTAAGGAATGCCTTAGTTCAAAGTGATGAAAGCTAACTTTGAAGTTATAAAACCTGGTTTACCTTTGAAGTGGCATTTAATTTGAACTCATTAGTTCAAATTAACCCAATGTAGCAATGTTAATTTGAACTAACTGTTAGTTTGAATTAACCACAGCTTGATTTTCCTTATGCAATAGCACCCCCCTACTTGATTCGAATTAGCAAGTCCTGTGCATGGACATGCTAGTTCAGATTAGGGTTTCTAGTGTGGCCGTATTAATTCAGATTAATTTAATTTGAACTAATCATTATTAGTTTGAATTCAGTTAATTTGAACTAAACTTCTAAGTGTAGACATACCCTTAGGGATCTAGCACCTGACTCCCACAGGGAAGTTCACCTCTCCGTGAAAGCAGAGGGTACCAAAGTGACTCAGTTCTGGGAATTTCCAAAAGGATAGCCATGTTACTCTAGTCCAGCAAAAAAACGAGGAGTCATGTGGCACTGTCAGATCTCTCTCACACATCAGTTGTCAGGTTTTTGTAGGGGTAACTAAAGGAGGTTTGTGAGGAGAAATCTGAAGGTGGATACCGATGTAGCTTTGTGGCTGTGTATGGGGAGCTCCGTCTAAGCGTGAGGGGTACTGTGGGTAAAAGCTTGCAGGGGTTTCTTTGGAAGTGTAACGCGCAGGCAGTGGAGACCGGCATCATGGGTCGACTGGAGTGGGAGTCAACATCGTGCTAGTGGGTGAGATGTGATAGATAGGGTAGGCATAGGCTGGGAAGAGGATTCAACGTGAGGGCGAATAGCTTATGTTTGATGTAAAAGAGAAGGCAAAGTCAGTGGAGGGATGCAAAGGGAGGAGTGTGTTGCAGCCTCTATCAGGCCTTCCCAGCCCTGTTGGCACATAGGCTACCTGACACCCCCTGGTCATGAACTCCGACTGGACTGGCAACAAAACTGAGTCCTCTCCAGAGGCCTGGAAGAATCAGCAGGAGAAAGACCTGTCAGGAGCCCGTAAGCCAGTGGAGAATGCGTGCGTGTTTCTTCTCAGGGCCGGTGCTGGCACAGAGGAATTGCTCCTCAATGCTAACCCAGAACCCCAAGAGTAGGTCAGGGCCTTGCCTTCAAACGTTCGGCTGTTTCTTCCAAATTTGTTGGCCCCTTGGGTGCCTCTGCAGAGCAGTCCCACCTTTTGACATGGCCGGAGTAATGGGCTGGCAACGTTATCTTGCAGCATTATTCTGAATAGAGGTGTGTGAGACATGATTGCCTGTCGGAGCGAGAGAAAAGGGTGATGTCGTATGTGAGACGACGAGTGCCTGGAGGAGGGCTTTAGCTGCATGGATGGATAGGAATGGCCACTTCTTTGAGGTGTTTTGCGGCAAAATGTGAAAATACCTGAATGTGAGCACATACAGAGAGGTCTAAGTTGGGAATGGCACCCAGGTTGCAGGCCAAGTAACAGGCAGGATCGTAGTGTTGCCCACACTGATGGAGAAAGAAGGTGGGGCGGGGGAGGTTAAAAGCTCTGTTTTACCCGGGTTTAGCTTAAGTGGATCGTGAGTCCTTTTTTATGAGCTCACAAGTTTGCTTGACAAAGATATGTTGTGTTGGTGTATTTAGACTTCTGAAAGACGTGGCACTGCATGACATTTTGATTAGAAAACTGGAGCAATAAAAAGTTAGCGTGGCGTGTATTATATGGATTAAAAACTGGCTAAGTGGTGCATTTCAATCAGTAATTATTGGATGTACATTATTTAACATTTTTATCAATGCTTACAAAGACAACAAAATCATCACTGATAGTTTGCAGATAACCTCAAAATTGGGGCAGTAGTAAGTAATGAAGAGGACAGGTCACTAATTCAGAGCAATCTGGATCAGTTGGTAAACTTGGCACAAGTCAACAAGATTTATTTTAATACAGCTAAAAGTATTCTAGGAACAAAGAATGTCAGCCCTAATTTCAGGGTGGGGACTCTGTCCTGGGAAGCAGTGGCTCTGATGAGCATTGGGATCCCGGTGAATAACCAGCTGAACGCGAGGTCCTGATGTGATGCTCTGACCAAAAGAGCTAATGTGATCCTGGGATGCACACAAACGAGAATCTCAAGTAGGAGCAGAAATATTATTTTACTTCCAGAGTATACTCCGAAGGAGCAATTGGAGAGGTAGGAGTAGAACCAGGTGGTGACAGAGTCATGGAAGCCAAAATTTCAAGAGGAATATGGTTGACTGTGTCAAAAGAAAATGAAGATGGAGTAGTGGTTCTGAGCTTTGGTTAGAGAGAGGTCATTAGAGGTGGTGTGTTACACTGCTCCTTATCTACAAACCCTTCACACAGGCAGATCTGCACCATGGGAAAATGCATTTGTCACAGAAGAACGTGTTAAGAGTTTTACTGTTCTGCACGTGTATGGAGAGCCGATGACTGGAGAGCTGTATAAAATAATCTCCCTTAGTGTAGTATTTACTGGTATCTCATAGATTCATAAGGACATTCTGTAGAAAAGCTGTCACTAGTGTATGTCAGACGATGAACAAAACAAACATGTTCTTCGCTTTACATGAGAAAATATGCTTCTCAATTTTGCTAAACCTGAAGAGGAAACAAAGCTGTTTGCAAAAGCAGAAGTGAAAAAGAGCATAAATCATTTAAGAATAAAATCCTTGTAGGAATACTGCTTGACAGTATAGTTAAATTAGTATGCTAGCCTGCTAAGGTATTTTGGAGACTTTCACTCAGTTTTGTGTAGGTACAGCTGAGAAAACACTACACTATTATTTTTAGTGCTCTCTCTTTTAATAACAAAATCTGGAAATGTTTTCCAAAACAGCAATTAGAAAGCAAAGTCTTTTCTTTCCAAATTACTTGTATGGAAATTGGGCAGTATATTAGAAATTCCAATGAAATCAATGAGAGAGAAGCCTCATTTTTTAAATAATCAAATGTGGTGCCTGATTTTTGTTTCCCAGTGGATCACTATTTATAGAGCTAATATGATGGAAGAGAGCTTTATGTGAATAGTCAATTTATCTCTGTATCTTGTCGCCTGGAAAAGATCTATCACCGGCATATCTCCAGAAGGGTAGAGTACAAATTCACAAAGGACTGATGTCAACTAATTTTTAATTATAGATCAATAACAGGGATTTTTCTTTTGCTGATCCTGCAAAATAGCACACGCTGCTCAATAGATAACTTGGGAGTTCTACGAGATGTTAATGTATTCCAAAGTAAAGGGTAATTTGAAATCAACAACAGTATGTCCATTTACAAGGCTTCTTAATGATTCATATGTGTTCTGAAACTGCGGTGCTTTACAGACTTACAAATTTAGTATGGTCTATCTGTGCTAATGTAGGCTGTATGCTTCTCATTTGTTTTATCCATGTATCCATCTTGGAAATGCTGACACTTGACTCCCATTTTGCTGTGTTTCTTGGAAAGCAAAGATATCTGTGGCTTTTTTACCTCTTCTGTATCACAAGCACATATTCCCAATTGGTGTCTTCAGTAGCTCTTCCCAGAAACACATGGGCAGAAACCAACCTCCTGTCCAAGGCTGTGTCTAAGAAATGGTGGTTTAGTTATTGTCATGAAATACGAGCAGTGATTCAGAAAAATTGGGAAGGATTTGAAAGGTCAGAGGAAGGGAGACCCATCAGAATCAGAGGGGCTAGTCCTGTAACTAATAACTGTGGGAATGAGTAACATTTTGTAGAATTCAGCCTATAGTTTAATATCCTTAACGCAGCATTCATCTCTTCCCTGTATATTATATAGCACCTGGCACTCTTCAGGTGATTAACAAATTAATAGCAATAATCATGTAGATCTGGATGGCCATTCTGGATCCAGTCTGTGACCAGCTGTTGATCTTTATTATTTCTTCCATCACCACCCAGCATTCTTGAAAGCTGACCTACAGGCAGAAACTGAGCAAAGATGAACAATTAATTGTAGACCCCACTCTGGCTCGCAGAGAGTTAACAGGGGCTCCAGAACTGAATTTGGGCGCCTAGCTGTACCTGGAGGGTAGGCCAGTCCCAGCAGGGAGAAGAGCTGGCCAGTTACTATAAAGAAAGGGAGCAGGTAGGAAAAGGGGCTGTGGGAAGAGAGAGAAGTAACTGCAGTCCTTGGAAGTGGAGAGACGGGGGAGGCCAAAGAGGAATCCAAAGTTGAGAGCTGGCCCTGAGAGTCTCTCCTGAGTAGCAGAGTCTGGCAAGAGACCAGTGAAAAATTGCCAAATCCACTGGGAGCAAGAAAACTCAGGCAGTGAGCCCTGATAAAAGGACAGGACTTCCAGGGAGCATTCAGCAGTGAATGAATCACACGGGAAATTGCAGGAGGATGGAAGTACAAGCTTGAGGAAGCCAGAAATAGCTTAACTTTATCCTTCATCTGGGATTTTTTGAATGGAGGACTGCAGGAAAAGAACCTGTTTTGCTCCTACCCTGAAAGAGAGGTGTCTCTTCAGAGGTCGTGGAGTCTGGGAAAATGAAAAGATTGTAAAGCCCAGAGAAAAGGGGTATAAGGTACACTGGTCCTTGAGTCAGGCCCAGAGACTCATCAACAGGAGCCAGCACCACAGGCTCATTCATAATAGTCGGGACCATGTTCTCCAAGGGAAGATGCAAGAAATCCCATAACGGGGTTACTGGCTAATGCACCGAGGGGCACATTTCTCCTCCTCATTCACAGTAGTTAGAGGTGACTTAAGCCATGGAGGATGAGGATTTATATTCCTGTGAACAGGCTCTCCCTTCTTCTCCGCAAAACTCTGGTGAGCCCTCTTGGTGAATTAAGCAGTGCGCAGACCCACCAAGGGACCATGAGCAAGTGTGTTAAGCTCCCGGTACAATCCGGTCTGAGAACAACAGTCCTGAGGTTCCCCCCTGCACCCCAAGTTAGCCCCTTGTACTGGCCTGTTTTCCTTCCAGGCTTCAGAAGCTGGTGAGCCAATGAACTCATCAGTTTGTCAGGCTACCACGGACGTGAGTCCCCCGTACTGCCTTAACCCAGGCCCTGGGCGTTCTGGGTGTCCGGAGTGCTGGCTTCCATCCCGCCCGCTCTGAAGCTGTTTGCACCCCGTCACGTTATCAAAATGCTTGCTGGGAGGTTTTGTTAAGAATGACTAATATTGCTCTGAACATTATTGTTCTCCATGTGTCCTTCAGACTGAGATTTCAAAGGCTGGCTCATTGGATAAGGGGCCTAGAATTAGGACACAGTCAGGGGTATGACAGTGCAGTAACCTAGCTTTGTGGCTTTTGTCAGTCTTCTTACTGTCCCTTTGTATGGTGCAAACACTCAGAGATGACTTAATGCAGTGGAGACGGGGCTAGCAGCTGCATGTTTGATTTGCTCCTCCCTCTGCTTTCTTTGTGTGGCGCTGCTGGATCTCATCTCTTCAGTTCTCGATTGTGACTGTTTCAGGATACAGAAGGGAGGCATGGATCTAAACTCCAAGCTGGTATTGAACAATGGCAGTTGAGACCTGACCGACTTACTGTGGTGAGGCAAAGAGCAGACATCCATCAAATGCCACATAGCCTATTTCACCTGAAGAAAAACAGAAATTTACTGCACAGGTTTTGCGGCGAGTTTTGCCTTGTAACCAGTTCGATGTACAACTAACAGTAGTTGTCAGAATGACATAGGGCTTTTTTCCCTGTCTATGTTCTCTGAGATAACTGACGAATGTAGGCCCCACACATCGGGGGAGCGGAGCAATACTTCCTGCGGCTGGAGCCAGTTCTTGGGAGTGAAAGGCTCCTCCCCAGAAACAGAGAGGTGCAAGAGCAGCCGGGAGAGGCCCACCCACACTCCTCTTTTCCCCCTCCTGTGTCGCCACGGAGGTCCAGAGACGGAGAAGAGCAAGTCAGCTCCGTGTATTGTTTCTTTCAGCCTCTTGACCCAGGGAGGCCCCATTACGGGCTGGGAAGAAGCAGACTGGAGTGCTGGGTGGGGAGGTGCTCTCCAGAACATCTTCCCTGGAGTGAACCAACTGAGGCAAATGTTGACTGAGTTGACACAGTTCTGGGTTTTCCCTTTCCATGCTGGTAACGTCTCATCACAACTGTGATTTTTAATTGATGGTTAATTAATTAAGCCTCGTGGCATCCCTGTGTGGTACATAAGGAATGTGCAAAGATCGGTCCACCTGCCACTGGAAAGCAGCCATCTCCACAGAGTAACATACTGGCTTCTTTTAGCAGCACATAGCAATGCTATACTACCATTTAGGACTAAAAGGGAGGAACTGTCCCCTGACCAATTGAAAAGGGAAAATTTGAGTGATTAGAGGATGATTACCTGAGTTGCAATTTGACCAGCATGCCAGAGTTAACACGTGAAATGTTGAGTGGACAGGATGTAAGTGCCGTCTCTTTGATGAAGTTTTCTTAAACTCTCCTACCCTGTGGGTGATAATTACTATTGTATTTCACATTGCTTACCCTATAAAATCTCACTTTGAACGTATGTCTGTGAGTGGGGAGCTGAAATAAAGTAAATGAGCCTTCTAGCTACTATAAAGAGCAGGATGTGACAGATGTCTCACCTCTAAGCAAACTGGGTTTGAAGGGTCTTTTCCACCCACTGTCATCTTGTTTCTCTCCTGTGGCTTGTCAATATTGGGAACATTAAACAACCCTTCAGCTCTCTTGGCGTCATGTTCAGGCAGGGTTAGTGTTATAGTGTATGTACAAACAACTGTAACAAGACGGAAACCCTGCAGAATGGCAAGGACATTCGAGCTGTCCTCTGCACTGTGTGCTTTAATCATCTTACCCTTAAATATTTGATCCACATGAGCAGAAGATGGGTTTGTCATCAATAGAGGCATGAGCATATGGGTTGTGATTTGTCTCTTTCTTAAGGTCAGGCACAGTTGGACAGTTTGCCTGCTTTGTGATGAAATGAAAGAAATGCCATTTCTCTGGGTTATGGCGTTTATGAAATCGGTAGGTAGTGAGCAAGGACACATGCCACTAGGAGGATGGACTGCCTTTGTCAATGTATCTGTGGGAAAGTCTGCCTCATTTTACTCCTCAGCATTACAGACCCATGGGGTAATCTCAGTGGAAAAATACTGGTACTATAACCAATCATGCTATAGGGATATTACTGTGAAAGTGTGATGGTATCCAGACAAACAGGACACAAAAAAGCAGCATTGTCCAGGAACCAGAGTATTGGTTGTGGACCCAGTTGATCTGGAAACTGCCCCTGGTTATGCCAATGACTTGCTATTTTCCCTGGTCACTGCCCCCAGTCTTTCACCTCCTATCTTCCATCTCTCTTGTGTATTTAGTTGTAAGTAGGCTAGCCCTTCAGGACAGGGAGTGTCTCTCTGTGTCTGTTCAGTGACTACAGCTGATATTGAGGTCCCATCTTTGGAGCCTCTCTAGGGTACAGCAGCTCAAATACCAAATCGTGATGGAGTTAAGCTGACTGTGTCAGTACAATTTTAAAAGGGATAGCCGTGTTAGTCTAGTCCAGTGAAAAAATAACAAGGAGTTGTGTGGCACTTTAAGACTAACAGATTTATTTTTTGCATGAGCTTTCGTGGGAGAAGATCCCACTTCCTCAGATGCTCCATCTTCGAAGCATCTGAGGAAGTGGGATCTTCTCCCACGAAAGCTCATGCAAAAAATAAATGTGTCAGTACAGTCATCGTGTGGAAGTACTATAAATAGGAGTACAGTGGAAGAAAGAGGAGCTGTATCTGAGTCTCTAGGTAAAAAGAGGGATTTTTAAAAATAATTTTAGCTGATGAATCAGTGGAATTCCAGCTGGCCTTGATGCAGAAGATCACCCTGGATACTGCATTGATGTGGCGATATATGTGGGCCTAATACCTTCTCTCCGACTCAGCG
Organism: Podocnemis expansa; assembly: GCA_007922195.1. Classification (NCBI taxonomy): domain Eukaryota; kingdom Metazoa; phylum Chordata; order Testudines; family Podocnemididae; genus Podocnemis; species Podocnemis expansa. The sequence goes on along the minus strand of ML681973.1, from coordinate 2,826,425 downwards.
CTACTCCTTCTGCGGAGGTGATCTTACAAGATTGGCTTACTGATCAGCTGATTTGGAAGATCGATATGATGGTGACAAATTTGCTGTCATCAGTGAAGATCTGCCCATAGTGTAAGAAGACTGGGTGCTAGTTAAGAATCAAACCGGTGTCTTGCTTTGTGATTGCCATCAGCTGGCACATAAGTGTTGATTCATTTCCCTTTGGTGGGGGGCTCCAATTGTAGCACCATACTTTCAGAAACAATCTCTGTATGCTGCTGCTGCTACATGCAAACTTTGAAGTGATTGAACTTCCACCAGAGCTTAGATGTTAATCATCACTTTGATCTTCGACTCTGCTATAGAACCAGAAACAAATGTGTCTTGAATCTGTAAACTTAAAATTGCGCAGGAATGCTGGATGTCACATTTTTCAGAATGACTGTAAATGTTGTTGTTCAAGAATCAGCTTTAAATCCAAGGGGGAAAGCGCATTTTGCAGCCTGCTAGAGATTTCTAAATGATCCATAAAGGTACCTTGAGACAGAAGTTGGAAAAAAAATGAAAATTAAAGAGACAAAGTCTGCTTGGTTCTTTTTCAAATGGATCAGTTTAAAAAGTCAGCTTTTCATAGACTGTCCTTACATAGTATGTTCTGAAATGAGTTTACATTAAAGGAAATATTAAGGGAGGGGTTTCAGAAATGCTCAACATTGGCATAACTCTGCTCCCGTTGCCAGTGATCTCATCGTCTGTAACAGGCTAGCACAGGGTACTTGTGACAATCCCACTCAAAGGGTTGAATCCTCACTCCACATGAGTCAATGGTAAAACTCTCAATGACGTCAGTGGGAACAAGATTGGTTTCCTGTTCCCCTGCTGATGGTTATGAGCCTTTTAAATAAGGGAAAAATCATCTGATTGACTGTGTGGTGTGAAGAGTGAAAGTCTCCATGTACCTGTCAGACACACAGAGGAAATAAATAAAACTAGCAAAAAACATTTGTCATACAACTTCCTGCAAATATAGCAGCCATAGGATCCAAAGGGGTAGTCATGTGAGCAAAACAAACAAGGATTCTTGTGACACTTTCAAAGACTGACAGATTCATTTGTTGCTCAAGCTTTCTTGGGAGGAAATTCCTCCTCTTCAGATGCTTGAAGATGGGGAATTCACAGAATGAGAGGAAAATAAATTCAGGAAAGTATAAGTCATGGGGTCAGGTTAGACTGTTACAGCAAATCAAAGCAGTTGTTGAGATTCAGACAGTGGACAACAGCACATTAGAGAGAAGTGAGGTAAAAAGAAGGCAAAAATCACTTGTTGTAATAAGAAAAAAACACAAAATCCCTATTTAACCTTAAGGCAGCAATAGAAGTTACTTGTAGCACTGGGTGTGTGCATTTCAAACAAAGATTTTTCAAGTGGATAGGCTCTGTTGGAAACGGACTTGATGTTATTGTGAAACACAATTTTTTGAAGTCGGGAGGCCCCGGTTATGGTGCTGTACAGAGGCAAACCCAAGACAATGGTCGAAGAGCTTACTGTCTGGTGTGTGACAAGGGATAAGAGATGGCTAAGGACATGGAGAGCACAAGGAAATAACGAGACAATACTCTTGTGTTGTGGTGGTACCATGAGGGACCAAGGAGTGTTCTAGATGCTGGACAAATAGGTAATAAAAAGACAGGCCCTGCCCAAAGAGTTCATATCGAAGGCCCTGAGCTCTCTGTGGACTGAGACATCAAGTTTTGGGCTCTAGGACGAGGACAGGCTACTAGATATGGATGGGACAGAGAAATAGGTGAGAGTAGTGGGAGGAGTGGTTGAGGTAAGCAAGGGTCTGTCTTAGGGATGTCTGTTGCCCTCCATGGGTGTAGTGACTGAATGCCTAAAATCAATAGTAAGGGCAAAGTCCCTTCTGATCTTCGTGGAGTCTCTGGCTTTTCTTTTTTCTCAGGCTAAGAATGCTGGTTGAGCTGTTTTGTTTCTTTGTGCTGGTTAATTTGTTTGTTCATTTATTTATTGATAAGGCAGTTAGGTAGATCTAGGTGTTAATGCTGGGAGCATGCGGTTACCCATGTAGTTGCCTCCTGTTTCACATGAATTCATTGAAAAAATACATTTCCTTTCCTCATCCCCTTGTCTCCAACACATGGGTAAGCAGTTTCTGTGTGGTTTGAGATGGCAAGTTCCTGGGAAATGAGGCAATTGGGCACACTATCCTCTCAGATACACCAGCAAAATTCCAAACTAAATCCATTGACTTCAATGGCTTTACTCTGGATTTTCACAACTCTGCATAGAAGGTAAAACCAAATTTGGTCTAATAGATTGAAGTTTTTGTAAGTGAAATATCAGCCAGGGGAAAAAAGCTAAGAATTAATAGTTAAACTGGCATTAAATGTGTCTCCGTCTATTATTATATAGTTCCTGTGGCTTCATCTCAGTATTTTTGGCATGAATTTTATATTGTTAAATATTTTGGCAAGCCATCATTCTAGTTGTCGAATCCAGTTCAGCTCTTTAGGGTGGAGAGGCCAGAGTCTAAAAGTGTCAGCACATTAACTTTTCTGATAATGAAGAGAGTTGCTGTTATTCTCCTGCCAGCAAAGGAAAGAGCACACTGGAGAAAATAACAGAAAAGTTGACTTTCTGGGCGCTCTCCTGTCATAGATGTGTGTGGAGCAGAGCATCACTGCACATCTTGTAGCTTCCACTTCTTTATTTGGTAAAGGAATCACCAGCTTTCTGGCTGGAGATGCTTCCTATTCATTAATTTCTGTTATATTTTCATGCTCTTCAGGACCTGTTAAAATGCATGTGTCACTATCCATTAAATGACTGGAAAAATAAATACTGTAACTAATGGGAAATTCTAATCCCTGTTAAAATCACTGTTATCTTCAAATACACCCTGGATTTGTCATTAATATTTAGATTACAGTAGCAACTGAGATCAGGCCCTTTGTGGCAGTCACAGTATAGAATTTCCCTGCTCCAAATGGCTTGTAATCAAATATCTCCTTTTGCATTGCAAGGTAGGTGGGCAAAGGGCACATCCATGCAGTTCTTGGCCTAAATAGACAAGATGGACAAAGGGGATCATTATCACCTTTGACAAATAGGGGCCTGAGGCAGAGAGAGGTTGAAGAGCTTGTCCAAGGTTATACTGGAAATCTGTGCCAGAACTGGAACCCAAGTGAGCTCTCCTGCATCCTAGTCCAGTGCCTTCACCACATGCCACAGGACTCTTGCTGCTTTTGCAGATGCCCTCTGTTTCTTCCCGAGATTCTCCCTTGTTTCGGGGGGAGGAGAAGGGAACAAGAAACTTGGTGAGGTTAATTGTGTATGTTCTTCTGACCTGCCCCTTCTCCGGCTTGTGGACCCTGAGGCCCTCCAGGGATTAGAGCCGTCCTGTAGGGATAGCCACTGACCCCATAATCTCTGGAAACATGATCCCAGCGGAGTCCCATGGTGCCATCCACTGGCTCTCTGTGCAGTTGCCTGTGGCAGTCACGGAGCAGAAGTTTACTGGCAGGTGGCACCACGATTGCAAAGTCTGATCCACTTGGGCGGCGTCCTCTCCTTTGCTGTGCTGCCTTCTGCCCCGCGTGATCCTGGCCAATGGCACTGCTCATGGGTTTGCTCCTTTATGCAGGGTGGCCTTTTGGAAAGACCGTGAGGATTTATAAAAGCATGAAGTTATATGCCAATCCTAGGAGGTGAAAGGTGGGGGATTTCCCACTGCCCTTCAGACGTAAATGTTACACCCACAAGGGGATCCAGGGCCCTTTCTTTCCTGTGTTGAATTTGTAGGGCTGGCTACTTTCATTGAGCGTCACATGGCTGAGATTTGAATGGCATTTCCTTGAACTTTAGCTAACAGGGCCATGGAATCTTTTGGCTGGAAACCTTTAAATTACTAAAAGATATGATGGTGATAAAGTGAGGATTTCATTCTAATTCCTAATTTTCTCCATCTGCTCTGACCTGGTTATGTTCCTCAGCTGATAGAGCTGCTGATTCCACAAATATTCCTCTGCAATGAGAAGTTAGCCGAGGCTCACGGGTATCACACAGTGTCAGGCTTTATTTGTTCTTCTGAGCAGTTATGTGGGCAGCTTGGTAGGTGAACCCCTCTGGAATATAAAAGAGACTGGGCTCTTTTGTAAAGGAGCAGATTGTGATGTTCTTGTGGCATTTCATTGAAGTCAGCATTACTGGCAGACCATACAGTTTGTGTGAAAACTTCGGATGTCTGCACAAAAAATGTAGCAAATGTCAGAATGACTAGCAGAAGGAAAAATAAAACATACGCTCCTCCTTTAGGTTACAGTGCCTTTAAAAACCTTTCCAGTTGCACCTTGAATCAAATTTGGACTTACTAGACGGCATGTTGGGTACCGGAAGGTTGCCACAAATTGCTTTCTTAGTTGTAATCCAGCCCTTTTTAAATTAGAACGCAGCTGTTCATGACAAACTAAATTTGTCAACTTGTCACGGAAGGAAAAAAGCAGGGTTACAGACGCATTTTCCCATCCTGTACTAATAACAGCTAAACAACAGTCATTCAAATTTGTACTCAGTCACATATAATCAATACACATCTGCTTGTACATGGGTGAGTGTACACTGGTACCTGTTTACTACTGATTAAGCTTCATTAGTGATTAATTTGTCTTTAGAAGGAAAAAAATCCCACATAATTAGGGGTTCGCATATAGTTTGGTCTCACGTTCTTCCTTTTTAGACCTTACATTCTAACAGGACCATTAGTCTGTAACACATTTGTCTCTATTTAAACTCAGCTCCATTTCCTTGAAAAGACCATCTGTTCATAAAGACCATCCTTTTCGTGCTCCCAGCAGTAAGCTCCAAGTGGTAAAATTCGCAAAGGACTGTATTTAAATGAAAATAGATGTGGCTTGAGAGTAGGCAGAGTTGTTCTTGCCATGCAAACTTAGTGCTGTGTTGCAAAGATTGTGATTGCCTTCCTGCTTTTCTCTCCTAGCATTTTAAGGGTGCCCAGTGAATGGAATCCTTTTCTACTTGTGACCCACAAAGAGGTTGTACTTGCAAGAAAATGTACTAAATGCCAAATTTTGTGAATGACAAATATGGTAAAGCTGATGACAAACTGTTTGTTTTAGTTTGCAAAAAGCAGACACTTCCCATTTCCACTTTACTTCAGTTGATCATAAATACACAGGTTAGAAAGCTCTTTCTTAAGATTCTCCGCCCCCTCTGTCATTATGAGTAAAATTTTACTCCTTGATTAGTCCAGTTGCAACCACTAAGACAGTTAAAGGAGTAAGCTACTACTCAGTGTTAGTAAAGGTGGCAAACTCCTGCGCAGTGTTGGCATCTCTTAGGTAAATAATGTCCTTCTTTGAGCAAATGGAAATCATAGACTAAGGTCTTATCTACACTAGCACTTAGGCTGGCAAAACGTGTGTCTCATAGAGTGTGAAAAAAACACACCTGCCCCTGAGTGACACAAGTTTTGCTGCAGAAGAGCTTGTGTGGACAGCACTATGTGGCTGGAGATGATCACCCGACCAACAGCATGGCTACCGCTGCTTGTTTAGGTGGTTTGATGATGTTGATGGGAAAACACCGAGATGACACAGCTACATAAGCACTCTCACAGCAGCACAGTGTGCCAATACGGCTGGGACGCTGTAAGTTTTAAATGTAAACTAGCCCTAAATTGAAGGCACAAAGAGAGAATTTTGCCACTTTCAAGAAATTGCTGAAAGAAAAAGAAATGGGCCCTCTGAGGTTAACAATACAGAGAAAATGCAGAGTGCTGTAAATGGAGCTGGTGATGGTCTCATGTTACACAAAACTGTTTAACTACTCCCACTACTTTAATATAGATCATAGAAATGCTGTCCATTATGACCTACAAAAACATAAGCCAGGGCCATAGGGAGCAAACCAGGGAAGTTTTGCAGTAGAGATCCAAGGTGAGTGAGGTAATTTCTTTTATAGGACCAACTTCATCTTGTAAGAGAGAAGCTTAATGTGGTTCAAAAGCTTGCTTGTCTCTCTCACAAACAGTAGCTGGTCCAACAAAAGATACTCCCTCATGACCCATCTTGTCTCTCCAATACCCTGGAACCCACCCTACACTAATAACAGTGCATTTCTGTGCAGTATTCAGCCAAGAGGTTGCATTACTTCTAATCATTACTTTTCCATAGGATAATCATATTTTTTAATTTAATGGTTTATTGGTTATAGCCAGTAAAAGGCATATATTACTGGGCTTTATTAGAAACCAGAGCAAGACACAGAATAATTGTAACTGCAAATAATGAATTGAATGAGATTGAAGAATGTGATTAAAAATTTTTCCAGTGATTGAGTGAAGATTGCAATAGAAAACTCATTGTTAGCTAATAGCTTCTTCATGAGCAGCAAAATCAGCATGTCCACTAGTGGAATAATTCCCTTGGCATTGGCTCTATAGAATCTTCTTTGAGAGTAAATTATTCTATATCTGGCAAAAACTGCTCACTTCTGCACAGTAGCTTAAGTGACAGTTCAGTACAGTGGGAATTATCAAGCTTTCAACATCTGCGTGGCCTACTGTATACCCTTGGCAGACGCGTACGCAACTCACCTATGATAAGATGTTCCTGTGTGTCAGACAGCCTGCCAAGCAATTGTATTGCTTAAGTTCCCCCTGTACTATTCTCCAGAGGAACTTCACATTGGAGGATGAGTTAGGAATAAATGAAAAACAGGTGTTGCCATCTTGTCAGGAATACTTCTTCAGACCAAATGGACAGGGTTAAAATGATAATGAGCTGGGAAAAGTTATTCACAAAGTTCTGCCTGTTGGGGTATGATTGTTGTGTTCTTACTGGCCCTATATGTTACTTTTGCAAGATTATTCACATGGAAAGATTTAATTTGCCAAAATGTTATGAATGGTATAGGGCATGATCCAAGGCATGATGCCTTGACTTTTATGGCATTTGGTCAGAGCTGTACAGAACTGAGCTAAATAGTAATTTGTTTAACTGTAAGGGCAAATGATGCCCAATTTAAACCACAAAGACTGGGAAATGTAGAATAAAGCCACACACAGCTCCAGAGCTTACTTTCTCATGCACCCATGCCCACTCACAAGTGCACACAGCCCCCCTCAAGCCAACACACAGTTATCCATCACAGTCCCTAAGTGGATATCCCGAAAACCACAGTCCTGTATCCTGTGGGGCCCGGGTGTTCCTTGAGGAATAATTCTCTACTTCTGAATCTCTACGGTTTTAAGTTGGGTATTATTTGTCTGTGAAACGTTAGCCATTTTTGAGGTATTGTTTTTGTACTACAGGGTCGATGAGCATTTCATAAGGGGGTGGGGGGGATTGATGTGCCTGTAGACTTATTCAAGTATCAAAGGGGCAGCTGTGTTGGTCTAGTAAAGCAAAAAAAGCAAGGAGTCTTGTAACACTTAAAGACTAACAGATTTATTTATCTCATGATCTTCGTGGGAGAAAATCCCACTTCGTCAGACGCTTTGAAGAGGGGGAACTTACAGAATTGGATGAAAATAAATGCAGGGGAGTGTAAGACGTGGGATCAGGTCATACTGCAACAACAAATCAGAGCATGTGTAAGGATTCAAACTCTAGGAAACAGCACAGAGGAATTTCCTGTTATACCCTCGTCTTACACTCCCCTGCATTTATTTTCATCCAGTTCTGTAAGTTCTCCCTCTTCAAAGCGTCTGATGAAGTGAGATTTTCTCCCACGAAAGCTCATGCGATAAATAAATCTGTTAGTCTTTAAGTGCCACAAGACTCCTTGCCTTTTTTGTAGACTTATTGTTGCTGATCAGCAGGCAAAGGAGAAGTATATGAATGGTACCTACAATAACTTTAAGCTCCTATCATATCAGCATACTTGAATTCCTGTGTAGCAAGGATGCATATTTACTTTGGCATTGATACCAGGATCTTGTCCTTAAGACTAAACACACCTCATTTTGTTTGTTGAAATTTTAGGTTGATATGGCATAAATTAGATGCAAAGGGTCACAAAAAGTGGGTGGAGTGGTTGGTCTTGCAAAAATAATCACTTATCTGTTATGCCTACGGAAACCTGCTTCAGAGTGTGCAAATCAGGAAACAGGCATGATCCAAGATCAGTGAAGTCTACGGGAGCCATATGAGTTCAGTGAGCTTTGGTAAGGCTTTGCCTATGTCAGTACCCACAATTGCACATACCGGTGTTCCTACAGACACCTTCTGGATGTGCAAGGGATGGGGTGTTGTAGGAACACCCCCTGTTAGGCTCATGTTGGTCAGTATAATGTGGTGTTTGTTGCAAAGCTTCCTGATGCTGAGTCCACACTAGTAAAATCCGCACCCAAAGTGGATGTGAAACGAACTGCAAAAATGAGTGAGGTGCTTGTTAGAGTGATCCCTTCCTTGTTCTTACGTCCTAAGGCCCAGTCTGCTGCTGTCACAGCAGCACGGACCCTGGGAACTCTGTGGCTATGATTTCTAGCTAGTTGCCAAAGCCATCTCAGTCCTCTAGTCATATAGACACCATCTGTTTCCAAGCTGTAAAATACTCAGTTACTTTATTCCTCCTGCAACTGAAAATGCCATTGTCTATGACTGCTTTGCACGAGGCCTCCTTCTCTCTGGAGACTCGTTGGTTTCTGTATCTGCCCTCACTGGGCCATTCAAGCCATGCGGCTCCCTTTTTCATGCTAGTCACACAGCCCCTGTGTTATTCATTCAGTTACATGGCCTGCCCATTAAACGCAGCTTTAATTTTAACATTCTGCTGCTGCTGACTTTTAATATCCAGAGGATAATGGAAATTAACTATCTGTATTCTGTTTTCTCTTCATTTCCTGGTGAGTTGGTGATGCTCATGTCAGTTTAGTGCTGATCACCACATCTTGTCCTTTGCACATACAGATTTAGTATCTTCTCTCCCAAACCAGGTACAGGCACCAGTCAGCTCACCCTCCTGTTGAAATGGATGCTTGCTTGTTTGCTATGTCTTCATTGGTGGTGCTTGGGAATGGTACAGCATAAGTGAACCCATTAAAATGATGATAATTCAGATGCACCCTAAAGCTGTTCTCAGAGGAAATCAGCTGTGATTGCAACGGAAGGATCTGATACTAGGTTGTTTTTCCAGGCTGCTCCAACCCTAGCAGCAGTTCCCCAGCAGGAGAGAAACTTCTTTGTTCCTGTCACCAAGTGTAATAGGTTTGGTATCTGGATCATTTTGCAAAGCACATTTTTCATAGGTAGTTTTCCTACCTTCTCTGACAGCAGTTTCTTGCCCCCTTCTGCAGTCCACCTGAAATGGTTCCTTAGAATAGTGGTTCTCAACCTTTTGCAGGTTATGACACACTTGGTTGCATATTGCGACCCTACAAGACACACCAGCCCACCCCTCACGTCAAATCCAGCGTTCTGCCAAGCTTTCTGTGACACACTTATCACTGTGAGGTGACACAGTAATTGCAAACCACTGCCTTAGATTACTGGAGTTCCTTGCACCGCACTTTTAGCCTTTGCAGTCGAGAGACATGTACCGGGACATGAGAACAGTAATTCAGAATGGTGATGGTTGGGGGGAGGCCTCATCTAACCATCCATCTATTGTTCTTTTATGGCTCTCGTCACTCCAGGATCTGCTACTGAAGGATTTACAGCCACCACACTGCCATAAAGATTTATTACGTATTGAAGTGAACCAAGGCATAGAGAGATGAAAGTGATTTGCTCAAGGCCATGCAGAAAGACTGTGGCAAGATGGAAACTGAGCCCACATTTCCCACATTTGGAGGACTATGCTTCCACCTCCCCCCCCCCATTGAATTGAGAATTACAATTATATGGAACCTGTATGAAAGAAAGCTTCATACAAAGTTAATCTCATGGTATTTACAACACATCTTGGTTTCAGTTTATACAGACAGCCCTCCTACAAACAAATCCCACCCACTCTGTGGATTTTCTCTATAATTATTCAGAAAACTTCACCTGCAACAAACAAAAACAGATCAATATGCAACCAATGCGATCATTATTAAACTCAGCATCTTAATGTCGGCATGAAATCAACCAGCACATAAGTCTGAAAGCAAGGAATTTCATGTTGATATCATGAATCAAATTAACAGTGAGCTACAACTATTCCAGGGAAAACTTATTTATCAAGCTTGTTTTCTGTTAAATTTTACCATATTACTTAGGTTAGTATCAATCACATTTCTGACTCTAGCAACATTTCTGGTTTTAACAATTAAACAATATAACAATTAAATTTAAACACGATTCATGGGATCACTCTTTAAAAATGAAGAACAAATACTAACTGAAAATATTGTTCTCCTAGAACAGTGTGTATGAATCAATGATCTTCCCTGATTACTATTAGTCACACCATGCAAAAAAAAAAACGTGAAAATAAAGTTCGGGGTACAAAATTAGGATCGAGGAGCTTAGGAAATGGCAGCATAAAGGCTGCTTGGGCAACCTTTGTTTGCCCCATTATGATTCAATCTTAATTACAAAATCCCAAGCTCCTTTTTGCACAGGACCCAAACTCTTTGAGTGCAGCGGGTGGACAGTGAGCAACTGTTAAATGCTAACAGATTTCTTTGAGCATAAGGTTTTGTGGACTTTGACCCACTTCGTCAGACAAAGTGGGTTGAAGCCCACGAAAGCTTATGCTCGAAATCTGTTAGTCTGTAAGGTGCCACAGGACTCTCGCTACTTTAGCTATACACAGACTAACATGGTTACCCCTCTGGATATTAAATGCTACTCCTTTTACACACATCATTCATCATGTGGCCTTGGTCTATTTACCAACTAACCCCTGAAGTGATGGCAGTTATTACCTTCCTCTTGAGCTTGGCGTTGGTGTTCACCACCACAATCTCAGAACTCCTGCATGTGTCATAGAGTGAGTGCCAGAAGAGTTTGCTAGTTTTTTGGGGACCCGGCTTGAGATAGAGCTTGAATTCTCAGAGTACTTTGCATACTCACAGACAGTACCTGCTCAAAGTAGAGGTCCCATTGACTTCAGTGACCGTTGAGTGCTCAGTTTTCTGCAGATCAGGCCCCAAGTGTTACCCACTGGTTCCCAGAAAGTGAACAACATGCAGTTGGTGGACAGTTGTGAAATGCTTTGGTTTAGGTCACATGGAGACTCAGTGGCGGGGGCAGGAACAGACTCCAGTTCTGCAGTCTGGTGTTCATTCCCGTAGCCACAGTTTAATCGGCAACTGAATGATTCCCTGTCCCGCAGTCCCATGCCTTATTCATTGCACATCTGCAGACAATGAGGTCAGGGTGTGTCTCCAGTTGGCTGCCTTTGAGGGGAGCCAGGCTCAACCTTGCTTGGGACCTAGCTGGCATGGCCTCAGTCACTGACAGAGACCCCAGCGGTGAGGACATTGGGGGATCTGTTCAGAAAGGGAGGAGAACTGAGGCTGGGGAGAAGACCAGGCAAAGAGGGAGAAAGAGAGCTCCTCTTTTGTGGGGGGTGGGCGACTGGTGAACGCAGGCTGGAAGGATCATCAAGGAGTCGGTCAGGCCTGTATGAAGTAGGGAGATTCCTGAAGGAAACTGCCAGCGTCCTGGGAGGGGAGGCAATGGGGAAACCTGCTGGGAGGAAGCAGCACAGAAGAGCTCTGCGGAGCCTGGGAGTGGGGGCAAAGAACGGAGAACGGCAGTGTACCCCAAAGGGGTGGAAGAATGACTGGGTTGGGTATTTAGTTGGACTTTTGTTGCTCTGGATGGGGACTGATATTAAGAGGTGACTTGGCAGAGGGCTGGGCCATGGAGGAGCCAAGAGAACTGTGCACAGACGTAGGTGGCCTGCAGAGAGTGCTAGAAATGACGACCCTGTTACATATGCCCTGATTTTGGGGGCTCCCTGGCAGTGAGGGCAACCAAGCACAGCATCCTGACAAGAACGGCCTCGTTCATTGTCCAACCCAGACTTGTTCCGAGAGCATTGCCCGTAGCGTCCTTTCCATCACCAATGTCTTGTAAATGTTCTTCTCCCTCTGTATTGGCCTTCTGACTAAATGCTTTATCTTTCCCCCAGGCAATGGCTTTCTGCCACAGGGGTAGTGCCAGATCTGACAGACTGTTTCCAGGGCACCCCATGATACCAACTGTTTCTGGACTAAATTTAGAATACTGATTTTGTTGTCTGAAGTGCTAAATGGCTCTGGACCGACTCATGTGAGAAACTGCCCCCCCCGGCACCTCATTGCCACGGCTGTCTTCAGCATCGGCCTGGATGTAGCTTCCCTTCTGGAGAGTGATGCCCAGGAGGGGCTCCCAGCGATGGAACAGGCTGCTCTGCTCCACAGTGACCCTGGTTTGCTGCCCATCAGCACACCCCACTGCAGGGATGGCGATGGATGGAGACTGGGTTTATGTGGGGGGAGCATCTAGCCTGAGCTCCTGCAGACAGGATTACCCACTTGCTGGTATTTGACTGGCCTGGCCAGTTTTCTTATGGATTTGCCTCTTGCCAGAAAAATAATTTAGTCTGCCAAGCTTTTTCTCTCAGATCTAAAGATTAACATTATTATCACAATGCGTTGGGAGATCTTCTGTTAAAGGTTTTGGTGGCAACCAAGGAAAAGCTCTGTCTGCCCACCAGTGTGTGTGAAAGAAAGAGACTGGCATGCTGTCAGTCTTATTGATATGTGTTATCTCGTTGTATACTGGGTTTCGGGTTGCCTCAGGGTTGGGGTTGCAGCGGGTGTGTCTCGTGGGGGAAGGAGGTGCTAGGTTTTTCTGCATTTCAAAGGCAGTAAGCCTACCTGCATAGCACAGGCCAGAGATGTCTGTGTCAAGCCCACAGCTTCTCGTGGTTCTGGAGCATGTATCTTTGAAAGGTCCAGCTGGTGTCAGGAGTGCCTAGAGCTCTGGATGGGTCAGTCCTTTTCTATCACGATGGAAATCCAAATGCATTTCCTAATATCTGAGCAATGTCATTCCATCGACTGCGTGAGGAAGATACTACACAATGATAGTTCCATCGGATAGCTTGGCCTTGCTTTTCATTTAGGAGAGATGAGTTCAGTCCACTGGTGATAAAGAAAAAATCCTGTTGGAAGAAAAAGTAAAATAGGAAGCCCTGGCCCATGTAGCACCAGCTTTTTTGCCCATTCTTCCTCCCTTTCAAAGGGCAGGAGGAACATATTTAAAGATTCCTCATGTGCTGTGTAATGACTAGGGAAAGAAAAGCTCCAGCATTGTATTTGAAAAGCCTTGGGATTAAATTATGTCGTTTTAGAACTCATTAGCCTGTCTTTCAAGTGTACGTGCACCGGCAAATAATCATGTCTTTTCTCCTACTTTGCCGTGCATGTGTCATATTGCTCATCCCGAGATACTGCTGCTCGGGGGAACTCTTGACTGGGTAAAATCCTTAGCTTTGAAATGTTAAGTCCTTAAATTAGCTGGGGTTGGAGACTAAAGGCCAAACATCTCCAGCTTTGGTAACTGAAGTCAACCGAAGCTGCAGGCATTCAGCACCTTTGAAAATTAGGCCACTCATTTAGGTTCCCAAATATAGATGAAGGTGCCCCACTATGGGCACCCAGCTCTGATAATTATATCCTGTAGTAATGAATTCTCTCACTATTACTTCTCCCCCTTGTGGGCAAAATCACTTCCAGCAAAGGGCTGATCAGTGTTGAGTTGCTTTCCCCATTCATGGTAGTAAAGGAAACTGTCACATTCCATCTTGCCGTCACCCATCTGCAATGAAAGCAGCCATTCAAAGTGTAATGTAGTGAAGCCCACATTAACTCTGAAGGAATGAGTGTAGATTTTCAAGGCCTGGATGAGCCACGGGAACATGTTCTGCTGTTCTTGGTCACTCTCGCATTGTGAAGCCTTGATGTTTTTCAGTGTTTGGCACCCAACTCCCATTGCATGTGGGATCCTAATCTGGGCTATATATGAAGGTCATGCCATGGTCTTAGTAGCCTTTCATCTGTGTAATGTCATGGCTCAGCTTCATTAAGCGATTTTGTCACTGAGTCATATAACAGGATGAATATTGGACAGACTAGCAGCAGCGATATGTACAGTTCTCGATTGCTACTCTGGCAACTGGCCAAAGAAGCAAATCCACAAGCAAAGTGATCTTTCCAACGTAAGTATTTATAAGGTGGAGAATATAGTAACTCAGAGCCTATAGTGAGTGTTTTTGTCTTGCCATGATCTCCTCCTCATACTGACTGCTGATGCTGAAAACTGGCTCCAGTTTCCGTGGGCTCTGAAATAATTCATTATCAAAATGGGAAGGACAAGGAACCATCAAAACCAAGAAGCACTACATAGTTGTTGTACTTTAAGTACAGTTTAACAAATGCATCTTTTAAATTCTAATTCTTTTCATGTTCTGACCATTTCTTTCTTTCTTTATTGGCCTCTTTCCTTCCTGCAACTGGTTCCAGGTTGCTTTTTTTTTTAACTAGTTGATTGCAGCTTGAATAACAATTCAGACACATTCACTTAAAATTGCTGGTGGTTTGTGCATGTTGTGGCTGCGTAAAGTGCTGACTGCAGAGTGAAAATGGAAATCTTCCCAGAGTAGTGTGAAAGCCTGTTTCATGCCCGTGCATGGTTCGGAATGAGAGCTCAGTTGTAACTTTGCAACAAGCCCCTACATGACCAGCTGCACTACCCTAGGGGCGGATTGTCACCGTCTTCTTGGTTATTCCCCTGCTGCTGCAGCGAAGTATCCTGTCCCAGCCATATACCTCCTGCCATTTCTTCCCATAGCATGATGATGCAGAGCCAATGTTCCAGGTTTTTGGCTCCTTACCTCTCTCATCTACCTGCATGGGAAAGGACAGCTTTGCCCTTTTGGTAGCTGCTGTCCCTGCTGCGCCTTGCTCTTCTTTCCTGTTTTCTGTGGTTATACAGTACAGGCCACAGCCTAGCCCTGTGCAAGTAAATAACCCAGAGAGTTTGATTGCACATTGAAATGGAGCGCAAACACTTCAGCTCAGCCACTTCTGGAGAGACGGGAGCAGGAATAATCTTGTTGATTTGTTTTTGATTTTTAATGCTTCAAGAAAGACATGATTCCCCATAGTTTTAAAAAGCTTGATTCAGATGGAGGCTTTGGTATAATTTAAGTTCAGTGCACTGAAGGTGCTCTGTGGGGCCAGGGTGGCTTTCCTTCCAGACCGCATTTGGCAAGTTAGCCCAACAGAAACTAGTCATACTTCTCTTCCATCCAGCCACCGGAATCTGGGATGATACCTTCTTTGTTCTCCTTGGGCTGAGGAGTCATTTTTTGTTTTCCTCAGTCTTCCCTGTCCTGTGTAGCATCCCCCAAATACTTTTCACTGGTGGCAGTTCTCCTTGGAGAATATGTTCTCATCATTAAAAACCTATCCTGTACGAGTTTATTTCCCTGGGGACACCAGAGTTGTTCTAAAATATATTTGCCATCTGTTTTTGCTTCCTTTCACTGGAAAAGGCATGAGGAAGTTTATTTGCTTGACTGAGATAGGCAGAAAATGCTAGGCAGTGTTCCTGGAAACTACATGACAGAGTTCATATCTTTAAACCTAAATATAGTCCAGTTTTACCCATGTCTAGGAGGAAAGTCATCTGATGATATTGGGTTCCTTTACCAATACAGCAGGAAGAATTGAACCCATTTTCTTTACAAGTTTACTTAGAATGTAACATCAATTTTAAAATTACCTCCATATACACAAAGCTCTAAGCGTCTCAAAAAGTAATTGAACTGTGGGTGAGGTGATATCTTTTATTGCACTGAGTTTTGGTGGTGCAAAAGACAACCTTTTGAGCTGTACCAAGTCCTTCTTCAAGTAACATTTTCAGAAGTGCCCAAGTCCCATTCTCAAAAGGAGTGTAGGCTGGACTTTTCAGAAGGTATGAGTGCTGAGATCTAGGACTATGTTTTCAAAACTGCTCAGCTTCTGTTCAGCCCCTAAATACATAAATAGATTTGTCAAACGTGCTCAGCATGTTGGGTGCTGAGCTGTATTGAAAGTCTGTCTGTAAGTCTTACAGTGAGAGCTGTTGGATGCCAAGTGATTCTTTGGAAACCTGACCTAAACTGGGCCTGTGCCTTTGAAGCTATTATCATAGAGTTCTTTTGAAATACTGACCTCTGTGAAATAATATTCATAACCAAGCAAATAAGTAAAAAATTAGGGCCTACATTCCGGCTCCAAGATTCATACCTGTGCATCTAACTGTGGCTTGGCGTTTAAAAACTCTGTTTTCTCACTGAAGAGTGCCCTAGGGGTCGTAAGATGCAGGCTATTTCAAACCATGCTGTGGAGCAAATTCCAAAGCAGTGGGGCTCTCACAGAGGTGCCCTGTCAGCAGCATCTACTCTTTTATATCCATGGAGTTTCACCTTCAGCATCTCTGCTGATCTCAACTGTAGAAGTATTCTTAAAAAAGACTAAGAAATTTTCTTGAGCCTATTGTTTCCCAGTTAGGGCTGATGCTTTGGTTTGGTCTTATTTGACACCCTGACAGTAATTTTTTTCATTAGTCTTTCGTTGCTGATAGATGGCAGTGATAGGGTTTGTGTGACAGGGGGTTGGGTCACTGCCTTGTGGTGTGGTATTGACAGTGCTTATATATTTGGGATCAAACTTATCCCCGTGGAAATTAATGGCATTCTAGTGGGGATGAATATGGTCTGTTATATAATATAAGTAGATTCATGGACAAGAAAGGTTAGGGTTAGGGTTAGTCTGACCACCTACACAACACAGGCCAGCAAACCTCACTCACCCACTGCTGTAATAAACCTCTACTCTATGACTGAGTTATTAAAGCCCACAAATCATGATGTAAAGATTTTAAAGTACAGAGAATGCACCAGCAATTGAGTCTTGTCCCTGCGACAGAAGAAAGTGAAAACACACCCAGAGCCTTTTCCAGTCTGCCCGGAAGGAAAATTCCTTCCTGACCCCAAATATGGCAATCATTTAAACCCTGAGCATGTGAGCAAGACTCATCAGTCAGACACCCATGAAAGAATTCTCCATAATAACTCAGAACCCAGTCCATCAATAGTTCCATCAGCACATATACCACCGGCAACCAAAGATTAGTCGATTATCAAATTAAATGGTGCCATTATACCATCCCCTCTATTAATTTATCAAGCTCAAATTTGAAATCAAGTAGATTTTTTTGCCCCTGCTGCTCCCTTTGGAAGACTGTGCCAGAACTTTGCTCATCTGATGGACAGAAACCTGCACCAAATTTCAAGTCTAAATTTCCTGATGGCTAGTTTATATCCATTAGTTCTTGTGTCCATGTTGGGACTGAACTTGAAATAATTCTTCTTCCTTCCAGATATTTATCCCTCTGACATTTTTACATAGAACAGTCATTTTCCCCTAGCCTTCTTTTGGGTAGGCTAAATAAGCCAAGCCTTTTAAGTCTCCTCTCATATGGCATATTTTCCATTCCTTGGATCATCCTGGTAGCCATTCTCTGTACCTGTTCCAGTTTGAATTCCTCTTTCTTAAACATGGGGGACCAGAACTGCACACAGGATTCCAGGTGAGGTCTCACCAATGTCGATGTCCTTTTCTTCAGCTCTCAAGGCCTGGCCTAATGCAAAATGTGAAAACACTCTTCTTGTGTGGATTCACAGAAGCTGCTCGCAGCCTCACATTGCTGGGCTGGTTTTTCAAAGCTTATTTTCTGGAAGACCTCAAAGTGCAAAGTCTATTTAACTTAACAAGAGATGGTACAGGGGTAACTGGATCACAGTCTGTAAGTCCATACATGGTAAGTGAAGTATTTGTTAGTCAGCACTTCAATAAAGGCATAACAAGATCCAGTGGCCAGAAGCCAAAGGTGGACAAAGTCTGGAATAAGGCGTACATTTTTGATGGTGAGGCTGGTTGGAGTAATTTAGCAAGGGTTGGAGAGGATTCCTCATCACTAGCAATTTTAAAATGGAGCTTGGATGTGTTTCCAAAATATCCCCTCCAGTTCAAACAGAAGTTGTTTTGAGGGTGTTCTGTGGCCTGTGTTATGCAGTAGGTCAGACTGGGTCATCTCAGTGATCCCTTCTGGCCTCGAAAAGTATGGGAGGAGAAGAACTCAGCCAACTGGAGCCAGCAACAAAATGTGAAGTGTTTTGAGTGAATGCTGTGTCTCCACAGTGTGGATATTTGGACTGAAGAAAGACTTATAGGCTTTCCTGCAGAACCAAACCTTGTTTAGACCCTCTAGACCTTTTGAGTAAGCTTCTCAGGCAAATGTTGGTTTTCACCACAGAAAATTTTGATGAAAACAACATCAAAACATTTCCAGCGAAAACATTGACTTTTACCATCGCTGCCCTCTCCCCAAAGTCAGCTTTTGACCAAAATTTTTATGAAATTCTAGAACTTTCAGTGGAAAGCAAATCCTTTTCACACAGCATTTTCTTTAGTTGAAAATCCAAGTTTTCACCAAATGCCCACTCCAGATTAAATGAAAATGTTTGACCCATCCAACCTTTTGCTCTACCAGAGATTGAGCTGGGGTTTGTGAGAAGATTGCTTTCATTGAGTTTGTCTTTACCGCAGGGTACGGGGCATGCAGACTTTAGCAGACACCAGCTTTAACTTGGCTGGCACGGCTAAGAGAAGATGAGGCAGTGTGAAATACCGTCCAGACCAGAATCTGAGTACACAGCCATGGTCCCCAGCAGGCTTGTACTGAGTCACCTAGCTTGCAGTGACCCCTGTGCGGTCATGTTTTCACTGTGATTGTTGTCTGAGCTGACTAGATGAAAGCTCCCTTTGCTACAATTACAATTTCGTTTTTAGTGTAGCTGTACGCTACCTTCAGTAGGGTCACCAGATACCAAAGCATGGAAAGGAGGACAGGGAAGTATGAAAAGGAGGACATGGGAGGACACATGGAAAAAGTGTAGTATTAATGTAATATTCTTCTGGTTTTAGGGGACATGGAACGCTTCCCCATAAAAATAGGGTGTTCAGGGGAATTCCAGCATACTTTAAAGCCCTGTACATAAAAAAGCCAGACAAAATCATGTATTTTTAAAATGCCTGCTGGATGGAGGACATGAAGGTAAAAAGGACGATTTATCCTCCTTTTGCCTGATGACTGCTAACCCTAACCTTGGGAGACTTCCAGTACCTCAGGTTTCTGGCAAGCATAACCTCTTTGAGGGCATTCTGGTCAGAAACTACCATATTTCTGACCTGATTCAGACCAGAAAGAAGGTGTAAATTATTAACAGTGAGTGTAATTAACCATTGGAACAATTGGTCTGGTGGATTCTTCGTCACCAGCAGTTTTTAAATAATACTTGGATGTTGTTCTTAAAGCTCTGCTCCAGGAATTACTTTGGGGCGATTCATTGGCCTGTGCTAGCAGGGAGGTCAAACTAGATGATCTCTGAAGACCCATCTGGCCTTGGGATCAGTGAATCCCAAGGACATTCTGACACCTGCAGATATTGTTGCCTTTAATGGGGGCGCCGGGTACTAGCATCTCTCAGGATCGGGCCTTGAGTCTCGTGCATGCCAAGAAATGGGAAAGGGGGAAGGTTACATTTTACATAGTGTTCAAACTGCAGAAAGGTTGGTAAAAGGTTTGGGTCAATTCTTATTGCATCTGAACTGGCTTGTCTGTTCCCAAACAGTGCTTACTAATTCCCACTGGCCTTTATGACAAAACACGTTAGGCTCTGGGTGCACCTCTGGAGTCAATGTCCCTTTAATTCCATTTGACTAATAGGCTGTTTTAAACAAATGCCTTGTATTAAAGTTGGTATCAATAACTCTTCTAATTATATAGAGTCTTTAGTATGCTGCTGGAGATGCTAAAACAATTGTACTTGTATTAAATATGCTGCACTTATGCAAACATAGTACATAGATCACAAGTTCTAAAATGTACCAGGCTGCCTAATTAGTTAAACGTGAGCAATAGGTTGCATAAATAAAGAGCTATCCCTCTGTAAATGGCAGTGTGTCCTGGTGTTAGCTGGGTGTCTGGTAGCAAAGAATTAATGTTAATACTTTAGGAGATTTTTTCCTGTCTGATTAGTAATTCTTTCAGTGTTAGTAGATTAATTGAATTTATGAGGATGTCATATGCACTTTGGGCCCCTAGTCTGCATTCCGTTTGCAATGCAAACTCCTGTTGACTTCAGCAGCAGTTTGGGTGAAAAAACAATGCAGATCAGGCCCTCAGAGACATTTGATGTATACCAAATAAGAGCAGATGCAAACTCACCTAGCAACGTTATGTTAACAAGCAAGCTAGAATTCAAACTCTCCTGCTTGAAAAGTGTGGGTCCTTAGCATGCAAGGACTAACTCCATTCATAATTAACAGTATAGGGCCTATGACATACCACTGCAGTCCCATCTGTCAGAAAGCTACCTACGTCATCGTACGCTGTGCTAACAAATCACCATTTATCTTGGTAAACCTCTCCCTTTTGGCTGATGGAGGCGTATTACTTTCAAGATTCTGAGCATTTTTGTAAGGAAGCATAAACAGCTGATACATTGCCTCTTTCATCTGTACATTTCTTGAGTGTGCTTTTTCTTTTGCAAATGAAAGCTTAGAAAACCTTACTGAGCGAAAGCTGCTCTGACTGGTCAAGATGACTTTCATTAACGTTACTCTCTGCTATTCATTTAAAATTTGCTTTAGGTCTGCCTCAGTCCTGTTTTGAGAGTCTCTCGCTGCAGTGTTTTACGAAAGCAGTATTGTGGGGAGTGGTGGGGCTTAAAGTGATGGATCTTGTGTGACTCTTTACTTTCCCAGAAGCAGACCATGTCCCTGCTTCTCATGCTACCTTGTGTACCATTTTAAAAATAGACCTAGTGTTTGCAGTCCCCCTAGGGATGTGGTGTGAGAGTGCTGGGAGCATTGCTGGCCTGTGATATACAGGAGGTCAGATTTTGGATGATCTGGTGGCACTTTTGGCTCTCAATTCTACAAATCTGTATATAAACATACCTCCTTCCCTGGCCCCTACAATCAACCCCCCTCCTCAGTTCCCACTCTCGACGTTATAACGCTATGCACTGAGTATTTCACTTCAAATGACAGTCGAATGGCCTGGTTTCCCTGCGCTGTTGAGCTCCGACAGCTTCCATTGACTTCAGTAGGATTTGTGGGTGCCCTGACTGCAGAGCTTGCTCAACCAGCCAGCGTTTGCAGGCACTCAGCTCTTTGCAACTGGGCTCGGCAGTTGGCAGGCTCCCTCACCAGCCACTTTCCCGCTGACAGCTTCATTTCTGCGCATTCCCAATGTGACCATTTCAGCCAGAGATCAGAGCTCGCCTCAGTAGTAACATCAGCAACACGCTCTCTGTGGCACCCAGTGGGTGCAATTGGATCAGCTCACTCAGCGTGTGGGCATAAGACAAGCCAGATGTTGTCTTACTGGGGGACCATAAGGATGAATTCCAAGCCGAGCCTGCTGGGAGACGTGAAGAGCAGCTTAGCACAGGTTAAGTTGTGAAGCAAACTGCCTACTACCCTCAAATGAAGAAGGTGTGCAGATGTTTTGCAGCCACAAAATAGTCACCACTTGCTTGTCTTGTACCACGCAGAATGGGAGTGTGCGCACGTTCCAGGTGGTACAAGCGTGTGTGTGTTTAGCAGAGTGGACACAGGCAGGGGGCTGCACGTGAAAACGTCAGCATCGGTTTCTGGGTTCCCTGGAGCCCCGTGCGCAGTTTGGCCCATTCATACCGTGGTTAGCTGCGTGTAGTAGAGAGGTGGCTACTGTCTCCTCGTCCCCCATGGACTCATTGGGAGCAAGTCGGAAGGAACCAGGGAGATGACTGGAGACTTGGCCACCATTGCAGCATGTGTTGCACCAGCTCTTCCTCTGCCCTCCCCTCACTCCTAGAGTGGGAGGAAATGGAGAGGTACGGCGTGATTCTTGGAGCCTTGGTGATCCTGGTCTGCTTATGCCCTTTGCTCAGAGCCATAATCTAGCCATTCACAGATGACATTTACTTCAGGGAAAGCCATTTTCCATCTTGTTTGTCCTCTTGTTTTCCTTGGAGCCCAACCCATGAGGCCAAGCACTAATAAGAAAGGAAGCTGTGTCGCTTGACATCACTTTCTTCCACTTTTCAGGATGCTTCTCGGTTCAGTTATGCCCACCAGAATCCTGTGGTGGTGTGTGTGTGATGTACAAACACTGCAGAATCGTGACTCTGCTGTGTGAGTCAACATCCTCTCTTAATAAAAGCTTTCATACAAGAAAAGTTTTACAGAATCTCCTAATTAAACATATGCGTTTGAGAGCATATATTTGATACTCTTTTGTTCTTTGAGCTCTTTGTATCACCAAGGAAACATGGAAGTCCATGTAAAATAACGCCAAAGCAGCTGCACCGATTTTGTACACTTTAATTAAGTTGTAGGGCTTCAAATGATTTTGGCTCCAGTTTGCCATGCTTCTATGCCCTGTAGTCTGTTCCAGTGTGGGTGTTAAATCGTGCAGAAACGGAGCGTGACCTCACTTTCACGTCAGTTGATCTGGCAGAGCTGTTTTGTGTAACTAATTTAAAAAGATTGATTGTTGGTTAATTACATTAATGAACTGAACCAACATGGGCACAGACCAAAGCTCTGCAGGCTCCTAAACAGTCATTAAGAATATACATCTATCTTTTCACCTGCTTGTACAGCCTCCTGTTGGGTGGCCAGGTGAACAAAATGTTAATTCTGAAGGTTAAATGGCTGAGGGACGTAATCATAAACAACTCGCTTTTACTGACCTCCCATCCATGCAGCTTGATCACAGCAATCAAAGGACACTTTGGACTAAATGCCTGGTGCAAGTACTCCAGTATATCTAGTCTACTGTTCTCAGGGGGAGCCTGGCAAACCGTAGGGTAGAAATCTCACAAAGTTCTAGGGTGTAAACCTCTTCTCAGACTTAAATGATTTTGAAATAACTCTTTTCCCAAATAGGGGTAATTCATGTCGATCAAGGCTAGAGTGCAATAGAAGAGCTATGTTACTAAGTGTGCCATTTGCCTGTAAATGGCTCATGAATATCCAGATGGGCTGAATAAATATAAATTTCCTTAATTAAGTCTGTAAAGAGAAATTACAGGCTTATTTTTAACAAATTATTAATGAATGATGTCTTTCTTTGTATTGATTATTACTATTATTGTAGCAGTGCATAAAGGCCTAGAGACCAACTCAGGGCCATTTTGTGCTAGGAGCTGTAAGGACATTGAGTAAATTACAGTCCCAGCCCAAAAGAGTTTACAGTTTAATAATATGAGAAAAGGAAAGAAAAATGAAGCTTTTAATATCTGATTTCAGAATGCAGCCTGGGGACTATGGGTGTTTCCAAATTGAGATAAGCTCTCCCCCCCCCCCCAAAATTGGAGGATAATTATTGCTGTTCTTTTTCCTCTTCTTTGACCAGCTCCACCCTCACCTTTCTTTAGCTCAGAAAGGACCCAGCTCTGCACCATTGATGTTAACGGGAGTTTTACCACTGACTTGAATGGGTGGAGTCTCTGGGCAAGTCTACAGAAAGTACAGGAAGAAGAAACACCCAGTTGCTAGAAAACTACACGAGAGAGTGTACATTTACACCAGGGGTCTCAAACTCAATCACCACGAGGGCCACATGAGGACTAGTATGTTAGCCCGAGGGCCGCACCACTGAAACCTTTTTCATACAACAATATTGCAAACATCAGTAATGATAGTGTTGTTGGGGGCCACCAGGAACAGCTTTAGGGGCCACGTGCAGCCCATGGGCCATGTTTTTGAGACCTGATTTACACTGTCCACTTGGGAAATGAGGTCTTTCCTTCACTGTATGTTAGCTCTCACTCAGGAAGGTGCCCAAATAGATGTTTCCAGCCCTTTGAGTGGGTGTCTCTCTGATTTGTACAGAAAACAAAGCAACCAAAAAACAACATGAAACTCTGAGTAACATTGATGCTGAGGCCATGATGATCCAAAGCCCACTGACACCAGTGAGTCTTTCCACTGATTACAGTGAGCTCTGGATCAGGCCCCAAGTGGAGTTAAAGAGGAAATGTGTGCCTGCATTTGGCAGGCAGAATTGAATCTCAGAGGTTATATCTGACTACTTGACTCCCGAACGCATTCGCCTCATGTGTAACTCAAGCAGTGAGACCGGTAAGTCCTGAGATTGGCAAATTTGGTTCATTTTGAGGCTGCTCTTGCACCATACAAGTAAATGAGAGCTTTGCTCTTTGTAGCTGCAAACTGCACTGGTAAAAAGAGACAGCAGGTCTGAGCCCTTTAAAAGGCAGAGGCTCTTATCCAACAAATGCTGACAAATTTTCCTTACTTTAAGCAGGTGAGCAGTACCACTGACTTCTGTGGACTGTTCCTGGGCTTAAAGTTGAAGATACGTGATTACTGCAGCCTTGGCACATGTTGATTCCAGGACCACATTAAAACATAAGGTGAGGAAAAAGAGAAATTCAGTATATGCAAATAGACACAAATCACAAGTGAGCTGTGTTCTGCTGTTTCACTCGAAGTGAAACACACGGGGAGGACCATGGGAAGGAAAATATAAAAATATTAAAAGAAACCACCCTGGAACATTTAAGAATGTCTGATAAGTACAATTCTGTTTCTGTTGAATGATTTTGGTCTAGTCACATAAATAGCCATCCTCTGCAAGGTACACCAGACACAGACTGGGGGTACACATGGTGGTCACCTGCTTACCTTGGTCCTAGCTCCCGGCTGAGAGGTGGAGAGCAGGGGGCAGCTACCGGCTTTGGGGGTACTTATTCAGGCACTTTGGAGTACCTATTAAAGGGGGACTTGCCATGTAAAGGTTGAGAAATACTGGCCTACAATAACAGAAGATCACTTTTACAGTTAAAAGAGTTCACTGAGGCAGCTAAGCCAGTAAGATGGATGTGCAGA
Source organism: Podocnemis expansa (assembly GCA_007922195.1). Lineage (NCBI taxonomy): Eukaryota > Metazoa > Chordata > Testudines > Podocnemididae > Podocnemis > Podocnemis expansa. Next base: position 2,801,472 of record ML681973.1, on the reverse strand, counting down.
CTCAGCAATAAAACAGAAGACTATTCCTACCTTTAGGGAGCTGTTGCTGCTGTGTGTACTTTTTGTATTCTAAATAAGTAAAGTTGGTCTTGGGCAAATTGTCCCTGGGAGCAGAAGTTCACCAGTTCGAAGGCAGCGTAGCACTTAAGGATGTAGATGACTCATTGCAGACACAAAGCTCAGAGAGTTTTGACTAATGAACTGACTGATCATGTGATGTCAGGCATTGCAGCCTATGCTAGTTAGTGACATTGAAAATCACAGAGTCACAGACTCCGAGGTCAGAAGGCTCCAGTACGATCTTCTCATCTGACCTCCTGCCCAGCACGAGCCACAGACGAATGGAATAGGAGGCAGAGAGGTGGCATGAACCGTCAGACCCTCAGAAACCCTGACATTTTAAAGAATGGCTGCAAAAATTGCTCTAAAAAATTGAGTATTAGCATTCTTCCCTCCCCAAAGTAAGCAGATAATTGTTCCCCCTATGTAGATCCATTTGCAATTCAATTTGTCCCATCTCCTCTCCTGTCCGGAAGAGAGGTTGGATGGTTAGAATTACTTTGGAAGGTCTTATTTCCTTTGAGCTGAGACAGGGTATATTTCACACCTTGTCACAGCTGTCTCCACATGTGGGTGTGGGTACCAAGTTCCCCTGATATTAGAGCCAATGGTGCAAGTCACACTGATTTCAGCCTGTGAGCATTAGTTATGGAGCTGTATGAATTTGAATTAAAATGTATGCAGCTCTCTGGACAGGAATGTTTCTTGCTCATTTCTTAACTCTACCTTCTGCTCTCCTGGGGCCTACTGAACCTCTACATTTGTGAGATATTTGGGGTCTGGAATACATCTTGTTAGCTCTAGAAAATAAATTAGCAATTTACTGCCCTTTGTATCTGACCTTTTAGAGGTCTCCCATTCCTTTCATTTAAACAAAATCTCTGAAGTGAAGAGCACAGTAATAATGCGCTGGACCAGTGAAGTAATTAGCCAGCACATTCCCCATAATTAGCGTGTTGGCATCTCTGGAGGAACATGAAAGCATGGGCTGTCCCTTTAACAGGACAGTTTGATAATCCTCTTTGGGCTGATAATATTTCACAGAAATTTTACTTTGTAAAATATTCCTAAAGGGAGGCTTAAGCAGTAACGCTTAGATTATGGAAATGACTTTCATTAAGCATAGGGAGAGACTTTACCAAAGCCATGAATGGCTTCGAACTGCATCACCCCCATTAGGAGTGTCATTAAAATGTTTATTCGTGGAGCAGTAAATGTTTATTATAATACATGTTACTGAACCAAATTAAAGAACTGTAATTATGTGTATACCAAGTGGTAAGGCAATATGCATTCATCAAGGCATAAGTAAAGACTGGGGGGCGAATATGCAGTCACAGTTTAATTTGATCTGAATTCTTGCCGTGGATATGGATGTTAAGAGGAAAGGACAATCTGTGTTAAGGCAGAGGACTGAGAGCCAGGTGATTCAGGGTCTGGTTGTGAGCCTGCAGCTGGCTACTTGTGGGGCCGCAGGCAAATCACTTCACCTTTCTGTGCCTTAGCTGTAAAGCTGGAGATGATGGTTCACACGGATGCTGCGAAGTTTTCAGTTCACCGCTATGTAGAGAAGTGTTTGAGGTCCTTGAAGACACTGTGTAAATCCTATGGAGTTGCTACTGCTCGGCAGCAAACTCAACACAGGGTGGCAGTTCTGCCCCACACCTCCAATTGGCCCCATGCGGGGTGTGGCCAGGAACTGGTTCCCGTTTCCTGAATCTCAGGGTGAGCCCCTCGCCCTAATGGCTTCTAGCAGGCAGAGATGCAGGATTTGACCTTAGATTCAGCTCAGACCCAGCATGGACTTTGGACATTCGCTGCTGCTTATTTGCATCCCAAATCCAGCCCCTTTGCACCCCCTGAGTGGCACAAAGGAGCTGAATGCCACAGCGTTTTCAGGCTATGTGGGGAGACAAAGCTGCTGAACTCAATGGCAACAGCCCTGGCTCATGTAAAGGGCATGGTCTCCTGGGTCTCCGTGCACAGACGGGAGAGTAACTGTGGTTACAATTAAGAGCAGAGCATGCCTCTCACTGGCTCTTCGCCCAGGGCACTGAGCTAAGGGCAGCGTTGTAGGAGTCAGCCCGCTGCGAGGAGAGGCTCTACTGCTTGAGGCTGGGATTTTGAAGGGAGCTGAAGGGAATCAATAGCCATTTCCTAAGGAATTTCAATGGCCGTTGGGTGCCAGGGTCCGTTAGGCCTCTTTGGCAGCCCCACCTTTTCTCCTGCTTTGTTTAAGGGATGCTAGAAGAGTCTCGCAAGCTTCCAGAGTAACTAGGAGGTCACGACACAACAGGATGGCTTGAGGAGAGAGGTGATTCTCCTCTAGTCCCTGCTTTGTTGGCTTCCAAAGCCTCATCCTCCAGTGCAGATCCCCAGGCCCTGGCTGAGGGGCGAAGCCTGAACATGCAGCTTGGCAGCAGTGTCGCTCATTTTCATTCAGTCCCTCACCCCCGCTGCGAAAGCCAGTGCCATAGGACACAGACGCCCCCCTCCCCATTAAGGGTGCTGTTCTGGGCTAAACGGTGTAAGTCTCGCCTGGGCAGGTTTCCAAGTAGCTATGAGAACAGCCCTGCGTACACTGGCCTTTTATTATCATTGTGGTGCTGGAGGTCCCTGGTTCAGCCCCCCACCTCCTCTCTGTAACACTTCACAGTCCCCTGCGGACAGTTCTGTTCCCGAGGACGCTGAGTGTCTCAGTTGCTCAGTCCTGGCCTGGGAACTGCTTGCAAACATACTGCCCAAAGGACTTGGCTGCACTGGCACAGTGAAGGGAAATTCCCAGCTCGAGGAGATGTACACACATTGGGTCTGATCAGGCTACCATGCCAGAAACGGCCTTGTGGTCGCGGTGCTGTGGGAGGCTGCTCTGGTTTGCTGGCTGAGTAGAGCCCATCCTGGATCGTAGGATGTGCTCGGGTGGCTGGGCAGAGCCGCTGCCTGGACCACTGTCCTATTTTTAGCACGCTAGCTCGACTTGAGCTAGCATGCTGCCATCGACCCCAGCTGGAAATAACACCTCCCAGCAGCAGTGTAGATGTACCACCAGAGGGTCTTGTCTACATGGAGGAGGTAATGTGCCCTCCTAGGGTGTGACCTAAAGCGCACTCGTGCCTTGCATGTTAATTGCTGGCGCTCAGTGTGGATTCCCTCGCGTACGGCGCCGTGGCTCTGTTTCAAACAGCACTCCATTAAAGCGCAATAGGGAGCCTTTAATGGCCATCTTGGGGAATCTACACAAACCAATTACTGCACAACACAGTGGTGTACTCACACCCCAGAAGGGTGCGTTACCCCACCTTGTAGACAAGACCAAATACGCCACTCATTGTTTTGATGTGTCTGCAGATAGTTTTGATGCTGCTGCTCCCCCAGGTGCACGTGTTCTCTCTGAACCAGGTGACAATCTGCAAAGGAGATGGGAACAATCAAAATCTTGAGCATCTTTAGGAGACACTGTCTGCAAGGCCCCTCTTTCGGGTATGTCTACAGTGCGACTCCACTTGCCCCCCCAGCCTGGGTATAAATAGTGGTGTTGATGTGGCTGTATACCCTACGGCTCCGGCTACCTGGGCAGTGCCTCCCCCTTGGGAACCACTGCTGGAACCTTTTTCCTAGAACAGCGAAAAAGTCAAGGGGAATGGCTCTGTGGGCCCCTACTTTCTCCCCTGTGCCAGCGCCTTTCACTGGCACAGGTAAACGCCACAACGTAATCAGAGCTGACTTGTCACCATGGCATGTAGCTGCACGTAGCCTACCCACAGCTGCAGGAGGGGTGCAGAGCATGGGGCAGGAACTTTTCTCTAAAGGGGAAAACAATTCAAACATCCCTTTTGTTTCTAATCCATCACAGCTCCCTCCCAACAAATGTCTCCCAAGAAGAGTTCTGACCCTGCAAAGGGCGGTGTGCCACATACACTGTCAAGTCCACTAGGCACTTTGCTGTTGCTGTTAGCTTCATGTGAAAGGTGCTCAGGTACCTTCCCTGCAGAGTACGTAAAACCCGAAAATAATAGTGCTGGTTATCTGGTGTTTCTGTTCTTCTGGGACAGTCTGGCCAGCTCTGGACTCCTCCTTTCCTGCTCCTGGCTCCCAGCTCTCCTCCCAGCAGAGGCTCTGCTGACAGGTGGGGACCCCGTCTGGCAACCGAGTCCCTGGAAGCAAAGAGAAAGCACAAGCATCGTGTGACTTGCTTGGAGCTTTCCCGGTTCTCCCACAGGGCTGCTTCGCTGATCCTCTTCTGTCTCTGCCCCGTCTTGAGATGGCCCCCTGTACTCGCCAGGCTTCAGGCTCACATCTCCTCCTGCACGTCCCACCCTCGCCTTCAGCTGAAATGGGCGGTAGTGGACTCAGCATCTTCCCCTGCAGGATTTCCCACCCGGCCCTCTACTGTGAGAGCACGACTCTCCTTTCTGCCACCCGTGCCTGTCCCTGCTCTACTCCAGCTGTGCCGCTAGTGTTGCTTCTGCCTCACCTGGGACCAGCCGACCTCTCAGTGCCGGCATCCTGCGTTGGGAGCATGTGACCAAGAGCCAGGCCTTCTGAGGACAAGCAGGGCAGCCAGCGAGGCTTCAAGGAGCTTGCAGAGAAGAAGGCAACACGGTGAGAGTTCTCCAGTGCTCCCAGTCAGAGGAAGCAGCGGGGAACGGGGAAGCTTCTTCAGGAGATGTGGGATTGGAGAGGACCTGGGAAGAGGCTCTCCATTGCAGATAGATGGAAAGGTCTGACTGGAGTTACCGGCTGTGATGGGCAAAGACAGAGTCCCTAAGGAGCTTCAGAAAGCACCAGGCACCAGGACCTGAGTTTTAGGAAGGAGCCATTGATCTCAGCAAGGGGGTCTAGGGACTGCGGAGGCAAGGCAAAACTGGTTCTAAAATCTTTAAATAAGCCACTGCCAGGTAAGATTATTTGATGCGGGAGAGCCTGTCGGTGACTGCTGGAGAGCTGTAGAAGAGCAAATGGAGTCAGTGTTTGGATGTGGTGTAACAGGCTTTACACAGATGGACTGTGTCCTCTGACCCCCCACTTCCAGGCTGGGGCCAGATTATCCTGCTGCATCTTCCTCCATAATAGTTTTAAAATCCAGCCACATTTCATCTTGCACAGCATGGCTGTCTCCACTGGGCTCCCTTCCTTCTGTTTCACTCTCTCTCTTCTTGAGCATTGTTCCCGGGAAGACAGAGCTGAGGGTAGGTGACCAACCAAGTTTTTGTAGGTACCTGGGCTCTGTAGCTATTTGGGGGGGCTTGGTAGCGGCTCATGAATGGGAGGGGTGCACACTGGCCGTTGCTTGCATTGCCTAACGAGAACAACTTTACTGAGCCTTCTCTCTTACAGATAATGCTACATATTTTTATGGGCCAGCAGAGAGAGCTTTTCTAGTAATTAACTGCCCACAGGTGTGCACACCTCTCTCTTTTATAGAGTGCTTTTGTTACAGGGCCAGCTAATCAAGTAGTGAATCAAGGATAACAAATGGATGTGCTACAGAAAGACCAATTTACAAGAAGGCAGAATTACCCTATTTTTCATATTGCTATCTGTGTATTGAGCGTGTTACCCTTTATCACCCACTCTCAGTCTTACTCACAAGCTGGATGTTATTTTGGATTTTTTGCTGTGAATCTGGTGATTAGAAGCTTTTTCTTCTTTAAAATCCAGTGAATGGATGGCAGAAGTTCTCAAGCAAACAAGCAAATGCTGTTGGCAAAGCTGGGCTTTTTTCCCCAGAACAGTAATGTTGTGCCTGAGCCGTATTGTCGAAGCTCCTAGGGTACAGCTGAATAACGTGTGGGAAAGTGGCCTGTACTGAACAGCGCCCGCGTCTGCCTGGAAGGTTGTGATGCCCGTCATGGATCAAGGCCAGCTGTAGCCCTGGCTCCCCATGGGTGCAGCCTGCACTGCAAGAAGCAAGCCTGCATGGGGAAACAAACTAGATCCAACAGCTCTTTGCTTTGACAGGCTCTGAGCCTTCACCTCCATTGGTAAAATCTCACCATTCTCCCGCCCCAGACGGGGGTCCTTGACTGCAGCCCCCATTTTCCCAACTCATATTACACTGTAGGCTCCGTAAGACTTCCCTTTGGGGCCTGGGACATAAATCAGAATATTGTTTTTCCTCAACAGAGAAGTGTGACATTAGAAAAGAATTAAAGGCAGAGAGGGCTGAAATGCAGCTGTCTAACATAAACTTATATATTGTGCAAGGGGGCAGTTGTGCTGTTCAAACATGATTTAGTTTGTACATGCCACCTTAGCTATAAGCATCAGTCTGTGCATGGCCTATAATATTAAAACAAAACTCACCTGAGCCGGATGGATTATCTCTTGGAAAACAGGCTCCAGGGGTTTTTTGCTAAGATTTTTGCAAGTGTCGGGCAACTCCTATTCACTGGAAATCCACTTAAGAGGTATTAGTCTCACAAATGCCTGCCTCTTTGTCAGATTTCAATATTAGAGAATTTACTGTGCTCTTGGGTAACCTAGGCTGCCTGCCACTTCTAAAGTCTCACTGAAAACTTTGCAGAGTTCGGGGTCTGTTTACTTTGTTGGCACACATTGGAGATGGCAAAGACCTGCTGGATCTAGTTCACTTTCCCATGCAGGCTTGCTTCTTGCAGTGCATTGTGCAGTTTTTTGTCCATTCTGGGTTGAAAAGATGTCAACTGATGGGGCTTTCACTGTTTTCTGTAGGACTGTTGTGCGGCCTGCTAATTCCACCATTAGGAGTTGCTGTGTATTGCTCATTCCTCATATTGCAGGAGCACTCTGAATGTCGTAGGCACCCTTCGTAGGTACAGTCCCTGCCCTCCAGAGCTTCCAGTCTAAAGTCCTTCATTTTTGAAGGCCATACAAAAGAACATTTTGAGGACTCCTGTGACTGGTGTTTTGAACCTGGGTATGATTCTGTGTGCCAGATCTGAACAGAAGCAAAACCAGTAGCCGAACACACAAACCATTGCACATGTATGTTTGTATTTCCCTGTCTTCATGTCAGTACCGTGGATTGTTCTACCAAAATAATGCAAAACCAAAGAGCATTTTCTAAGAAAAAGAAAATACAGCTCATTGAAAACTGCTCAAGGGAATGGGATGGTACTCTATCGAGATACACGCAACACACGCACGCCCAAGAAGCCGTAGAGAAAGCATGGGTTGAAAAGCTTAGTCTCTAGAGATTGACCACTCTCTGTGGTACTCATGGTCCTTCCGTAAAGGGACTGGGTGCATTTATTACTCTGTCTGAGGCGAGCAGGAGGAGAGTTGACATGATTACTCTCCCTATTGCACTTTTTCTGTGAATTCAGATTGAACCTCAGCTTCTAAGGGCTGCCGGCCTGTTACCTCTCTCCATGACGAAATTCAGTGCAGAAGAACGCAGTGAAACTGATAAGACATTCTGAGATCAGCAAATAATCTAATCAGGCACTTTTTCGTCTTTTGTACACGGAGAAGGCATAGAGCAGCTCCCATGGATAGCCCGCTCACCATTCATTGTAGTTCAGGGAGGAAGTTAAAAACAATCTTTATACCCTTTCTTCTCATCTTCCCTCCCTGTGGCCACTGGTTAGCAGTGTAAATTGCAGCAGTCTCTGGGCTGCTCTCTGTTATGCTATCTGCCTGTGGCCCTCGAGTGCCACGCGGGCATCCCAAGCTGGAGATAGAAGGGGGGGTCCATGAGCTGCTATTGTTGTTTATTATTTCTATTGCAGAAGTGCATGGAGGCCCTAATGAAATCAGGATTGCATTGTGCTAGGTGCTGTACAGAAATAATTCCTGCTCTGATGAACTTGTGATTTAAATAGACATGACTGATGAAGAATGGAAGGGGAACTGAGATACGGAAAGGTTAAGTGGTTTGGCCCAAGGTAGGTGGCAGAAGCCTGTTTGGAATAGGACAGGGTCGCAGTAAAGTACTTTCTACAGTGGCTCACGCTGTCTTTCTGCTGTGTTACCTGTGTGTGATCTGAGGATTCCCCGGACCAGTGAGAACCTCAAGTAGCCGTGAAACATCTTACAGAGATGTTCTGTGCCATTGAACATCCTCAAAGCAGCCAGGTCACACAGGAGGATCTGGGATATAGTCTGGCCATCAGGTGGAATCTGAGAACCAAACTTCAGCCTCTGTTCAGCAATGCATGTGCTTAATTTCCAGCATGTGGGTCATCCTGCTGAACTCAATCAGCCTGATGGGTCTATCCATTTACTGCAGTGGAGCCTGGGCATAAGGGCCTTGCTGGATCTAGGCCTTAGTAAAAGAAAGAAAGATCCCCACCCAGAAGGCTGTTAAATTGCTAGGCAAATTAGAGAAGGCATACGTTTCTTATCCCAGATGTTTCTCACCACATGGCATCTTCAGGTCCACGCTGCTATTTTATCCCCTTATTTTCTCAATAAAGCAGAAGAGAAGGAAACCACTTCAGATGTAATTGCATCTCACCGCTCCTGCTTGGCTCTATTACACAAACAGTAGGAAGAATTTGGATTTTCCTCTATGTTCTTTTCAGAGCATTTAAGAAAAGGGAAAAAAAAACCTATCTGGGATATCTGCAGTCAAACACCTGCTTTCTAAATTTTTCATGGTTACCTCATCCAAAATCCATACCCTTTGTTTTTAAGTGGGGTAGATAGGTTTTGTTACACAACGATTGGCATTCTGTAACAACATAATGCAGATAGTAAAGGTGAACAGACAAGGTGAACAGACCATGAAACTGATTTAAAGTGGCCCAGATACTGATATAAAGCTTGAGGGGTTTTGTTTGGTTGTTTAAAAAAATTGCCCGTCTTTTCTGTTTGTTCTTTTTAATTCTGATCATGGGCCGCTTTCCTGGGTAGAGAGGGTTCTGTTAAGAAACACGGTGCAAATCATCGTGCACTGTATCTTGGTTCTTTTTTCAGCCTTAGAGCCAGTTTCAAAGTTCAGTGAAATCAATAGGTGTCTTCCTATTGACTTCAATAGGTTTTGGATCATGTTCCTACCTGAATTTCCCAGATTGTCTGTCTCTCTGTCACTGACATAGATAGTACTTATCCCAAGGATATCTTAGGTCACTTTTCTACAGAAATAAAAATGGCTATTAAAAATAGCTCTGATGATTATTTTATCTACGACTAGCTAAATGATATAAGGCTATGCATCATTTGACAGAAATGCATTAAAATTTACATTTTTCAGGTAAATGTCAACAGCTGCTTGTTTCAGAAAGAAAGAAATTGAATGGCCGATTACTTACAGCATTTAGAGTAAATCTGAAATCTAACAAGCACCACAGAAGCTTTGCGGAGCACATAGTGCCACCTTTAATCTCCAGTCTCTTCCTTTTTTATGCAGATCTCTAATTTTCCAAATGTAAAACTGAAACCCCAGTGGTACCAATGAGCAACTTTTAGCCTGCAGTGTGGTTTTGAGCCACAGATGCACAGATGATGCATTGCACTTATACATCATAACAGCAGTATCGCTTTCATGATATATTAGTATAATTCACCATCAGTACACGATCGCTGATGTGGTACTCAAAAAACAGAGTTTTAACCTCCAAAAAGCATCTTCAGATGAAACCTGATTATTCTGATCCTTGATAGTTTTCAGCAGAAACATCAAAGTATTCCTCTGCTTTCTGTAGGGCAGTCCAGAAAAAAAGGAGGTACTCAGAATACGTTGCTAACTGGATCTTTTCTGTAGGTAACCCTTCTGCCAGGCAGAGCTGGTTGCACCAAAGGGCCGGGTTCCTATCAATGATACGACATCAGCTGGCTTGAGCCCCCACCCGCATCCCCTGGGAAATCAGACATCACCCCCTCGGTGCCCTAAAAGGCAGTACTTCCCCTGTTGGAAGCACAGAGTCTGAGTGTAGAAATGTAAATGTTTTAATGAAAAGGAAGGAAATGTTCAACCAGCATTGGTTTGGGAAAACAGTGCAATGCAGAATTCGTGAACCCAATGAGCAGAACCCACCACACCCCTGAGTATTTGAAGCATGTCCTCCACTTCTCCCTTCTCTCTTTCCCCTGCACTGACCACCACAGTTACAGTGTCCACCTCTCTTGGTTTTTTGTTTGTTTTGCGGGGAGAGGGGCTCAACAGTCCCCTTGCAAGCCCCTGCTGACCACCCATGGCGCCCACCATCTGCTGGCACTGATTGCTCGCTGCTCTCGCTATCCACCAGTGCCAATTGTGTGTTGCTCCTGCCATTTGCTGGCTCCCTACAGGCATTGATTGCTTGTGGCACCAGCCATGACGGCCTCCTCGGCTGACTGTCAGTCAAGGTTTCCCAGTTTCTCTACTGAATTCAGCTCTCAGAAAATTTTCCATGGGAGAACCTTTGTGCTGACACAGCAGCGATGTCCCCACTTAAAAACAGAAAAAACAAGGAGTCGTGTGGCACTTAAAGATTACCCGATTTATTTATCGCATGAGCTTTCGTGGGAGAAAATCCTACTTCGTCAGATGCTTTGAAGAGTAAGGAAACCCCTCAGTGCCTCCCAGCTGCTCCTACAATACTGAAGCATTCTTCCACCACGCTTTCCTGCTCTCTTTCAATAAGAGTGAATTTTTTTCATCTGAACCAGCTAAACCAGAGGTGGACAAAATATGACCTACAAGCGGGATCTGGGCTGCCAGAGGTTGCCGTCCAGCCCGCCACCTCTGGCCTACTCCTTTGCCTCCCCAGTCTCCAGCTGGCACCACGCCACCCCCATTTCTGCCCTCCCCCAGCTGGCACTGACCTGACCCCCATGCCGTGCCGCTCCGGAGCCGTGGCACCCTCGTCTACTCCCCCCACCCCTGGGGCTGGGGCTGCACCATCCCATTCACCTCCCACTGGCACTGCGCCACACCGGGGCCACACCATCCCCTCCACCCCCGGCTGGTGCTGCGCCGCGCTGGGGCCAGGGCTGCGCCATCACTTTCACCCCCCCCACACACACTCCCAGTGCTGCGCCACGTTGGGACCAGAGCTGCCCGTTCCTCCCCTCCGGCAGGTGTGGGTCTGCATTGCACCAGGCCACGCTGTCCCCTGCACGTCCCTGGCCAGCACTGCGGTGCCTTTTTCTGCCCCTCCGCCAGCTCGCCACCCCCCTACCCTGCTTACGCCACCCTCCTCTCCCCAGCCCCCAGCCTCTGTCCGCACTGGCCCACCTGCAAGTTTTATTGCCCACCCCTGGGCTATACACAGCTCATACAATCAAAGGACGTTTCATTGCCACAGCAGTTAATTTGTAACCCAAATCAGCCATACTAACCATTTCCCATCATTCCCAGCACTGAGGGTGGGTTTATCTGTACACAGTGAAATTGTGCCAAGTGCTTAATTGTCCTCATGCAAATAAGGTGCTGCCCTTGAGCTGACTGAGCTTGGAGGAGTGTCCTCAGACACTCAGAACTTATTTTACGTATAATTTCTGTCTATTCCGCTGAGCAAATGTTTCTTATGGACTGAGGCTAACACAGTGTAGAGGTATGTAGATTTCCTACCAAACAAACAGGCTGAACTATTCTGATTTTGGGTTTCAGTCTAAACTTGAGCCATGAGTCCTGAAAATCATGCTGAGGTTCATCACCATGGGTTGATTTGTAACTCACCGAGGGGCATTAGGTGGAAAACGTGTAACTCGTTGCCCAAAGCATGCAGGGCTGGTTTTGGTGCTCCCAGCTCAACCATGTTGAGGCAACAAGTACAAGGACTTGTAGAAGCCCAATTCTTGTCCAACTAGGATCCTCTGTGCTCTCTTGCCAATGACAAACTGTGGTTCTGAAGGACTGTGTTCAGGAATGGGGTACAAAAGGTGAGCAAGAGACAGAAGAAGAGAGAGGAAAGCCATCTTGGCATTCTTCAGACTCAATCGTACAATAGGAGAGTTTGGCCTTATGCTTAGAGCCCTGCACATCTAAAGAGGTCTGTTGGTATCTTCATCTGCAAATGCAAATATGTTGTATTGTTTTCCATCTTTGTGGATTGTGGATTGGATGTGATCCAAATTTCTGTGTCCATGCAGGACTCCAACAGGCAGGTAGGGTGCCTGTGCAGATACGTATGAAAAAAGGTGAATTGTGGATCATGGTTTGGGTACAAGTTAATTGTTATGGATGCATATTTGTATATCTGTTCAACTTATTCTCTTAATGCGGCAGTTTTGCTGGCAGGGGAGCTCAGAGGTAAAGGCTCTCCACTGGGAACGGCTCCCTCTAGTCCCTGAATTTCCTTGTACAAGTCACGGGAATGTCCCTGGGCTAGCTTTGTCTCTGGTGTAAGTCAGTGGGGCTGAATCAAGGGCAGAGTTGGTCCAGATGGACGGAGTGACTTGTCTAATGCTGGGCAGTGAGTCAAGGACTTTAATGCTCTGCCCCCCACCGCTGAAAGCTCATGCAATAAATAAATTTCTTAGTCTTTAGAGCCATTAGACTCCTTGTTTGTTTTGCTGAACCAGACTAACATGAATGTCCAGTGGGAACTTACAAATACATCAGACCTCTTGGAGGGAGCTAACACAACCACACCCAAGAACAAGATGCTTATGAGGGCGCGTGGGGGGCAAGACTGCCATTGATCGCAGTGCATGTCGAAATGACCCCTTCATTTCCACCAGTTCTGCACGTGGCTGGATTCCCAATGGATTTTATGCCACCAGAGCCCTCCACCAGTTTCCTGGGTGATGTTTTAGAAACAAAACTTTCAAATGCCTTTTTTTACCCTTGCAAAATACATTCCATCCATCCCCATGGGTTCTCGCCATAATACTGTTGCTACATGTACAGCTGTGTGGTTTGACAGCAGAGCCTGATGAGATTTTCTTTTATTCCATAGTCTTCTCAGAACGCTGCTGAGCCAGCACCACGTAACCCTGCCTCCGCAGCCCCTCGACTTACACCTGCAATCTGCCTTCTCATGCAGTCCTAAACTGGCAAAGTCTGATTCTTGTCAGCACAAAGTTCCAACACTCAACTTGAAGTTAAGTTATCATTTCAAAGTGCTGGCTAAATACAACTCTGACTGACAACTCTGAATAACTCCACAGAGCTCCTAAACTTTCTGGCATTTCACTCAAAAGTTCATATTGCAATTTCATGTTTTTCATCTTATATAGGTTCCAGATGGGCAGCCGTGTTAGTCTAGTAAAGCAAAACAAGCAAGGAGTCTTGTGGCACTTGGAGACTAACAGATTTATTTATCACATGAGCTTTCGTGGGCTATTCCTTTTTCAAAGCCTCTGACGAAGTGGGATATTCCATGAAAGCTTGAGCGACAAATGAATCTGTTAGTCCTTAAGTGTCACAAGACTCCTTGCCTTTTTTTTCATGTCGTATAGTCTCAGAAGATTTGCAATACAGTTATAGGACATGTTAACTTTTTTTCCCTGTTAAAATAATCCATTGGGAGGCAGAGTATAGTAAAGAGGATCTAAGGAAAGCATCACTGGCAGCTTTAAAAAATCATCGAAATAATCACCATTGCCTTGTTTTTTTAAATTTTCAGCATGTTCATGTCCACATACTTCCAAGGAAGGTTGGAGACTTCAGCAGAAATGACAGCATCTATGATGAGGTAGGTCTGCATTCCAAAGATCTTGTTGCTGGATCAAAGCGGTTTTAGCTTTACAAAATCAGTGTAACAAGCCAGGTCTTGCCTGAGATCAGGTGGCATTATTTAAAATGAATACCACTGAATTTCATTTATTTTAAACAGCTGGCAAAGAATCTGGTGACTAAAGAACAGCAAACAGCATTATATGGGGGTTTTTTTGCACATGAGGGATCCAATTATGCAATGTTTAGGGGTATAACGGAGTGTTAGGCAGTGAAGAAGACCCAGTCTCTCATTCTCTCCCATCTGTGTGGACAGGGCTGGGAAGACCTGTGTGGGGAATGAGCAAAGTTTTGTATTGTGTCCCAACACACGGGTTGGCACGGCTGTGCCAGCTCTGTAAGGCAAATGCATTTCACTTCCCCCCTGGAGAAAGGAGAAAGCCAGGGGTCCGATAATCGCTCTGAGAGTCACTGTCTGGCTCCTGACCTGCTCCAGAGCAGCCCTTTGCTCAAGCCTCATGGCAAAGTCACCATTCAGCCCTAAAGATCAAAATGAAGCAGAACATGTACGTGTGCATCTTTGACATGTGGATGCATGGGGATCTATTTACAGGACTGGGGCAGTTACCTTTTCATTTAATTACTGATTTTTTTAAAAAATGAACATCTATATTGGACGTTATCTCTTTCCGTAGCTGACAGCAGTCTAAATGAGTTAAATGAAAATTGTAGGTAATTCACTTTTGCATGTGCTTCTTCGTTTCCTTGGTAAGAGATTGTATTTTAAATATAAAATCTTTTATCCCTTGCTAAAAATTATTAATGTTGACTTGTTTTAACACCGCCACCACGCCATCTGTTTTTGAAAGGATTCATCATCTTTTTATGCTGTTGCACTTTTTTTCATGATGTACACATGGCTGGATGACCAAATTGCAAGTGTTAAAAATCAGGGTAGGAGGTTGTGAGTAATATGCACCTACATAAGAAAAATCCCCAAATATTGAGATTGTCCCTAACATTTGGTCACCCTAGCCCACAATGATGCGTCCCTATGGAATATTTATTTACAGATTCAACAATGAAAAATGTTTGAGCGAGTTTGGAATCTTCTCTAAATGTTATGACTATGTAAAGTGATTATGGCAATGAAATATTTAGCATACTGGCAGTAATGTGTAAGTGAAAGTTATGGGGTGGATAGGGCTCTGACTCTGGAAAGACCCCTGTAAGTAACTGCACAAGCAGACTAAGGTCGGTCCATTAAGGCAGTAACTGTGCACAGCTGTGGTTAAAGCAAAATCAGCAACATGAAATCTAATTAGTATTTAAAAAACATATTTAAAATAGTTGTAGGTACTACATGAGTCCTCAAGTTCATCTGCCTTTTTAGCTTTGTTTTACAATGACATTTTCAATTTTTAAAAATGCTTTTCTTTTCCCCTGTTGTTGCACATAAAACCCACACAAACAGGCATAGCTTAATGAAATACAATGTATGCTAAGTGCTGTAAAATGGAAAAAGTAAAGAAACTAAACAAGATATTCCTTTCCAATTGCTATCAGCTATAATAGATTTAGGTGGCGTTTGTAGCAATAGTAAGCAAAACAAAAACTCAGATCACATTCTGGCTTTCAATTGACATTATACCCTTTCCGGGATGAATTTAAACCCCAGTGTTACTCAAATATTGATAATTAGTCATGTGTATTTTGCAGTGACAGTAGTTAAGTCCAGATTTCAAACCTTTAAGCTATCTGAAGTTATAGTGTGTCATGCAAGAAGAATGTCATTTGGACCCAGCTTAAATTGTTCTACACAAAATTCTTCTAGCTGTTTTTTAAGCAATACATTATTATACATTGCATGCGTACATACATACATTTAAGCAATACAGTATTATAGTGTATGTAGTGTATGAAATCCTTTTGATATTTTTGGGAGGTGGGAAACCAGAAATTATCACAATATTTAAATAGGAAAGCTGCCCATTCAAAGTGTACAGTTCTGTGGGAAGGGGTGAAATTGTTCACCACCGAACAGGGGCATAGCTACAGGCGAAGCTGGCTGGACTGTGGCCCACTCTCTGAAAGCAGGCCCATCCTATCAGATTTGAAGCAATTCATCCAAATTTTTATCAGCCTCTGTTTCATTTGTGGCACAAGGTTTGTGCCCACCCCTAACAACCACAGGCTCTACCACAAAATCAGTTCTGGCTACACCTCTGCCACTGAAGCGTTGCTCCATGTTGTCACAGAAGGATGTGTCTGTCTGTCAGGAAGCTCCATGTGCAGATCTTTGGCAGATCAGCAGATCACTATATACCAGCAGGCTGCAAATCTGCAGCAGGTACCCTGCTAACTGGGGAGATTAGGCTATTAGAGGATTCTCAGATCCCTAGAATGTAGTCTTAGGTTGATCGATATCTTTTTTGTATATGTGGTTTAGTTTACGTAAGTTAGGCTGATAAAGGGAGTCAGATAGCGAGCATAGACACTAGACTGTAACTGTCTCAAGGCCCCTTTCCATGCAGAGCGTGTACATGTGCTGCTCAGCCCACTTGTCATCTGTTTCTGCTTGGTAGATCACTGGCAAGTCCCATGACACCCTTCACTCCTTGACAAGTGAAGAAAGTACCCAGATGTCGAGGCGGCAGTCTCTAGGATTTCTGAAGACAAGATGTTGGAAAGAAACTGCAATCTATTGCTGTTTTCCCAGCCCCCATAAAGCGCTCCCCCCATCCCTGGTTTGGCTTGGGAATGGCTATCGCTGTTGTTGACTAATAGTTTGAGCAGAGAAATGGGAATCAGGATTTCTGGAGGGTGAATCCACGTAGGTAAAGCCTATTTATTAGGCATTGCGTGTCAGACCTGGGGATGCCCTCTCCTAATCTTCTTTTAAGATACAAGAAGAATATTTAAAGGTAGAAAATAATGTACCTGTGGCAATGCCACAATTTCCTGTACTTAGAGAGAGCTTGCAAATTAAGCTGAAGTATCTTTGAAGTCCGGTGTATTAAATGCAAAGTTTCTGTGGATCCGGATGACCAAAGGATCATATTGACCAGGGGGGCAGACAAGAACGAACTTTTGGGACAATAGTGTGAAGTGGGGTTCCTGAGGAAATAGCTAGGAGGGGCAAATGCAAATCTCCCCCCCCGCCTTTAGTTATGCAAAAACCCCACCCAGAAGTGAGGGCAGTTGTTTGCTGAATTACCTGTTCCCAAAGCCCCAAGACCAAAAGGCTCAGAGGGATAGCAAAGCAGGCTTGCAGAGGAATTTTCACTGGCTGGGACATTCATTGTGGAGGCAGGGAACTGCTTAGCCTGGAAATATCCTGGTCCAGATACAGAGAAGGATGCATGTCTCCACCTAACAGAGATGATGGCTGAGTTGCTGGGCGTCAAGAATGAGTACCTGGCTGGTCCAAAGAGGGAGAATACAGGTGCTGTTGATTTGAGTTATGACAGCATCTTTATTTTTATTTTTATGGAACTGGCTAATTAACTGTGTTGAATGATGTCTGTTCTTCTGGATGTGTATTTATACTTTTTCATGATTCAGTACTGGAAACTTAATCACAAAACTAAAGAGAGAAAAATATCCAATCCCAAAATGCCTTTCCTGCCATGTTGTCTCCAATAAGTGAGTTGATCTTTTAGGCAGGTGTGTCTCAGTGCATGCATCAGAAGCTACAGCTTGATTTCTTTTAAATATTTATAGCCTCATTTGTAATGAAAAACCTATTGAATGTGGAACATTTTGGCTGAGGAATATGCTTTGCTCCTTTCTCTTTACAGTGAGAGTCCCTTGAATTTATTTATTTCCTGGGGGCTGCTAAGTAACCAGAATGCCACTTTGCCACAGTGAAAATTTATAGTGGTTTTTTCAGTCCTCCCACTTATTTGGAGCCCAGTCTTGCAGACAACTTACATGTGACTGCAAATACAAACTCATTTCTAGTTTACTCTGCGTTTATACCCATTTCCTATGAATGTCGAGGCATTTCTCTCACTGAATTTGATTTGTTTCTTTAAGACTGGATCTTCAGTGAAAGCACTGGGCGGCTGTTAGGGAAAGGCTCTAATCAAAACACCTCCATACTGTCCTCTGTATTTCTTTCCTTTGGTTTAAGGGAGAATGAGAGCATTATATTTGTCCAACAATGAACTTAAGGGCATTTTTACCCCAGAATATTTTTTACAATAGACGGTCAGTTCTCTTCTGCTGTGAAAGTATGACATGACGGATGGATTCAGTTGCGCATCAGCGGCTGTCCTCTGTACTATGAGGCAATGAGAGGTCATCATACTAAGACCCTAAAGAACATTATCGTGAAATGTCTCTTCTCTCCCTTAGCACCTCTCTTTGGGAACGTTATATGCTCGGATAGCCTCCAACACTGAGGCCGTGATCTCAGCTGAAGCTACTAGCTGTTAATATAATAAAAATTCTAATCACCATGCCTTAGGTTGAGGGCGATAACCCTTTTAATATGGTGGGTGTGGGCCTTTTCCATGGCTGCACATTGAGAACAGAGAATCAGAAGTTTGCATTGCCACTGCTAATGAACATATTGACAAGAATGACAGCCTGGGCAACTGGAGACGTAGAATCATAGATGATTAGGCTTGGAAGGGACCTCAGGAGGTCATACAGTGCAAGCCCCTGCTCAAAGCAGGACCAACTCAAACTAAATCATTCCTGCTAGGGCTTTATCAGACTAGATCATAAGAACCTCTACAGATCCACATGCCGGCATTGCCCCACCAATGGTTGACTTATCCCTGTTTTGAAGACAATCTCTCTAGGGGAGTGAACAAAGCTCAGCCTATCTATCAATGAGATCCTTAGTATCTACCAGTGCTACTCAAAACGGTGTCAGTAGCACTGAACAATGGATTTCAGGATGAAAAATCCTGTGCCCCCTCACTCTGTCCTCAGTAACTGGAGTGAGACCACCTTCTTATTTCCACAGACAGATACTATCAGTGCAAACTGTATTCAAAACACTGAATTTAAGGTGAAAGGCTCTGTGTCTGAAATGTGTTTACTCTCCCTCACACCCAAATTTCTTGTCTCCAGCTAGGTCAAAGCTCCTTGACTTGATTGGTGAGAAACAAAACAAGCAAAAGCACAAACAAGAGCCACTGAGACCAATAGCCAGATGCTCTTTGGAATCGAAGACACCTATGTCTATTAGAGTCCTGGCTGGGACTCTGCCTGAGCCAGCTGCATTGTACCTGGTCAAAACTCATAGCCTCTGAGGTCAGGAGGGACCACCCACTCCTGCACTAAACCTCTAGCCTCTTCCACAACTTAGAGATTGTGTAAAACTTCTAAAGCAGCGGCAGTATTCAGCCTGTGCTGCACTTCTCCTCCCTCTGGTGTTCAGTCAGCAGAAGAGAATCACTTTTTGGGAAAGAGACTTTGACTTGCTGATCTCATTCAGCACATTATGTTAAATCATTCCAGCAGCACAGAAGAACCCATTAGAGATCACTTGCCCTTCTGGAGAATGAAGATAGCAGCCAGGCATAAAACTCTGGCTTTCTAGGTTCCTTTTCAACCAGGCCGAACTGAGGACAATGGGGAATTTGCAAGCTTAGCCAAACACACCTAGAGTTTACGTCTCTAGTGAGTGACTCGTTGTAGCTTTGAGTGTAACGCATCTAGGTACTGAAGTGCTGACAGAAGCTCTTGTGATGCATCATTATGTAGAAAGCCCAGTGGAGGTCTCGTTAGTTGAGCATAGCTGCATAACATCTTGAAAGTAGGAAGGTTATTTAAGAGCTGATCCAATGCCCATTGAAATAAATGGGAAGACACCCGACAATGTTGGTGGGCATTGCATTAGGCTCTCCATGAAAATTAACAGCATGTGCAGTTAATAAATGGTTCCCGAGCCCATTCCTTAGGGTTGGACTGTACCTTATGGCAACAGACTGTTGCCTGCTGGTAGATCAATCTGCTATATTTTAAATTCTCAAAGGGCTAAATTCTGCCTTATTTACATCTTGTGCAAACCCTTAGGGCGAGACAGGACAGAATCTACCTCTAATTGATGCACTCTGAGTTTTCTATTCCATTTCAGTGGAAGTGTGCTTTTCTCATAGGCTGTGAACATCATTCAGGGCTTGCCAAAGTAATTGTTGACAAAACATTTTCCTTTTAACTAATAAGGCATTTTCTGACACTTCCCCTAGCCAAATGAGCACAGATTGGCCTTGTTTGCCTCATCTGCTTTGGGATAATACAGAGAATTTAGCAGAATAAGTCAGTTCAGAAAACCGAACTGCCCGTGATAATGCAGGAACGTTTCCTTCTCGGGATACTGAAGTAGGAGTCATATTTAGGTCTTACTGTACTTCCCCTTGCAGTGCTTCAGTGCTACTAGGGTGCCAGGATATTCCTTTAACAGTTTGGGCTGGGGAAGGCTCAGACCAGAGTGAGGAATTCATTTCAGAGGAGTGCTTCTCTGAAGAATATTCAAGTGATGCATGCTATTGGAATCTGCAAAATTTAAGACCGAAAATCAAATCACCTGGAAATCGCCGAAAAAAAGTTCTTATGAGTGTTGTGTCACTTTTTGTGGGCCTAGCTGTAAACACTGTGTGAACATCCTTTCTTGCAGTATTTGCCAGGTCTGGTCTTGGCGTATGAAATGTACTAAGGGCTAGTAGTCTGGTGTTTTCATATGGTACACGACTATTTTCCTACAGTATCTAATGTGTTATGTTTGAGACTGTGCCTACTTTATTGATGCTACTCATGTTCTCAGTGGACCATGGGTTTATGCTATCATGCTGTAATGGTCTCGTATTTTGCAATCCCTGTCATGAGTGCAATAGCACAGTGGCTGGCAAAACATCTGCATATTTCCTAAGTGCATCCAGCCTCCACAAGCCAAAACTGACACGTTATTCAGTAGAGTATTGCACAACCAGTCAGTACATTGAGAGACAGCTCATCATCAGATCTATTTCCCTTGATGGAAACTCCACTGTCTGTGATATTTTCTGCCCTTTCAGAGTTTGCATGATATTACCTGATCCAATATATGAAATCTCTAAGACCTTACTATACTTTCTGTGTATTGTATACACATCACTTCTTAACTCAATTGCTCAGTGAGGAATAGAAAGGCAGGATAAATATCATAGGCAGGCCTCATTAGCAATCCCTTATTTTGCTGAAATCTTCCTTTTTGTCGGCTCTGGAGAAGTCAAAGGGAATCATCCTGACCACAGAAATGAATTAGATGTAGTTAGAAAGCTCTGTATTAATGCAGCTACTCTTCATGATCACACACTTGCCCTTTATACCTAGAATTTGTGTGGAAGATAAAGTACATTTGGCATTTTACATATCATCGTGCAGTCTAATGGCCGCTTGGCCCACCCGTGTCTCTGAACTCCACCACTGCTCTTACCGCTGCTCGCCCTTTGCTGACTTGGTTCTGCTTTAGCAGCCCGACTCCAAGATTTTGACAGTCTTTCCCTTCAAGGTACCAGCTATTATTATCTTGAAGCAGTTGCATCTGTTTAGGCCTTGTTGTAATGGTGACCACTGCAAATGAGCCCGTGCCCCTTCTCCCCTAGAATATTTGCTGTACTTATCCTTTGGGAGTCTTTGCCACTTACTGTCCTGGAGAACAAGCCATTGGCAAGCCTGTTAGTCACAAAAGGCCTCAGGTCAAAGACCAGATGCTGATAAGGGGATTAGTACTAACATGATCCCCTGATTACCTGTTTTTGGAATTACTCAGTAACTCAGGTGCGTCTTGTGTATTTTAGGTGTCTAAGGCCTACTCTAGTTTTGATTCACATACTGTATGTATGTTGCATTAATGCTGATGGGGAGAACAGTATCCTATCTTGATTTTCTGAAATTGGTGGGATGAGGAGAAAGCTAGATAACTGGAGCGTTCACTTCAAACTCATCCCAAAGTCAGTTTCCCCAACGTCTCACTGGTCTGAGGCACTTAAGGCACCTTGGTCTCAAAGTCAGCTGTGAACAAGGGGGTGGTGGGGCCAGCCTCATATCTGACCACTTTTAGCTGCCCTAACCTGACACTTTAAGTACCCATTTTTGCAGCTGGGTGTACAGCAGGTGGTCTTTCCTTGGGGGAATCGAGTAGAACCCAGACGTGCGACTTTCTGGATTATAGTGGAGCACCTTCACCAGTCAGCCGCAGCACTCGTAATGTTTCCCGAGCCAGCCCTTTATTTCTTTCAGTGGCAGTGTTTGCATCACCTTACACTGAAATGTTGCCTCAGATGCTGTTGCTGGAGTTCGCGGTGACAACAGCAGTTTCATACACCCACAGTAAAATGAGTCTGAAGCCCAGGACAGCGTACTGCAGATCGTCTTAGCAGTTTTTTCCTTCTGAAGAAAGTCAATACAAAGTAATTAGTTTAACAGAAAAATAATAGGGTGAGGGGAACCACTGGCAATTTAGAACCAGCTGCAGCTGATAGAGCTGATTCATTTTAATTTACAACAGTGGGCTTTCTTACAGCCAGCGTCTCACTGTTCACCACACCTCTGAGCCCCATCTGGCATCCAAATAATAGTGACAGAGGGTTAGCCAGTGCCCCTTTTATACGGACGTGAGCTCTGCTTTTGCCCGAAGGAAAGACCCCTTTAGTCTCTGTGATCTTGAATAGTCCTCTTTATCTGTACTGCTTTGGAAACAGGAATCACGTATCTCTGAGGTATGGGCTCTCTGTCCGAGGTGCTTCCCTCGGAGTCATGGAATATCGCAGTGGGCCGGGGTATGCCTTGCAGTCACGAGGTTGGGAGTAATCACCACATTTCATTCAGGATGAATGTAAAGACATGACTGAAACAATAACAGTCTCCAAACCTAAAAGGCAGGCACAGAGACAGACACGCTCTGGACAAGCACTGTGTGTGACCCTGAGAGGTCAAGGTTATTAGTTTTTCCACTGGGAAGAGAATAGCAAAAATTGAAGTATGAAAAGTGGGTATTTTCCCTTTCTCTAACCCCTCGCACACTCAATCCTCCTCGAGTCTAACACTAGAAGGGACTGTTGTGAACACTGAGTGTGAGCCCTATATAACACAGGCCAGAGAACTCCCCAGAATAATTCCTAGAACAGAATTTTAGAAAAACATCCAGTCGTGATTTAAAAATTGTCGGTGATGGAGAATCCACCTCAACCCTTGGTAAATTGTTCCAATGATTAATTACTCTCATTGTTAAGAACTCATGCCTTATTTTCAGTTCGAATTTGTCTAGCTTCAGCTTCCAGCTTCCAGCCATTGTATTTTAGATTGTATATCTTCTTATAGTCTAGTTTGTCCAGGTGGAAAATAGGAAATAAATGTGAAAATGAGATTTCCTTTCTCCCCCACTATTATAAACCTGCTTACTGTTTTTCAGTGGTTTTATTGTTGGAAAAATAAAGAAGGAGGGAAGGGGAAAAAAAAAAAAAGAAAAACTCAGGGAAAACTCCAACAATGCAGAAACTAAAAATAGGCAACTGAATTTATTTGGTTTCCAAAAATCAAAATGAAATGACTCCTTTTTAGCTGAATTAAAAGATTTCCTTTTAATGAAGTTCACTGCAAAATGTGCTTTTAATTTTTTTAAATTTTATTTTGACTTGAAAAGTCTTGAAAAAAAGCAAACATTTTTAGTCAAAATGATTCAAGGAGGGATCATTTAAACAGATAGTTCTGACCTGCAAGAGGCTGGTGATCTTTTGTTCCTTAACAATTCTTTTTCCATCAAGTTCTAATAATAATGCACTGTCATCATGTTTTCAATTCTCTATATGCTGCAGGCTTTTGACAGTGCACAACTGCATAATGTGGTCTGTCAAGGAACCTTTGGGCCTTCAGTTTTCAACTGGAATTTGAAAATCTTTGAAAATTTCCCTTGATCACTGGATATTTCTGCTAAAGTGATCATCAGTCAAACGCTGAGCATTAACCTTCAAAAATTGTCATCTTTAAGGTGACACAGGACATCATTTAGGTATTTCCATCAGAGCTGTTGTTTCAGGTTCTCTGTAGACTTAGAAGGACAACAGTCTGATTTCAAACTTCAGTTAGAGATAACAAAATATGTGTCTGCTTTTGTTAGAGACAAAGCTCAGTTTCATGAATTAATACTTCACCTAATATATTTAAAATGGTAGACTAAATATTCATTGCTAAGGAAAGCTTAGTCAAACTCTGTGACTTTAGTGTCTTGCTTTATAGGAAACCCATTTTATATGAAATGTGGATATACAAAATAATTTTAGGAAGAATAATTATGGCTTCTCATTCCACTGGTGTTTGTATTAAAAAAAACTAAAATCATTCTTTTCTCCCTAACATTCAAATCTTCCAGGCTCTGGTACTGCAATTAGATTCAGGTGCCGGGGCTGCTGAACCCAGCACTCAGGACCCGCAGTGGTCCATGCCGGTCTGATTGCAGATTACAGCCATAGATTACAAGCAGGAGGCTGCATGGGAAATAGGTACAGATTCAAACTCTGCACTGAATTTTGTTCAGCTTTGAAATTTTATTGCAGAAGTCTTCCAACTGTTTGGCATGCCTCCTCCGGGAGGCTGTGGCTGGGCCCAGGGCCAGGGGCCAAAGGGGGTGGAGAGGGAGCATGACCCAGCCTTGCTCTGCACACACCTCTGCTCCAGGCCTGGTTATGGTCTCGGCCTCCACACACAACGCCTGGCTCGTTATGAGTCTCTAGTCACCGTGCTTGTACCTAGTCTCAGCCCACGGTCCTTTGGCCCACTGCAGTCCCTGGCTTTGACCATGGCCCCAGCCTGGCCTCAGACCCAGGCCCTGACCACGGTTCTGCTCCCAGCCCCAGCTCTGGAAAGAAAGGTGTGTGTTGGGGGGTGCAGACAGCAATAATGGGGAGGGTTTAAAGAATAGTCCACAAGAGGAAGCTTTGTGGGCTAGTGAGCACAGACTGGTAAATAGAGCAACATCTCGGTATCAGAAGGGAGACAGTTCTCAAATCTTTGACAAGGGAATATTTAAACTGATGCCCTGTCAGGATAATTACAGACAATTTGGTTTTGTTTAAATATCATAGCCAGGATTGTTTGATTCCTTTCCACAGTAAGGCTTGATTTGAACACTGCAATGCAATGCTTTCCTGTAAGATCTTTAACTCTTTAGCTTCAGAAGATAACTTCACATTTACCGTTGTCAAATACATAGTTAACGAACAAAGAATTGACCAATTTCTTGCAGACTGGAACTGTAGTGGTATGTGTGCTTCTCGTAGGTACTGCACACACAGAGATGTATATGAAAGAGAGACAAGCTAATTAACAAACCATTCAGTTGATGCTTATTTTAATCATACTGGCTGCCCATCTTGGCAGACAGAGCTGGTAGACCACAGAGGCAGGAGGCAAGCAATCACAGTAAAATGGTGCTGATGGTGGGAACTCGGCTCAGGAGTGCAATTTGACTTGTCAGGTTATATAGACATAACGCTTCACTGTTGTGCACAGACACAACTGGCGTTTTAAAAGTCTGTTTCCCTACTGATGTTGTGGAATCTGCTATCCTGTCTCCTACTGCTCATGAGCCCCCAATTTATTAGATGATGTATTTACTGTAAAGAGCATGCAGGTTATGCAATAGCATAGGCTCGTTTGTCTTTTGTAGTGAGTTGCTCCACTACTCTGTGCTAATTGACCCTCATCTCCAGAGCCACTAGATTTTCAGACTAAAAACTGGGATGCCTCCTGGAGCATGAGCACAAAGTAGCAGTTCAGATACCATGGTGATGGTCTTAGTCTTAGTGGGAGAAAGTGACTAGCGGGATGCTACTGAAAAGTCTAGGAAACAGTTAGCTTCATTTTTTATTAAGGTTGGGTTTCAGAAACCAAAAGCAATTAAAAATGAGAAGGGAATAGATGAGGTTTTTTAAAAGTAGTTGTTAACTATGGCCAAGAAGAAGTTTTCACTGAGAAACCAGTTCTACAGGGAACTAAGGACAAAGTAAGGTATGTATATCGTCACCTTAATAAATTTACTTGTGGTTTATGTTTTTTTCCTTCATATACTTTATCTGTCCTCACCTTCCCATGTTATACACTGTACTGGGACCTCTGCTGTTCAACATGTTTATAAGTGAACTGGGAAAAGAGGTAATGTTTGCACCTGTTACAAAATTACTCAAGTCAGCTAAATGTGATGCAGACTATGAATATTTACAAAGGGATCTTGGCAAATTGAGTGATTGGGTGACAAAACAGCAGATTAAATTCAATATTGATAAACGCAAAGTAACATACATTGGAAAACATAATCTCAACTATACATACAAACTGATGGGGTCTAAATTAGCGGTTACCACTCAAGAAAGAGACCTTGAAGTCATCATGGAGAGTTTTCTGAAAAAAATCACTCAATGTGCAGCAGCAGCCAAAGAAGCTAACAGAAGGTTGCGAATTGTTAGAAAAAGGGTAGATAATAAGACAGAAAATATCATGATGCTGCTAAGACCACCATGATATGCCCACAGCATACTGAAGACTGTGCACAATTCTTGTTGTTGCATCTCGAAAAAAAAAGAAAAAGAAAGAAAGAAATGCAACAGGTACAGTGAGGGACAATAAAAATGGCTGCAGGACTAAGTATTTACTGAATCCAGCCCCTAGAATAATACCAGCGACTTCAAGAAAAATCAAATTTCTAAGCCAGCACAGACCTGGTTATACCTGTTAAAACACATTAGATTCTGGCAGTGATATTCCAATAGCCAGGAGAAACAGGGAAAGAGACAAACATGGCCCACAGCCCTTTTAATAGTGTTTCTCTCAGACTCATAGAACTTTTAATAGTGACTTTCTCTCAGTATAGCGGTGCGGTTTCCCCACTCTGGCTGTAAAGGGTTTAGAAACTCAGCAGAAGGGAGCAATCAGTAGAGACAGGAGGCTGCTGGGACAGTCAGGGCCCAGGAGCCTGTATTAGAGCAGTGGTTTTTAAACTTTATTTTCTTGGGGCCCAGTTGAAGCAAATCATTTATGCCTATGACCCAACAATTACATCTTCAGGCAATACATTCCACTTTTTTGGCAGCTGCAGCAGGAGCTGCTGTGACCCAGTACTGGGTCTGGACCCTGCGTTTGAAAACCACAGTATTAGAGGAAGGTATCAGGCAGTTTTCACCTGGCTTGCAGGGCTGAAGGAAATACTGTTGAGCTGGCTGTAGAAAGTAGGACGAGGGACAACTCTGTGGAGACTGCCCTGGCTCAGGTATAGCCCAGACCCTGACACACGGCTAACAGGTACCTGGGAGAGGTGTGGACAAGGCCCCCGGGACCTGCTGAACTGTGGGTGGAGCTGAGTTGGGGGTTGGTGCAGCACCCAGTCAGGATGTGTAGGGTCCCTGGGCTGGGGCCTGGAGAAATGGGCAGGCCTGGGTTCCTCCTGTCTCCCCTAGACCTCCAGTGTCTAGGATTAGACTGTGCCCCAAAAGGGGGGAACTGAAAGGGACTGAGCTGGAGGGCTGCAGTCTGGACTAGAGTCTGTAAGAAGGTGGAGCACAGGCCACTGGATGGGATGGACACTTGAGCAATTCCTCAAGACCATTACCGGGAAGTGCCCATCCAGCAAGACACGTGCTGCCATTTGTCTACACCCAGTCATAGCAATCACCTCCTGCCGTCAGTTTGCTTCACTTACATGCATTTGAGGACTATGTGCTGCTCTGCGCAGGAGTATGTCTGCACCTTCAGCCTCTGTCAATCTCTTGTGTGTCTCAGTTTAGGCTGTTAGCATGCAAAGCTCATTGCCCGTCACACTGACCAGAACGTGGTTTCCTTACACTCCCCTCCCCCCCAGTCCGTTGGTCTGTATTCATCTCCTTTCTCTCTCTCTCTCTCTTTTTTTTTGTCACATAGTTAGAAGGTAAATTCTTTGTGGCAGGGTCTCCATATTTGTACAGTGCCTAGTGCAATAGGGTGCCGGACAATGAGTAGGGATTCTAGCTGCTACAGTGATATAAATAGATAAATGCTAATGAAGCATAGAGCGCCCATGCACATGGATCAGCTTGCAGGACCAGGGCCTCATTCCCAAGTCACATACCGGTATCAGATGCAAATGTTATTTTCTTATTAAACACAATTCTTTGCAAAGAAAAATAAACCAAAAAGAAAACTTTGAATCCGCTTGGTGCAGCCAAGTCACAGCATTTCTTTGTTACTTTGAAGTCCTGCAAACAAAAATGGCATGCCAGAGCTCTGCAGAACTGCATTGTAATGTTAGAGGTTATGAACTTGGAAAACGTAAGTCTCTCCTGGTAATACAGGAACAGTCCCTGGCCTAGAGAACAATCACAAGTGGTTTTGCTACAGTGTGAGCCAGAAAGTCACCTGAATGAGAATATTAAAGTAGTGAGGATGGATGGGGTAAAATCTTGCCCTCTTGAAGTGAATGGGCAGAAAGTCATTGTAAGGATGGTTCCAAAGGGGTGGCCCTCTTAGTCTAGGTCTGCAAAATAAGCAGGGAGTGCTGTGGCACTTAAAGACTAACAAGCTTATTTATCACATAAGCTTTTCTAACTATTTGTCACATGAGCTTTCGTGGGAGAAAATCCCACTTTGACAGATGCTTTGAAGATGAGGGAACTTACAGAATGGGAGCAAAATAAATGCAGGGGAGTGTAAGTCATGAGATGAGGTCACACTGTAACAGCAAATCAGAGCATTTGTTAAGATTCAAACACTGGGAAACAGCATTCAGAGGAAGGTGAGGTCAAATCACCTGTTGTAATGGGAGAAGAGTCCATAGATACTATGTAATCCTGTTTTCACACAATCAAATCTGCCTACAGTGTGACCTGATCCCATGCCTTATACTCCCCTGCATTTATTTTCCTCCCATTCTGTAAGTTCCTCCTCCTTCAAAACATCTGATGAAGTGGGATTTTCACCCATGAAAGCTCATGTGATAAATAAATTTGTTAGTCTTCAAGTGCCACAGGACTCATTGCTTATTGTAAGGTTGCTACATGTACTTCTGAAAAATGCTTTTTTAAATTTTTTAAATTCCAAGTCTTTTAAATTTGCAATGCAGTCCCAAGGGCAGGGATGGGAAGGAAAGCAACAAGTACCCATAGGAACATTGAACATTGAACAGCTCAGAATAATAAGGTCACCATAATATTCCTAAAAAGAGCTGAAATGTTTGAAAGCCAAAGCATGTACCCAAAAACTTGGATTCAGAAGCATGCAAGGGCAGAATGTTTCCTGACCAACATGCTCCTGTCAGCATAGTTGATAGATGGGAAATACCATATGCATCAATGGACTTTTCTAACGTCAGCTAAGTCACCTAGGCTGTGTTCACACACACAGGGTTATTTCGAAACAAGTTGTGTCGAAACAACTTGTTTCGAAACAACACCTTATTTCGAAATATCTTATTTCGAATTAACAAAATGTTAATTCGAAATAAGAAAAAAAGCAGGAAACGAAATAGCAAGTTCACAGTGTGAACATGCTATTTCGTTACCCCTG